>JAPZDY010000024.1:17937442-17956784 GCA_029783645.1 Ctenochaetus hawaiiensis
GCTGCTTGTGCTTTTTGAGGCATTTGCAAATTTAAAAAAAACATATATAAAAAAATGAAAAAAAAGAGAGAAATTGTGGGCGTTTTGGATCAGAGAGCGGAAAGCTGCATTTCAGCGTGCTCTTAATCTGGCAACTCTCATCTTCCTGCAGCCTGGGACATCCCGCTAGGTCTGTCTCCTGAGATGCCAGGTCCCACTGACACAATTCTCCAGAGAAACTCACAGCATGAACCGGTAAACACGGCTCTTTTGTGAGGCATCATGCTGAGAGGCTTTTTGCCTTTTCTTACCCAAATTCAACCAGCACATTTATTATCTCTCCTGCAGTAGCTGCGACATGCCATGAAACATACAATGTGTATAATCAAAGGAAAGAACGAGTAACTTTCCAAAGATTTTTTTTCTGTTGACAAACCTTTCTCTGCTTACAGCAACATATGAAATTTCTCAGTGGTTTTGATCTTTATATAAGATCCCATGTCTTGGCTGCAGGCTGAAATGACTATCTGAGTTGTCCTTATTGAACAGCCTATGGAAAAACTGAAAGAAACTGAGACGAATTAGCTATTTATAGCACTGATACACAGCAAGCGACCTTCACGTGCCAATTATCATCATGACTGTGGCTGTCATGTCTGTCATGTGAGTCACGAGGGACTTTAGTTTTGTGACACTTTCTGATGTTTAGCCTTTGGTTTCTTTTTTAACAGTTTGGTTGTTGTATGTGTTTGTTCGTGTCTATTCTTACAATGCTAACACAAGGTTTAAGCTTTGTCCCTCCATGTTGTTTTGTCTGTTATTTCTTGTTTATTTCTTTTAAAACGTAATATCAGCCTGCTCCCGGACTAAAGATTGTACAAAAACATCATTTTCATCAACTGATTGGCTATTAGCTTGCCATTTGCTGGTGGCACATTACACTCCTGTACTATTTTCTTACTATGTTCATAAACATTCAATTTAATTTCATACTGTTTGGAGTGGATAAAAGCTTAATAGTCATTAACTATGTAGAGACAGTGAAAGTCCCAGCCTAAGTGTCCAAATACATAAATCATATCTGAATAGAAAATGAGTTTGGAACTAGAGTCACTCTGGAGCTACTCTGTTAAACCATCTTTTTATTGGGGATAATCAGTGTCAGCGTAGATCTCCATGAATAAATAACAAAAAATGCAGTAAAGACATACTAAACCGGGTCTACAGGAACTCAGAAACAATCTAAACATTATATAGTTTTTGAAAGAATTTTTTTTAACCTGCTCTTAGTCACAGTTAAACAAAGCCAAAATTTGCTGACCTAATGTGTTTATGTTAAACAAAACCCCTCATTGTTTTTATCAGTATCAGCCTGAAAAATCCAGTACACAGTTTCCCATACATTCATTTATTTGTGCTGGCTGTGCATGAATATCAATACTTGCCACCACGCATTGATTTTCAACTTTGGACCTCATGCTCTCCTTCTCAAAGTATGACTTTGTTTAAAAGGAACGGCAAAGGATATAATTGCATTTAATTTGTCTCAAAACCTGAGCACATTAGATCCATGAATGTAAACGTGGTACGAAAGCTCACAGTAGTTGTCTGCAGGCCGAAAAGCAAAGCCAAAGAATTTCTGCTCCATGAACATAAATGACCCCCCCAGTGACATCAGCAGTCTGTGGAAAACACTATCATCAAAGAACAAACACCCAAGACCAACCTCAAACCACAACTACATTTTTCTCTAGAAAACAAAACAGACAATAGAACAACAGAGACTTTATGCTTTTGAATTTATGCTTATCTCTTCGCCGTTTTTAAAATGTTTGTCCTTTTTTTGACACAAATGAATCAAATAATTTGAGAAAATCCCTCTTTTGACTGAATTTGGAGCTCATTATCATACTAAGACATAAGCCAAAGATTCCTTGTGTTGGCCCAGCCCTCTTTCAATGTAAATCCCAATAGTAATGAATAAATAGCTACACAAAGCCTGATACTCTGTGAAATTGACAAATACAGCTTGTAGCTTTAGGAAATGTCACACCATCATTGTTTAGTTGCTCATTTTGTTCAGTGCTCTCAGTTATGAAGAAAACCTGAATATTTGATTTTAACAATCTCTTTTTTTTTATAACAATTTCAGGTTGGATACAAAAGAACTCTGGTATGTTGTCTCACCTGAGAGCTGTTGTCACTAAGGTTTCTAATTTCGGAGACACCTCCCTCAGGTTAGCCAACTAAAATTGAGCAAACCCAGACTGCTGCTGAAGCAGAGTCAGTAGGAAATTTTCTGTCAGATTTTCACGTTGCATTATAACGAGCAGGCTGAAAGAGACTGCTGATCCCCGGATAATACAGACACACAAGACTGCTGGAGAAAGATTGTCTTTGGAATGTAAATGTGTGTTCCTATGTACTGTATATAACCATACTAAAGACAATAAATATATGTAAATATAATAAAGTGATAATAAATTAGCATATTCATTTGATCTCTTATGAAAACACAAGTCTTTTGTTTTAATTTAAAATCGAGAGGAGAGATTTACATCTCAGCGTAGTTTTTAACACAGATCCAAGAGGATTACACCCTGTCTGAAGCTTGTCTTGGCATCAGACAGCAATTTGCTGCTGTGTGAGATGTCAAGTCTTGCTGCACTGCACATGTGGGCAGCGATGGAGAGGAGAGTTTGTTCACCTCTCCATCATAATCTGTTGTTTATCAAAGAGATCTATTTTCTGCCCCCTTTGTACCTTTTCACTGGACTGCAAACTCTGACAAAGTGCCTGAGTCTGTGCTCTTTAATGATGATATATGAAGGTTATCCTGAGGATGTTGTCAGATCAGGGGATGTGCTGTGGGTGTAAACCTGGGTAGTGACATGTGGAGAGTAAATAAAAACTGTAGTAATTTTTTTTTTCCATATTTTTAAAAGAATTTTTGATGGAGTGTTGCTATTAAAGTGTGAGGAAAAAACTGAAAGAAGCTCAAGGTGCTTTAACTACATTTAATTGAACTTAACATTGACTATTAACCTCCATTATGTAACGTGTTTATCTATAATTGGTGGTGTTACGACTGAAGCCATTACCAGCACAGGGGATCAAAGCAGTTCAGTAAGTTTGTTTCTCTGTAGAGTGACACCTAATGTGTCCTTATACGTTCCACTTTTCCAGCCGGTGAATTTGACTTTTCTGTTACAAATGCAAAATATGGTGTAATGCTGTTGAGCAAATTTTCTTCAAACGGATTTTTGGTGCTTTTTTAGACATCTACGTTGTAACAGTAATGAAGATTAATTCACAAAACGGTATATTCACACATTACAAAAAAAAAAAGGCATTTCATTGTGTGTGAAATCTCGCTGTTGTTCAACTTGTATTGCTTTGACACAATGTGTTTTTGCAACAGCCATTCCTCAAACTGACATGGAATAAAGAAGGGTTGTGGCCTCCTCCTGTTTAATTATAGCGCCCTGAGAAAAGCAGCAGATGCCAACAAAAGACATCAAAACAGCTATTTGCATAAAAAGAGTCTAATTTCAAATTGGCTCGAAAATCTATACTTTGGTGTGCTGATAGTTTCGGTGTGCTGAAGGCTTTAATCCGAGAGCTCTGCAATTTCACAGGATATCAGGCTCATGTCAGTTGGCTTTGCATCTCCTTGCTGTATGAAAACACGAGACCATTTACTTAAGAACATGACACCCAGCTGTGAAACACTGCAGGGAGTCAAATCTTACAGTTTAATAAAGAGTAATAAATGTCAAAGCGGTCTTCAAATACAAAAGTATCCTCTGCAGTTTATAACAAATAAATAAATAATCTTTGAAATATCGTGCTCAGGGCTGGTTTATTATTATTAAGCATTATGGTATTTATTTTATTCTATATATAACCTGAGGTAATGCTTATAAAGCCTTTTCAAACTTAAAAAAAAGCATTTAACAGCATCCCAAAGTATCAGCACTAATTAAATTGCTTGATATTTAATTATTTTCTTGCTTATTTGTTTTTGTTGCTGCCATTGCATTTTAACTTTTTGTTTACTGTGTTTATATTGTGGCTGTCAGCCAGCACATTAAGATAATAGCAGTGAATAAAGGGCTAGAAAAACCAAGTATATATATATACACTTTGACAAGAAAGAAATAAATATGTTTGTTTAATCTCTTGTTAGTTTGAGCAGAAAGAAATCTAATCAACATGGTTATTGGTGTGTACTTGAGGACAAACTTTTTTACTTCCAGTTCTTTTTTTCTCTCCAAAAAAACAGAGGACACATTAAAAATGTTTGAAATCAAGTGTTCTCAGTATCGTCTATAGGTTTTCTCTTTGATTCTTCGAATACAGTTTTCAAAGAGCTGTGGTTCATCTTAGTGGAGACGATGTTTGCAAATGGTTTTTCTCATTAAAAATGACTCAGTAAAAGCAGACACATTCACACTAACAAGGACATATGAGGATGATAACAAAAACATAAACCAGACTACACAACATTATGAATCTGTATGAGCTGTGTTGAGTTCTATTGAGTGCAGTCTTTCCATATAAAATAGCATCTGGAAGAAAACTAATCAAAGTACTTGGACCTCACATATATTAGAGATGTCAAGCTCATTTCCTGCACCCAGTTTCCAACCAAAAGAGACCACAATCAACTTCTTAAAGAAGAAGAGGATAATTATTAATCTAATGACCACTTCATCAACTTGTGATTAATTAAAAATCAAACTCCAATTCACAAATTCTGTTTGGTAACTGTTCTAAACACTTATTCAAAGAGGAAATAGCTAACTTAATCTATTGCAAAGAATCTTAAGAACTCTTAAGAATATAATTTTAATCATTTGATTAAAAATATGAAGGTTTAAAACCCTTCTCATATATTTCTAGGTAGAAAACTAGCTAATCTAATGGCTTTGCCTGAGAAGCTCCTCTCCAGACATGTTTTAAAGTGTGTAAAAGTGCTTTAATATGATTAATATTGTGTTAAACATGATTTTCATACATATTAAGTTTAAAAAACAGTAAAAAGGAACTGGAAGCACATCCACTCTGTCTCTCTTATTGAGAAATTTAGCATCTCTAAATTACAGGCTTCATACCCCTACCCAACAACTGTTTGAGGTGGTGAAAGATCAGTGTACATCAAGCAATCTTACATGAGCATTAAAGGAAACACTGAGGATGTTTGCTATTACATATTTGAGTCACTTTCAGATTCAGATGAGGAGTCAGTTCTGCATTAAAAAATCATCAACCAGACGACATATCCTGGGAATTTGTGATGTTGGCATCTCTTTTTTAAATTGTTTGTTAGCTTGTTATTCAGTAACTGGCAGTAGATTGATTTTACAGTGTTAGTGGTTGTGTTAATGGAAAATCTTATTCTGTGCTGGCAAGTGCACTCAGAGCTAAAGGTTTCAGGTCTTGCCTTCTATTGGTTTTGAAATTTATAACATACCAAATCAACCAAATGTGATTTTATCTCCCCCTACAGTGGAGGAGGGTAAAAACACCTCATTGGTGCCAAGCAACGCAAAAACATGTCAGTATAGTCAAAATCTGACATTTTAGGGAACATAATATTAGATTTTTTTTTTTTTTTTGAGTGGTGGCAATCTTTGAAAGTTTTGCTATCACTCAAACTACGGATCATAACTTTCTATTTCAACCCAATTGGCAAAATAAGCTGATGTAGCAAACATCTGCTGAAGCTTGACATGCTTTTTGGAGAAAAACGTCCTGCAGGACTGCCAGTTCAAGGCAAGTAAAATCAATGTCCTCTCACACTCTACAACATTATGTAAACCTCAACGACATGAAAACGATCAGGTTCAATATCTGCAACTCATAGCTGCCATGAATGGTGTGTGTTGATATCTCCTGTACATACTATGATTCAGTGCAGTGCTGTTTTTTTTTTCCTTTTATTTAACCAATTTTTTACTGCTGCATCAGCCCACATACATGTAATGTTGCATTCCAAATGTATTTTTACTAACCAGCTTCACACAGAATGCATTTATTATAAATAACATTTAAGAAAAAAATGCTTAAGCATTGTATATAGAGAGGGTACTGAAACTTAAATCATTGTAATAAATTACTCTTTACATGTTACACCAAAGATAAAGTAGCACCACTATTGGCAGGTGCAGCACTACCTGATGATTACTGTAAGACACAACAAAACTTATTTAGCAAGGAAAAAAAATATATACTTCTCTTTTCTCACATAATAACTCTTGTTTAGAGCCTTGTTTTTGAGCCTAGGAAAGTTGACACACAATTACTACTGTAATGGCTTTTCATGACATTGACGAAACTGTTGGTAAAGGGCTAGAAAAGCCACATCAAGTCAAATCCTTTGGCTCCATCACAGACTTCGACTTCTTGCCACATGGAGCAAGACAGACATTTTGTAGGTTGTCAAAAAAAAAGAAGCAAATATCAAAACAATGGGGGAAAAACTCCCAAAGTAACATCAGAGCACAAAGCTTAGACAATATTTGAAAACATGTCATAAGAATATCTGGTGACTCTATTCTTCGAGAGGTGGTAACTGCTCTCACAAGGCATTCAACAAAAGGAGAACACATGTGGCACCGGTTCATGCCGAGTTTATGTCATGTGAGAGCAGCAGTTGAAGAGCTGCTTTTATCTATTTGCAAACACAGTGAAGACTCGGTTTGGCCTAGAATGTGAAGCAAACAACAGCAGCAGCACATTATAGACATTTATCTGCCTTGGATCCTGTTTCTGGCTCGATACGTCCTTGATGGAAGCTCCATAATAACTGTTTCACAGCTGGATGAAGGGTGGGAAGGGCTTCCTGTCCATGAATTGTTATTTACAGTGTAAAGTGAATTCCCCTGAATATCTATGACCAACCACAAATTCCTATGAGGAATATCAATGCTTTGCCTGTTCAAAAGATTATCAAACCATCTATTGTATATTTTCTCAATCCGTGTTCAGAGCAGCCCAGGGTGTTTTCTGCTGTTAATCAGAGGGGCTGTTTTCCCTATTGAGATAAGAAATTAAATTTGCAGGAGCAGAGGATGCTGGGTTTGCTGCAGGGTGGCGAAGCAGCAGCTCTGATAATGGAGCCGACTCCCATTGCGCAGGCTATGAGGCAAACAGCCGTGGCGCCAGCCCAACCCTGCCTGCGTGAGAGGATAGCTTACAGTGTCGCTCTGCTGATTCTCACTCTCCCTCTCTCTCTCTGTGTGAACATGTGGTTAAATCCGCATGTGACAGAGACGGAAGGAGAAGAATGAAATACTGTGTTTTTGCATTCCTCTGGGTCTCCATTTGAGATAATGTATGTGAAAAATGGGAAAAGGGAAAGAAATTGGATATAACTGTAGGATTTACCTTTGTGTTTAATGTACTGACAACATGCATGAATGGTATGTCAAACATAAAGGCACAGTGGCGTTAAAATTGAGTCATCAATAGAGTAAGAGAAGGGGAGCATTTTCTTTTTTTGACACGTTTAATATCATAAAATATATTTATAAGAACCTTCCCCTTCTATCTCTTTGTCCCTTCCCTTCTGCTCACATTCACAGTGTGTATGGGTTATTTGTGAGGGTATATTATGTAAATGTGAAGAGGGTTTTAATTTCAATTTGGGAACTCACCAGAATGCTGTGTCGTTCTGGATCCTCCTCACAGGGCTCACTTCAAAGTAGTCTGCAGAGAGAAATAAACGGTCACACCTTAATGTGCAAGCACAAATAACATTGGGGGGCCATACGGCACAAATAGTGTCACAATCATAAAAAGGTTCAATTTATAGTTCAGGCTTTGATTTCATCCCAGACTCAATACAAATGATGTGATATTCTTGTAGCAGTGGAACAATCATTTTCTGCCGGGAGCCTCTCTGCCAGATGAAATTTAGAAGAGGAGAAATCAAAGCAGAGGTATAATTTCACCTGTCTCCTTCTTTAAAGATGATTCCCTGCATTACACGCATAGCTAATATTTGTCATTGGCCTGTATAATTCTTTACTTTAGATTGATCTTACGAACACTTTCACATCCGAATATTTTTTTTATTACAGCTATTAGAGGCCATTTATGAATTCAATAAATACTGACTGTTGAATATAGAACATGTTCTTTACAGTAACCATCAGTAGGTTTTTCACTCTTCCTTTGCTTGGTAAAGAAAGTGATGAGCTGTTGTCCTTGTGTTATGCTATGTTATAAGTCTGTCAACAATAAAAAGTCCTATTGCATTTACCATTAGGGTTAAATGAAGCCAATACATTTAAAAGAGTGACAAAGCAAAAATTCCTATGAGAATATCTTTAAGTATTAAATGTAATATAAGAAATGCATTCAATACTCCAAAAGCCTCCATGCTGACTATAGAAGTGAATCATATATGAGCTGGTCAATGCACAGACTGTTCAAACACAGGTCATTACTTTTAATAGGCCCTATCTTTTTAGTTCAAAATTGCTAACTGCACTGATCCTGCAGTTCTATGTCAAATCTAGTTCATCACAGCGAACTAAAATAATAAAAAAAAACACTTTCCAAGTTGTTTTCATTTGTACTTTCATTTCACTGCTGTCCCTAGCCATATGGCAACAACAGGTTAATGAAAAACTAAGTTAATGAATTAGACTGTATATTAAAATTAATCTCTTTTAGTTTGAACTATTTTTGAAATTTCCATTATACAAGCTGAATTTTGCTATTGCTATTGCAACTGCTGTTTCAAAAATGCCATGAAGTCGCCATTACATGAGTCAGCAGACTCTTGCTCCACTGAACTCAAACAAACGCTGTACGCTCTGTCCACTTTGAGGATGAGCTACTTGAAAAGTGACAGGGTGTGAAACACTCACAAAGCCATGACAATCAAACAACAGCACTCGTACAGGATTCTGTCTGCAGGGAAAGTGACAAACCGGGCAGTGGACAGGATTGTTTTACCGAAAAACAAGAGAAAAGGTAGATTTAAGAAATGATATTCAGTACAGTCTCACTAAATGTTTGCATAAATTTAGAAAGCACCCTGGATCAGCTTCTGAATATTACACAATGGATGAGCTGGTCATGAACATGCCTTTTTTTTAATGTTAACATCTCTACAATCTTATGTAATCCGGTTGGATAATGATAAGCTTGCTTGGCCTCAAGTAATGTTCAGTTAGCTTACAGTCGTTGACAATAAGCTAGTTTACTGGACAAGCTATTGACTGTAGCTTATGTTAGAGCAGATAAACACACAATTTCTTACACTTTTGCTTGTGTATTTGGTTTAAAAAGGCAGAAGATGCATTATCCTCAAAACCTGTTTAATGCAAAGTATCACCAATCCTTTCAAACACTTTTAAGCAAACAGAAATAAGTTGAGTTTATTCCACTGACTGACTTCAAAAAATCACGCTGCACTTAACTGCATTTATAGATTTTATTTATCTATCCTGGTTTTATCAGCTGACAGCAGATAAATGCTGAGACAGATATGTGCATCAGTGCAGTTGTAAAAAAGATCAACTTTTAAGTGTGCCTCTGTGCAGTGTTTGGTGCACACCAATGTTTCAGCAACATCAGTCCCTCATGAGCAAAACAAAACAGGTTAGGTGTAAATATTTTGAACAGTACACATACACATGTCTTGGAACTCATTTAAAGTGCTGGAGTTCTGCACAAAGGCTAAAACAATTCAGGGGAGCCTCAGTTTCATCTCTTTCTCCCTCTGATGCAAAACTACAGACACAGAGCTAACACAGTTAATTGAAGTGTTTGTAGATGAAGAGAAAGGGACCACTTTCCCCCTTTTTTTCGTCTTTAGGAACAACGACAACAGTGGAATAGCTTTGATTCTCCACTGTCAGATTTAATTGCCAGAGCAGCAATCTTGATTAGGATCTCAACAGCCCTTTTTATTTGCCCCAGCCAAAGTAACACAGGGTGTTTGTCTAAGCAAGACATATTTACCAAACCAAACACTCACTTCTACTTCCGTGTGCCTCCATGAAAGACCCTTACACAGATAGCAACCTTCACTGGTTGTTTTGTAGCCGTCCATTACAACCAGAGGAGACGTACCTCTTCCTCTTCCTCAGTGGCACGTTTGCAACTCCCCTTTTTCCTCCAAGATCTCCATTAACATGGATGTGATGCGTCAACATTCAACCTAATATAAAATCTTCCTAGTATTATTCAGGAATCAATGAAGTATCATTCAGTGTGGTAAGTTTTAATGCAACTTAAATCCTTTACTTTCAAAATGCTATAACGCAATGTCCAACATCCATCTTTTCCTACTGACCTGGGACAGTGATGTGAGAAGCACAATTTAACGCATGCTGCACTTCAGTGTCTATCTTGTGTCCATGTTCCCTGAAGCATACAGCGGCGCTTAAGGAATTGATTAAAACATACTGCACACACACACACTGGAAGTGCAAATATCACCAGAGCGTTCATGCCGCTTTAGCTGTGATCTTACATATTGTGAATGCATGCTAACTGCCCCTCCATCTATTCATCAAACTCCCACGCAGACACATCAAACACACAGACAGGCACGCACACAGGCTTCTATTCAGTGACACAGCAATTAGGCTTATAAGAGGATTTTCTACTCTACATTTAGTTACTTCTCTAATTAAAAAACATTGGTAGTGGGATGTTGCAAGGAGAGGGGAAGCGCTGCACACTCAAAAACAAAAGCTCTTTTGCTTCAAAACATCCTTCAAAGATCAAATGTTACTGGGCTCATGCGCTGCCTGCAGCCATGTCTTCATTTGCACAAATGCTACAGGATTTAAAAAACAGAGGACTTGCAGGTTTTAAAGCATGACTAGTATAGTTAACTAAGGAAAAGGGGCCTTGACTGAAGATTATTTTCACTGCCAATGATTTCAGTGTTTCTTGCTGCATGTATATATATAATTTTGCCTATAGACTGTCATAAAATTCAAAAAAATGTTCAATTTGCTCCCTTTTTTCTGACAGTCTGTCTGAAATCCAAAGATATCATACAAATGCAGAGATGTGTCAAAAAAGGCATCAAATTGTTGCATGTGCAAAGCAGGAGCCAGAAAATATTTGACATCTTTGCTCAGAAAATGAAAAAAAACTATTAATAGATGATCAAAACAGTTGCCAATTAATTTTCTGTCAGTCAACAAATCAAGTAATCCACTAACAGATTGAGCTCTATGATGATATCACAGCTTTAGATCCACACATATCTACACACATGCAGTTAATACAGTATAACTGGCATACGATTGATGATACATACATAATTGATGATTCATGAGATACTGAAATTGCAGCTGTTAAAGTGGTGGTTTGCTTCCCCCCCCCCGTTTTTTAACCTTGTATAACAACCCAGCCTTCCTTTTCATGCCTTCCTCAAGGACAAACAGCTATTTGTTCAGCAGTTCAAGACCTCAGAGCTTCAGTGCACATGGCGAGGAAGGCGTTTGAACAACTGTAAACCTGGATTATGTCTCCAAATAGTGTCAAAAAGTGTATTTCCTGTGTCATTTTTCTCACTGACTGTAGAATTTTCACAGATGGGCATTCAACACAAACATTTTCCTACGGAAAACTGAAACATGCTACTGCCTGTATTTTGCAGTGCCCCTTAGTCTTTGGTGTGCGACTAGAGGCAAGCGATTTCCATTGAAACATTATCGCCTCTCAGCCGAAAACACCCTCTAGAATTCTTAATGAAGAGTGAAAAGGAACCTGCCACAGGGCTTTTCTATAGTTAGTGTCTAAATGTGTGAAATGCTCGGCACAGAGCACATCCACATTACTCTGCCTGACTTTCTAAAATGCTAAAATAAACATTTTGAGGCTGAGACCCACATTTCTATCCTAAAACCTCGAGTAAAACTCAAATACAAAAACACGTATTTGATGTTGTGCCGTGGTGAACTTAACCAGATGGATGAATTGCAAACAGTGGCATGAGGGCTAGCCTATCAAGTCTAAGTGAGGCCTGCTTATTTTCCCTGTGGAAAAATAGAAGTGACGTGTTGAGAAGAAAAGGGATGCAAGAGCTTCAGTATCTGCCCTCGTAAACTGCATGCTTAAACTGATAGCTTGACTGCAGCGTTCGTCTCTGTTGCGCATGTTAAACATGTTGTCATTTTTTATCAGATACCAAACAGCCGTGTTACTCTGCTGCCTCCGCTGAGTGTGATTTAACAGACAGCATATGGTACTCTTAGATTGCCCACACAGTTGGCACACTGACCGTTACCAGTACCTCCAGGGTGGCCAATGTGACCTCCAGAGATGAGAGAGCTGCAGACAAAGGCATACAACCCAAGGCAAAGTAGAGGGCCAGTACTGTGGGCAGCGCTGCAAAGAGCTGGAACACATGAGTGTACAGAGATAATGGCGATGGCAGAGGTGTAAAATGATGAGGAGAAAATTGTGCTGATGTTTCACTATAACATTTACCATGACTGGGGTGTTGTGACTCCGTTGTTTGGAAGGAAATGTTGCCGTGGTGCAGACAGTGACCGCGGTGACATAATACACGTTGCCTAAGAGAATCACATCAAATAAAGCACGCTCTACTAATTGCTCCAGTTATACAGCTATTTTTAATAAAAAACAGTTACATTTGCAAGTCAAGTTATCAATTATTAGTCAAGTTATCCTAAACTATGCTTCACATATACAAACCAGTGAACCATGGGCAACACAGTAACTGAATAATGCACTTAGTCACCACGTATGAAAAATTACGGAATAAGAACAAAGTTGTGCACCAGTGACCACAGAGGTCAGCAGAGTTACCCATGAGCCTCCAACATGCAGACTACGAGCATGCGAGGGATCAGAGTTTCCCTCCGTTTCTGATGAGTCAGGGAGGATTGTCTCTGTTCCTCATGATCTGATGCTCTGGTAGTAAGCCTTTCTCCTCCTCTTTCCCTCCTCTGTGAGCTGAAGCCTCTGATGATGTCTGTACCGCTATTTATATGCTTAGCCATGCTCAGCACATTTACCAGGACCACATAAATAATCAGTAGGTATGAAAGACAGGGTGCAAGGAGGACTGGTTTGCTTTAACACAGCAACTTCTGGCCACCTATTTTCACATTGCAACACAGTATGCTGCAGCACTGCAGTTCTGACTCTGTCCTTATTGCTTGTCATTATTAATGAGGTGAATCCATGATAAATAGGTTTCTACTGAATACATTTACCACCGAATTATCTTCACATTTCTTTTTGCTGTTCTCTTAAATACTAAAAATGTGTTTTAACATGTTGGTTACAATACAGGCTTTTTAAAGTAAATACTAACTGATACTAATAACTAACAAAGTGCACTCATTTTGATAAAAATGTGTGAAGAAATGTATAGCAAGTTGAAGTGAGAATAGCCTCTGCAAACCACCTCTGGTTTAAAGCAGCAGACTGTTACCTAAAGGTTTGTGAGGAGAATCCAGTCTGGCTTCTGCTTTTAGTAAACTGTGTCTGTGATAGAGGAGCCAAGGCCGAAAGCACAAATATACAGCACCCCAAACACGATTAAACAGCACTCCAAATATCATTCCAAGGGTACAGCATGTCCCTGTTTAAATTTAATGTGTTTTTAAGGAGACGCTAAAATTCAGCATTCTTTCCAAGCACATGTGCAGCAGCTATTTACCAAACAATGGAATCTGTGCTATATAAAAATACAGTAAGTAGCATGACATAAAACTGTGTGCTCACATTTTCATGCCTGAATAAACACTGCATTCAATAATTCATTGCATTTATACAGTACATGGTTGTGTTTACAAATGCACATTCTTGCCATTTAAATGATCCTGGATGGAGCTCAGGACGCTATATTTGGAGTCTGTGTGCTTGATTAACACCAGATGCATGAAACTCTATGCAGATTCACACCTAAAACTAAAACTAAGACAGAAAAAAATGTCTGCACATTCTATATATCATATTAACTGAGCCTGTTCTGTTTAAATCTGTTGATACTTGTGTGTGCTCTACAACACATTAGACTCATCAATAAGAAGAAGTATGTTAAAGACACTCTATCACTAACCAATGTAACACCAGTTTTCACTATATCTGAAGTTCTTGCTTGTGCTTGAGACCATAAAGATGTTTACCTTCCGCCATTTTTCTCATGGGTGCACTACTGCAGCTGCACATTAGTTGCTAAATTAACCAGATCAATTGGTGCTTTTCTCATCCTGGGGACATTCAGGAAGTACTTTTTGTTGAGCCCTGCCTTATACATCATATAAAATCACCGGCAGCTATCTCCAGAACTGTCTGTACACCAGGTCTGAAGTATCAGTGTGGCGCACACAAACCACATAGTCCTCTTTTTAAATTTATAGGTGCACACAGTTGTGCATGTATACTGATGTACTGATGTATACTGATGTATACTGACGGCCCTTGATGTCAGAAAAGTTTTTGTAAAATGCTTAGGAAAGCCTCGTGCCATGTCAAGTGATTAAATAAAATTATTAAGTGTCCCACGCTGATTTAAATATTTATGTAATTTCCCTCTAAAAACATGAAGCACATTTTAAATCACTCCAGCTGCTGTATGATGGCCAGAGTTATTAAATCAGCAGAAAGAGAAGACTCTCATACATAATACATGTAGTTGTGCATGACATTACAGGCAAGATATCACCTATCAATTATACCCATTAAACATTAAATGCAATTAAATTAAACTTTGGTTGAAAATCTAAAATGAACAGCTGACATTAATTTTAATGTACTGAAGGAAAGAAAACATTTATATAAAGGCTTCTGTGTAATTTTAGGGGTTTGGCCATGTCTCCATATGTGTGACTTCATTAACCGCGGCCATTAAAAACTCTACTAGCACTAGCTTATAAATTTTCAGATTGTCTGATAAAATCCATCAACAGTTTTATCCCAAACAGATGACAATATACTTAACCTTCTGATCGAGAAAAACATAAAGTTACATGTAGCACCAAATGAGCTTTTTCAATTTTGCCTCTGTGGCACCAACAAGTCAAAACAGCTGTTCTGGGGGAACTCTTGTCTTTGTACCTAACTTGCGCAATACAGATTGTTCTGAGCTGTAAAACTACCACTAAGGGCACAGTAACAAAGCTTGAGCTAGCATTGCTTCAACTTTTTTTTACTTATTACTTATTACTTACTAGGTTTTAGCACGTAAAGAAGTAAAAAGAGTGCTGTGGCTTTCCCACAATAGCTGCTTACATCCAGCTACATAAACATAATGTTTTATTTACATGCCCAATGCTTATTACCATCTAGTAATTTGAAATATAAATGTAAACAGCAAAACAAATCCAATAGAACAGTCATTAAAGAATGAAACTATAACTCATTCCTTCATATTAGAGCAAGAAGACATACAAAGCAATTTCCCTTCAATATAGTTTGTTTAATTTTTTTCTCTATTAATGACCACTTATAGCAATAGAGTTTAGTTACATTTAGCAAAGTACAATTTAATTTTAGCTCCTAAAATTACCAGAATTCTATCAAACTCCACAGTGACTCCTTTAATTCAAACTGTAATCACAGAGAGTTCTCTATTTACTGCTGCAGCTTACTAATTTGAAACTCAATAATTCCCTTAGAATTAAGGGGAAGGAGGTCTGAACTGAAACCGACCCTGCTGATTCTTTTTTTTTTTTTTTGCTTTAACCATGTGTGAACTTGTGTAGGATTAAGCTTCAGAAATAAGTAAGTACACAAAATGGATGGATTAATGGATATACATGAATCACTTCTACATTCAGAAGTTCAATTCTCATTCAAATTTATTAATTTTCAAAATTTAAAACCTGCTATTAGCTATCTTTATGAATGCAATGCCATTATGAGGCAAAGTAAGCTGAGATGAGATTCAATGAAACTTTAATGAGCTCTATGAAGAAACTGGGCTTCAGCAGCAGCAGCAAATATTGATAGGATATAATAAGAACATCCTGGAATAGTTTGCCTCAACACTGAATGCTTTTTCCGATATGTTAAGTGCATCCTTTCAAATGCTTGGCAGTAGGATAAAAGAGCAAAAACAAAGCCATTTTCAGCATTTAGCAACATCTGAATGTGTAACGTCAACAATTTGCCTGAAGCTGCTTGTTTTGAAAAGCGATTGTTTTCATAGCTCTTTCAGACAGTCATGGTCAGCTGGACTTGGACAGCCTTGCTTAGTCACGCTGACAGAACAGTGCTTCCACAAAACACCAGAAAAGCCCTGTTATGATCCACAGTTACAGTCTCATTTGAAATCAGGCACCAAATGTGCAGAGTTTAGCCCCTGAGACGTGCTTGAGTGTCAGTTTTGGGTGTCCAATTATTTACTTTAATATCTGCAGGCCCAATAAATGCCACAATGTTGGGATACAAAGAAAAAAAACTCGACCTAGAATCCTCTTGGTAATGTTTTATTAAACAGGACAGCATTTCAGCAAAGGTTTAAATATGTTTTGTCATCATATTGTCAGCGGATCTATGGTAACATTTATATCACTGCAGTGGCTAATAATAGCAACCTGCCAGCTACTGCTGCAAAGACAGTGATCGGAAACAACAGTAAGCCTGCAAAACTGATGTCTCCTATCCATTCACGTCAGCGTATTGACATCCTCGCTGATATCGAAAGGGATTATGTGACTTAAGTCTGCATGTTTTGCATGCCTGAAGAAGTGTTCTACTTGGATGGAAGCTGATCTTGCCGTGCCAGTCAGCCCTGTCTGAATACTGACTTCCTCCTTCGCAGATAATCCCATGAAAAAGACAACTCTTTAATGCCTAACATCCTTAACACAGCTCTCTGAATTCCTGAATCAGAATTAGCCACCATGGACGCCCAATCCATTTTGTGCCTCACCGTAGACCTTTTCCACATGTCACTGATGATGTGCCATGAACATGAATCACGTTTAATGTGATTGTGATAAAAAGGCATCGCTGATAAGGAATGTGTCGGTGAATATGGAGAGCACAAGGCCCACAGAGTGCCTGTTTGTTGCTGGTGCAATATTAAAACATCAGAAATTCTCTCTTGTGTATGGATGTGCTATACAATTTAATTTCTTTGCTATTCATCTTGCATCGGATACAAAATGCAGCTCAAACATATTTCTGCTACTGCAGAATGATTTCTATTAAGATAACACTGGCAAAAGCTCTGATGGAAAAACCAAAAAAAACCCCTCACTGTTTACTGCAGAGTTTTGTAAAAAAGACAAAAAGCAATTTGTTTTATAGTCCTGCTTCTAAGGGACTGTGTGTATAAACAGACCTTCTGTCACATGTTTATGCTGAGCTTTTTTTTTTTGAGAGTTCAGTACAGATTTAAACCCTTTTATATTCTTCATTACATTAGAATTTGGGAATAGCAAAAACATGCTCTTCATACTCCTCCATAACATGTGAAGATGGGTTTAATTCAGCACGTGAAAATACAAGGTGATGAGAGAAATGAAAAAAGGCAGAGGGGAAAAGGAAGAGAAATATGAGGTGTCTGCACGAGTAAATGACATTACTGGCCAAATGCTCTCACCACCATCAGGCAGATTCTGAGGAGGGGCAGCGAAAGGCAGAGAGGCCATGATGAAATAGGACTGCAGTCAAACAGACTGTCTGCCATGCAATTGCTAAGAAATGTCAATCAATGTGTTATGCCCTCCGGTGCAAGTGGTATCAGGTTGCCCGCAAAGAGTGCACAGATGTAAAATGAGAAGAGAAAAGAGAAAGTTTAAAATAAAAAGCATATATTGTAATCACTGCCTCATTTGTCATTGCTTGTAAAATGGTAACAAATGTGTAAACTGATGTGTAATGAATCATTTACTGATGCTTTGTGGATCAGTTACGAGCCACTATTGTGAACAACTTTTAGGATGCCAGGTTGACGCGATTCCCCTTTCGCTGCAGGGCATCTGGGCCACAATCTGTCTATTAGCAATTCATTAACATTTGAAGCTACAGAATTTGTTTTTATCAATGACTCGTTAACACTGATGATGGATACTACTGACGGCCTATTTCAATGTGAGAGACTCATGCTCCTTCATTAATGATTTACTAAAATATTCTAAATGCAGAATTGATGGTTTATTACTTTTTATTAACGGCTTGCATTTATCAACTTGGCAACCCAAAAGTTGCTTCCATTGATGATTTATAACTGATCTATGAGGTGCAAGCAAATGACTTAGTAATCGGTAAAAAAAGCCATTAATTACAACCTCAAAGGGTTAATAAATGGTGCTTTTTCTGAAAGTTGGCTCAGTTTTTAGGTGATTTTATTACATGAAGTTTAATGTTAACGCACAGTAACAGTAGGGTTACAAAGGAATCAACACAGAAAAACAAGAATAAAATTGAATAATAACTAGAGGTGCAGATAGAAGAAAATATTATCAAGATGAAAAACTAGCAGAAAACTTTCCAATTTAAATAAAATCTATGTTTTAAGTTTGCTTTAAACTCTTAATTAAACACATAGTTCAACTTTTTAGGAGATACATTTATTTGATCTCTTGTCAAGAGTTCGATGAGAAGATAAAAATCATTTTCACGCTTTTCCTTTCCATATGAAACACCAGCTTTTAAATATTAGAACTGTTCTAATCTGCTCATCTAAATCAGCAAAAAAGGGGAGAAATGATTTCCCAAAAATGTCAATTTAAGTCTTTAAAAAGGTTTCCTGCTCCCAAATATCTCCAATATATGGTATTCCACAGTCTTGAATTGTAGCTGAACAAGGTAATATACACTCTGAGGGTTGAAGTTAATGTGAAGACACATAAAATGAGAAAGAGCTTGCTGGAGAGGCTGGTCCACCACCATTTACAGTTTAACAGACACATTATATTCAGGTGCAAGACATTAAAAGGACTTTAAACATTGGTTTGATTCTTAGAATATCCAAGATGACCTTTTTGCATGGGAACAAAAGACTGCACACTTTTAGCGCAAGAAAATGAGCATCGCATTGAGATAATGTATTCCATACAGTTCTAAGATGAAGGACTAATGGTAACTCATGACTGAACTGTGTTCTCTGCGTTTAACAGGTCTCTCCAACCTGAATTACAAGTAATAGCAGCATCTTAACATGCCTTTCTTAAGATTTCCGTGCTTTGAACCCCTTTGAAAGCAGCTCAGTTTTGTCTCAATATTAAATTGGAGCATATGTGGCATTACCATATACTGTGCTATGCAGATACGCTGCTCTTTGTAAAAGCACTTGTGCAATTTCTTTGCTTTTCTCTGCCATGTCACAATGTAAGACGCAACCTTTTAAATGGTTTATCTCTTAATTTAGCTTCACTGCTGACATTCTTGGTGCTGG
>JAPZDY010000024.1:17962237-17974884 GCA_029783645.1 Ctenochaetus hawaiiensis
AAAATTAGTTTTAAGATGAGGTGAAACTTTGAATCGACCTGGACTTGTTGCAGCTACACCAGCTTGGTATAAAAAATGTCATTGACACAGACGACTGTTTACACTTAATTAATACAAATAGCTTTGACCAAGTGCTCTACTACAAAAATCAACATCATCACACACTGTTACCTTCGGAGTAAACTGGCAGATATATTGGTAGAACCATTAAGCACAGATTTTTCACTATCTTTTGCAACTCATGTCAGTCTACTCAATCTACAAAGCAGACCTAAGGGCTAAAAACCCTCCTTTGAGTTCCATTCATTAATTATGACAGCAGCCTGTAGAGGTTATTTCCACCTCTCTAGAGTATCTTTCTTTGAAAACATTTTACTTTTAAAATACAAATGGGGTGTTAAATCAAGTGAGTAAGTAAAGTTAAATAAAATACTGAAACCATACTTCGTCTGACCTGTGAGACGACCTGAGAAGAATACCGAATGAACTTGTTGTTTTATTCACTCCATGGCCTCGCTGCCGCTGCAATAAGTGTTCATGCCTGATAAATGACTGTGTAGTTTGAATGGACTCAATACTTAATAAATCTTAAAGCATTCCCTTGAAATCTGAGTTGTTTCCCCAGAACATAAATATTTTCTTACACAATGCCCTCCAAACTTCGGAGGAGAATCCAGCTTTGAGTATATTGTGTGTTTTGTTTGATGATTTGAATGCTCAACCTGAGGGCACACACCACCACCCACAATATTGGACCTTCACATCCAGGTAGATTGCCTCACGGTCCTGAGCCAGCTTCTGTGAAAAATGTAGTTTAAAATACAAGAAATCCTTGTGAATATTACAATCAATTGAAACGCTTAAGAACAAACACCTCCAGATCACTTTTCACAAAAATTGAAGGCAAAGCCTCATTAAGTAGATAGAAACTGTCGATCCTAATGTGAACCCGCAGAGGTGATCAAAGGGTGCATATATGGCTTGAATATTCTACTGGTCAAATCCCCATGAGATCGACTTTCAGGCTCACTTTGAATTTATGTTCTCTGCCAACACAGAGCCTCTCTGAAGGAAACTAAAAAGGGATGAAAGTTGGCATCTGTCTGCCACAGAATCAAGATTCTGCGCCGCACTCTGACAGCGGCGTAGAAACGCCCGCGATGACAAGGAATGAAACAATCATCTTTGACAATTTCTGCCGCAGATTTTCAGAGAAGCTACTGCATATGCAAACAATTGCAGAAGCCATAAATGTATCACGTTGTAAGGAAAGAGCAGTGTGGGTGTATCACTAATGGAGCACTCTTCTGACAGGCGATTTCTTTCAGTTGTCTTATGAAAGCAAGCTGCATACTCAGAGATGCAGAGGTGAATACAGCGGTGTGCATGCGTAAACATGAAAAGATTTCAGACTTTTATTCCAAGAATCGCTCCAGTTTGTTTTAAGGTTGCCCATATACAGTACATTGAGTACGGTCTCTGCTGCCTTGTTACAGCACTCAATTTTCTCCCACGAAAAAACTGCTAAATTTTTAAAATAATCTACATACTGCAGCAGCAGCCACTTAACTGCTTTCTTCTTGTGAAAGTGTAATTTTGTAAATGACACTTTGCCATCCCTTGTCTAACACCACACACTGTCACAGTCAGACACTGCTCATTTCTGCACACTAAGTCACACTTCCCATAAGCTTAGTGGCTGAAAACCCAGTGATGACTATGTGTGTTGAATGCAGCTTAAACAATGACCACAGCACAGCATTAGTCACTTAAAAATCACTCAATAGACTCATTTTAATTGTCCTGCAGAAGTAGTCATGTTGTCTTAGATTCAAACTGAGAGAGCTGTAGTATGTTCTGGCATGTTGGCTCTCATCGCTGACAGAGAAAGGCAGTTTCCCGAACACAAAGAGACGAGTCAAAACACCCCAATGGGAAAATTATTTTGCATATTTCAGAGAGAAAGCTCTGAGCTGAAATTCGCTCCATGCTTTTAATTAATGACAGAGAGGAAGAGGATGGGAGAGGACAGGAGAAGAGCAACTACAGACAATCAACAAATATCCAACAACGGGGTCTGAAGGGAACATAGCAGCAGGCATTGGACTGCCAGCCAAGGGTCTGATTAATGACGGCTCTGAAGTCTGGAGGTGGTTTTATTCGCAGCCATACAGCTTTCCCCTCAGGCCCGAGCGCATCAGAAGTAGATTACTCCGCTACAAATTCACACATTATAAATCAAACAGGAGACATCATCTCCAGGATATCCTTGCTTTATCTAAAATTCATATGTAAACACGGGGTAAAGGTAGACACTGGTTTGTACAATATTCTACAAAAAAATATGTTGTGCGTGCAGTAAGACAAACTTGATTGTAAAATAACCTCTCTACGAATTTTCCTAGTGCTGAGAAAAGCATTCAGATCCATTAAGTTGCAAAACCACGACATTAAAAAATACTCTGTTACATAAAGCAAAAGTACAGAGGTATAATCAGTAGAGTGTGCTTTAGGTTTCATTAGTAAAAGTAATTGCTCTACAGGAAGTTAGACCCTTCCAGAATTATATGACTATAAATCATATTAAAACAGCGAGTAATAATTTCTATTGCATTACCATGTATGCAGTTTGTTGTGGTTGCAAATGCAGCATAAGTTAACAATTTTTATACACTTGGCTATTTTATTGTATGATAATTGAGTATATTTTGTAAAATATAATAGATCTTCTTTATGTATTATCTTTGAAGTAAGTTTAATTGTATTCATTGGTTTAATGTGATGGGGTCAAAGTGAGGCAAATTTTGTATCCAGCCATGCCCCCATTGGTTGGTTCACCTTGATATTTGGACTAAACTTACAAAACTATCAAAACTTGAACAGACACTTTAGTAGAAATAAGGACATCCTTATTTTAATATGTATTAAATTACTATGATATACTATAAAATCTGGATACTATCAAAGCTTAACATGCAAATCTAAAGAAAACATAGTTGCATCAAGCTGAAGCCTGCCTTGTGATATTTGCAATGCATTTATTATCTAATTCTAGACTTTCTTGTTGTTCTATGTCACTATTTAAATTTACTACCATCTGCTGTATTTCATTTATTCCACCGAGCCTGTTTAGCCTATCTGGATATGTTACCAAAGTGAAAAATAATTTGTGTATCCACTCCTGAGTCAGATCCTCACAAAAATTTAATGGTTTCCTCCATGGCCAACGCCAAACTCTTCCACCAAGATTTATAAAAATCTGTCCAGTATTTGTCACATAATACTGATGACAAACATCTAACTGAGCAGAACTGTTGACGAAACCTCCTTGGCAGAGAGAAAATAGTAAAACAGAGAGCAGAATATACAGTACGTATAAACAAGCATTCATCAATCTCTTCAATCTGTCATGAACCCTGAAATGACATGCACGTCTAAGACATAAATTGCACAAAATGGAAAATGCTGCTCTGACTGAATCTTGGACGGCCAGCTACATTTTAAATCTTGGAACCGTCATCTGCAATACAACATTGACCTTATATGAATTCTGAAACTGTAAAGACCGTTAAATGACCACTCTCCCAGGCTATACATCATTAAATTTATTTCACAACCATTTGTTTTGCAACTGTGCAGCTGTCTGCGCTGACTCCAGCACTCGTGATTAGATTTAAAAGGAAAAGTGTGAAATTTGGTTGTGATGAGTTAAGAGAAAAGAGAATGAATAAACAATTTATAAATGTATTCATGCCCTTGGTTCATTTGTTCTAACAACAGCAGTGTTGGCAAGGGTTTTCAACATTTGTTATCTTTTTTCACACTTTGTCCTTTTGGCTGCAGATAGAACAATATTTTCTATAAAAACGGTTTAGTTGTTCATATGGAAAATTGTGCACTTATTCCTCATAGTACACACAAACATTGTGTAAAAGATAACTCACTCTAACAGATTAAAGTTTAGCTGTTTGAACTATGATCAAAGTGAAATTAATTAAATCATGGCAGTCATACATATTCACAAATTAATCTTTTGGAGGTAAAATTTAATTGTGTAATGACAGGATTTTGATTTTCTTTTAATAAAATCCATTTAATTGAACAGTAACGGAACACACATCCCCTCTGCCAAATATTACTGATAAGTATTTCAAAAACAAATAAAACAAACCCATTATTTTTCTGCTGTAAACACCTGCTGAGTGTCCTCACTTCAACTTCAGTTTCTTTTTTTTACATTTTACCTTTTAACAGAGACAGACCATAATATAGGATTATTGGTATTATGTGCAGATATAAATCATCTAAACAGCGCTGGGCTGCTCTGAGCAGCCCTGAAAGGAGCCCCACCCCCTGACTGTCCACAGGCCATCAAACCTCCAACCACTTCTCCTGCATGTGCACAGCTCTGTTTTATTCCTCTTTTAAGTCATAAAGTAAAAACAAAAGTCCTGCTGGTGTCTGGCTGCAATGACAAGCTGCAAAAGCTGCAAAAACTTATCATTGCTCTTGAGATAACATCAGTCCTTGCTGTCTTTTTATTCACTCTGTCAGAGATGTACTTGTCTTAATTTAATAGCAGCCAACCTCACTAGCATTGTTCTAAGGTCGCTAGAGAGTAAAGGCCTCCTGCTGTTTTTAACAAATTATTTTGAGGCACGTGCAGGAAATGTTAAGCTGGTATGGAGAGAAAGCAGAACACAGGAAACAATGTCACTGACTATGTAATTTGCGCAACAATATAACTTCTGGCAAATAATGATAAATGTGGCAATATTGTACACAGAGGACTGGTGGATCACTGCCATGAGTCAATGAATGTAGTAGAGAAAAGTTCATTATCATCATCGTACCAGCAGGAAACAACGATTTAGAAAGGAAAGCAGAACTCTATAACTTCCTGTGACATTAACATGTTCATTGTGTACAATACTTTTCAAGCTTTATATTTTTAGCCTGCTTAATGCAATAAAAATGTCACTTGCTGTTGTTGGTCCTTATCAGGAAAATCACAATTGGCTGCTTTGGCAAAATCAACAGATCAACACAAAACACAGAACATAATGTCAGTGGGCGAAAAATATTTTATATGCGACACATGCTGTGCTCAGGGCCTTTTCTTTAATGTAGCTCTTAGAGACACTGACAGCTTTCTTTGCTCCTCTAAAGTCACCAAACTATCAGTCTGTTTATTGTGAGGCCGATGAAAATCAAGCATTTTAATGGTTGTTTTTCACAAAGCGAAACAAGTGTCTGTAACATTTCCTCTCCATTAACACTTTGTTCCATGGGTATGTACATTGAAAGGGTTTTGTTTGCCTCATTTCCCTTACACCTTCATTTTGCATTATTCATAGAACATTTCACATTCTGTCATTGTGTTTATTCGTTGCATTTATGGGGCAGAAACCCTTAATTCAACCATTAATTCACATTATTTATCAGCTGCTAAAATTAAGGACCAAAATAAATGCCAGTTTTGAAATTCAGGATTACATTGCTTTAAAGCTGCATATCATGTGTGAAAAATATTCTGAGGTTTCAAAAAAACCCTAAAGGAGAAATAAAATAAGGTATTACACAAAGCTGTGTTACAAGGTGAGAGCTAACTCGCCTTGGCTATAAAATATCTACCTAAATTGTACCGAATTTATTCCCATGAATAGTAAATGTAATGCTTAATTCCTGATTGTGTTTTCCAATGGTTGGCATTAATGTGTCTATGGCTGGTGCAGGCCTGTAGGGGTTCACTCCAACCTGAAATGAGTTGCTCGAAGCAAAGTGTTGGCAGTGAAATACTG
Source organism: Ctenochaetus hawaiiensis (assembly GCA_029783645.1). Classification (NCBI taxonomy): domain Eukaryota; kingdom Metazoa; phylum Chordata; class Actinopteri; order Acanthuriformes; family Acanthuridae; genus Ctenochaetus; species Ctenochaetus hawaiiensis. Next base: position 17,968,039 of record JAPZDY010000024.1, read on the forward strand.
TCAAACTTCAAACAGCTGAAGACCTTCCCTCTTCGCACCTTCACTGCAGCCTCATTTAAATACTACATCCCACAGTGCTCCTGCTTTGAACTTTCTCCACTTGTTTTCTCATGTCTTTCTGTCACTTGACACCGAAATGCGTGATTGTGTTTTGAAACCGCTGAATTTGGTTTCATGTCACGTGTTTCTTGTGAGCAGGAGGTCCATGCAATATTAAACTGGAACTGCTGTGTGCAGTGGTTTGAGCTTGGAAGACTGTGAATTATCTGGCCAGATGTGCAGCCCATCATTCATTAATTTAGGCATGATTAATTTTTTTAAAAGGAGACACCAAATTGATTGTATTGGTTGGACTGTGCAGGTGCCAGTTAATGCCTGCTGGACATTTCGCCTTAAGGTCTGCTGCAGGGTCATTAGCTGGATACTGACGCTCACTGATGTTTTGGTTCTTTTAACACCAGACAAATATGTCTCCCTACCACTCCCCTGCAGCTTCCCTTCTTGTCTAATGGATCCCAGTCCCCCCATTTTTTTCAAGCCATAGTCAAAAGCTGCCATTTCCTGCTTCTCTGGGAGGTCTTTCGTTGAAGCTTCACCTCAGTTACACCTACATCTTCCAAGTGTCTGTGCTGTCGATGTGCTGATGAAGCACTGACTGCCTACTTCTGCTGGATAGATGGTGTTGGTCAAGTCTGCCTCTCTGCACTCGGCTGGCAGCTCTGAATATTTTAACATCTTGTGGTGATGAGAAGACTAGTCTTGGCAGCAGTCCGAGGTCAACCCTCATGTTCCATTCCCCGCCTGGAGAAAGGAGTCTTGATAAGCCTTGTGAAATGGAGTCTGATGAATGATGGTGTTTGTCAGCTCTAGGTTGATATTTCTGTCGGCTTCGTCCTCAGGACCTGGTCACACTGCCATGTGTAGCACCCCTGGGTCAGCAAGACCCTGACAGGATATGTTGGAGGCTAGCGTTGGTGGTCTTACAGAGAGGGCGGCTCTTTTTTTTTTTTTTTTTAATTTGCTTATGGCTATGACGGGTTTTATATCAGCAGCCTTGAAAGTGCAACACGTCCAAAAAATACTCAGCATATAAAAGTCTCTCTCTTCAGTAACTTGTTCTTTATCTGCAGCTGAGCTTCATTCTTCGACAAGGAAAACATGTGTGCTGTAAATATTTTTATTGATTTGTGTGTGTTTTCAAGGCAAACAAAGCCAGACTTAATTAGAGAGCAATTATACCACAACCCTGGCCAGGTTTGTGAAAATTATGTTAGTTACACAAAAACAAACAACTGCAATGGAAAACATTGACAAAACAATATTGAACTGTAATTATTCACTCCTATTCTCTTTTACTACTAGTATTGGTTTAGAAAGACTAGATTTTTCCAAATAATTGGTACCTAAAATATGCTTTTTTTATTGAGTTTTTTTTTATAAATATTCTGGTTAAGGCTGGTCCAAGTTATCTTAGTTATCATTGGAATAAATTACTTTGTTTAGTAATAAATACAAGTGCTTTCATTTTTATGCAAAAACAGCCCATCTTGAGCCTGAGTAATTATATACATAATCACACACAGCCTGTGCTTCAGTTTTCATTAATATGAATTTTCAGACTGACAAAACCGTAAAATATAGCACATCCAATACTATCCATATGTAAAAGACATACAAGTTATACATTTTAGGATAAATTAAAAATGTAGATCCATCATTAAAAATACCGGGATGGATTCTCCTTATGTCACAGTAACAATGCAACATATGATGATTGATGATTAATTACTTTTGAGGATTAATGCTAGGCACTAGCATGCTAACTATCCTTTATATATTATCTAAATTCATAGGGTTGGTACATAAATGGCAGATAAATGCCGTACAATCAACAACCTCATTTAAATTTTGCTCATGTCAGTCAGAGGTTCCAATTGGGAAAAATAGAATTTTTACCTTCATTTATGTCCTTTTTCATTAGTGGCGAGCCTTTCGATGTAGCACATATTTTAGCAAAATGCAACTACTGGTCAGTTTTATAGTAGCTGATTTTTAATACAGGCTAAAAACATTTGTTTTCATACATTTGCTCCCAGGAGTGAACTGTAGAAACAATGTTGACTTGAAGTGCCATCAGTTAAGTGACATCTGCTTCATCTTTGACTGTGACTATAATACATTCAACCATATGTGTCTCATTTCAGCAATAACTCTGTCTGCAACAAGGTGAGGAACTCATGACATGATCTCCTTTCAAGCTTAAAGATTTTGTTTGACGGTGATGGGAGACGTTGCCCCACTTTCTGCTTAGCCCCTTGGGAACGGTCCTCACTCTTCCCTCCTCGCCTGGTTGAAAACAGAGAGCCAGGCGCAGTGAAACAACTGCACTAAATACAGCCCTGCAGTTACCATAGAAACCAGTGCTGGTGCATCCCTGACTAGAACTACTGTATTTCATTTTGCACTTGACCCAGAAAAACACTGGGAGGTTGATGTTTAGTTTCTTCACAGTTAAACTTTTCAGAGTAGAGGTGATATAACAGGATGGAACAAAGAGCTACAATGTGAATGAGAAATAAGCATAAACCCGACGTTCTCTAAAAGGAGACAGACGGGAAAGACGCAGGGGTGTGAAAAAGATAGCAAGGTGGAAACCTGCACGCAGAGTGATGATGCCAAAGACACTTCAGGCGGAGTGAATTTACAGTGACAACAAAATCCAATACCGCTGTAAGGCAGGCCATAGCTACACAGGACTGGACAGCCCATGATTGCATTTGAAATATATCAAGTCTTACTAGCGCTGACACCTTTCCTAAGATAAAGGATGATGCGACATAGATTTTTTTTTTTTAAGGAGTAGTGTAGCAATGCTGTTATTAAAGTTATATAATGCAAGGTGCTGCATTGCATCAAAAAAGCAGTGTTTTAAGACAGCACACAATCTCTCTTTAAACTGTCTGATTCAGATTCTTTTACATTCCTTGTAATCACCCGACAACAAAATTACTAATATTATATCATAATTTAGAAAGATAATGTGGGTGCCACAAGCAAATCGTCAGAAGGTTAGACTTGTATTTAACTTTTCCATATATGATCGCTATTTTATAGGCCCCCATAATGTCCATGCCTTTCACCATGTTAAGTCGTTTTACATTGTGCTCTCAGCTCCACTGGGACATCATTATATTGCCCAAATAGGTCAGGAGCAGCTCATTATACTGCAGCCAGGCTTTATTCTACTGAAAATGATAAAGCCTTTATATCATTAACACCCCTTTTGACGACACTCAATTGTTCCCGAAAGTGTCTTTAATCTAATCATAAATATCAAACATATGTCAATTTTGCACAGTTATTTGCACCGAATAACATTAGAATGAAACTGAGTAATTAGAGTAGTTGTAAGTTGAGACCCACAGTGAGGTTTGTAAAACAACAATTGCAATAAATGATGCAACTATATCAGACACTGAACGACAGTGGCATTTCGGCCGTGAGCATCCTTAACATGTTCAGGCTCCCACATCTGTCGAGCCAACAAGCCACAACTGATCGCTAAGGTCCTTACACTTCAAAGGAATTACTGCAGCTACAATCCAATTTTATGGCTTTTGGTTGGACTATATTCCATGTTTAGTAAAAAAGTTATATCAGTAAGGGCTTTCTATGCCAGAAAGAACTTTTGTAGGCAGCAGACACAATAAAACTAAAGCAATCGGAGAAGACAAATGGAGGACCGCTAAATGCATTTTCTGTGATACATCTTTAAAAGCAATAAACTTTGTGTATTTGTGAGTAGAATGGCTGCACTTTAAATTACAACAAGTCAGTAAGCCTTTCTTTTATGTAATATATACCAAATTATATGCAATATACTGGTGCGGCACTAGAGGTTTCAATGCCTCCATTTGCTGCAAAATAAAGGCCTCCTGCTGCCTTTTGACAAATGATTGTGAAGCACGTGCAGGAAATGTTAGTTTTCCAAGCCCGCAGGATTACAAAGATGAAATTTTTATATGTTTATGTTGCTTAATGTTTATTTAATCCATATCAATTTTCAAAGTAGCTGCTTGATTGTACTCTGACGATCAGTTAATTGAATGTTCAACTTACTGTTCTATCTCAATAGCTCTATAGAGAAATTCTATTTTTAAATGCTCCTTTCTTTGGAAGGAGCAGAAAAAAGGTGCAGCTATGCAGAATCGCCCTTGTAGCTAATATATATTCAGTGTCGGTGATCTCTCTCCGCACTGTGCCGCCTGGCTGCCATTCTTGTTCAACAGTACCTTCAGAAGCGACAGAGAAAGAGGAAAAGGTTCCTCATTCACACACATGTTCACAGACAAGGATGGGGATTTAAACCTCTGGAGCTCTAACCTTCAGCTTCCCATAGCCTTACAATGCTTTGACTGAAAAAAGCATATGACTTTTATTCTATACAAAACAGTATTGCATATACGTTGTTGCGCTCATCGTGTATTTAGCTGGTAAATCCTTCCAAATGGTCTACTCCTCTATTATAACAGCCAATTAGCCATTCAGCAGCATTAACGGGGAGGCCAAACAATCTCATGAATGAACAAATGCAGTGGAGTATTGGACTAATTTTCTTATTATATTTTTGCATTGAGCTACAGTGCCCCATAATGACTGTCTGACATTGGATAAGCGCCGGATGGCACAGTCTTGTTTTTGTCTTCAGTGGTAATTTGAATGGCAACTGGCATTAAAGCTTACGCTGCTGGATGGGGCCGAGCCAGTCCTCCACAGCTTGGGCCTGGTGGCATCATATTACACTGCTGGAAATCTTCTATTAACTGTGAGCAGTATGGCTCGAGCCAACTGCGGTCTTTCTAAGTGGTCTTTGAAAAGGCTGTTGCAAGGAAAAGCAGACGAGTCACAGACTACTAAAAAGTGTTTTGCAATATGGGAGGGGCATAAAGAAACAAATAACATGTGACTAGTGTACTCACACAATGATGATTTTCCCAAGTCAAATTATAGAAAACACCACATCCTTCCTACAGTAAATATCAGAGAAAATCTGAGTATAACCAAATGACTCTATACATTGTCAGTTGGGTAAATGAAAATATGACTGTGCTATGAATGTGTAGTGTTTTAAAGCAGAGCAAAGTATGTATGTGTTTTGTATCTTACCCAGTTATCAACAAAAGAAGAAGAACACTACAAAGTTATAAGAAAGCCGTAATACACATAAAAATTACTTCACTGTGCATATTTTTGCTTTAAAAGGACAACATTTGCATTAACGTCAGACATAATGGCATGTCAGAGTTAGGCCTTTTGTATTCTATCAAAGTCTTGACTCAGCCTAAATCCTTTCACTGATTACAGATTTACAGAGCAGACAAAAGGAGACTAAATTAAATCAACATTATGTAACGATTTAACCTCAGAATAGCAGCTTCAAAATCATTTTTGTGTTAAGTTCACATGTAATAGGTTTAATGGTGTCCCTGTCTCAGTCTCTTGGTTGAGAGGGCAGAATACCTGTGTGAAACATTTTAGGGTATTTATTCTTGCTCAGCCACAATTATCTCTGTAACTACTGCTACTGTAGCTATAGGTTTATTTTACTGTGATATTTTAAGCTGCAAATTTTTGTATGTAGTTAACATGCTCATCACATTTAACAATACAGTTGCAGAAACCTCAATTTGTATTTGTTAAAGTGTTTTTTAGTCACAAACTGTGGGAAGCTAAATTGGACAAAATCCCACTCGCTACATAATGTTGCTGAGGGGGACATGATCCCTATAGTAGAAGGCCTTCAGAGACAATTAAGAGGAAATTTTGCCTCATCTAAAAAGGATGTCCAAGCAGTTTCGATGCTGAATGGAGTCAATTAAAGCACTTATTATCTTGGCAGGCTTTGTTTGTACTTTCATCATCTCTGTGTTACTTGAGCCTAAATTAGCAAGTTACATCTCTGTCAGCTTCAACACTAACTACGCCACTGTGTCAACATTAGCGTGATGCAAATGACGTCACTGATGCTGGAAGAACACATTTTGCATCAGGAGAACTCAGCTTTCTCTGTCAATATAACGCTCACTACGGATTTACTGCTTCAACATGTAAAGATACTTTTAATGTTGAGACCCTTGAATTTACTTTACAAAAATCTAATAGAAAGAAAATGAAGCCCCAGGTTTATGTTAATCTTACAAACTTAAAACCTAAAATATCCAAAAGGGGTTTTTATCTAAAGGACCTCCTGGTTATATATATAAACAAGACAATCTGTAACACTATCCCTGTTCCACTGTTTTTAAATTAAATGTTAGACATTATTTAAAACATGATCTAATTAAACATTGAATTTTTCACTGAAAAGGACTACAGACAAAGGGATCTAAAAAGACTCATTTACACATTGGAACAACTTAATAAATAGGTACTCTGTTACTGTCAAAATAAATTTAAGAGCATTAATCAGTCTGTGAAAACAGCTGCAGCTGCGGCGGAGAAGCTCTCTCAAGTCACAGAAAATCACAAGATACAAGATTTGTTTTTTTATTATTTTAAAGCACAAGCTTGTTGAGCTAAATGTAGTTTGTAGTTCATTTATGCTGTGACTAAATTAGAAAATGATTAATATCGAATGAATTGGAAAAACTAAAATTATTTTTGCAAGTCAGGGTTAAGTGGACTCACAGCCTGAGGAATAAACTGCCTCCTTGTAGTGCGGTGGACACTTCTGTATCACTTGTTAATCGGCGGGAGGGCAAATATGCTGTGGCCCTGGTGGGTACTGTCTTTAAACATCTTTTGGGCTCTGCTCAGGCACCTCACCTCACCCATATCACTGACACT
>JAPZDY010000024.1:17983607-18019759 GCA_029783645.1 Ctenochaetus hawaiiensis
CCTTTCTTTCCATAAATTTTCTGATAAGAATTTTACTTTCTAACACTTTTAGAGGTTAGTTTTATGGTTAAATACAACAAAAAGATGGAAATGGTGGGACAAAAAGAACAGAGTGATCTGTAACAAAGTGTCCCTGCTGAACTCAAAGACCATATCAAGATTACATGGTACACACCTTTTCCAGCTGAACTAACAGGACACCACAAACACATCACAGGTCTGAGGAATATTTGCTGCCATGGCAATGCAGCAAATAACACTGATGTGTCTTATCAACAAGCCTACGAAGGGAAGAAAATGGAGGAGCCTGAGCCACAATGCCACAATTCAGAGATTCAACTAATGCCATTGTCTCAGTTATGCTCAGAGACCTAACATCCCACGTCATTCCAGTGAAACAGCTTTTGTATTATTTGTAGCAAAATGAAGCAGCAATGTGGCAAAATATCTGTATTTCTTTCTCTAAATATCACCTGTGAATTTACTCTCAATGCAAAGTTTTCACCAACGCAGAATTATATTAGCATTTCAATCCCGATGATTTCTTTAAATGCATGATTTAAAAAATTGAATTTCTTGCGGCTATGTGTAATGATCACAGGAGACATCATAGAAGGCCGTGAAACACACAACGGATTTCACTGTCTAATATGATGAAGTCTCTTCCCCAAAGCTACTCGAGTGACAACCAGCTGCCAAGTGTCTCGCTTGCTCAGCTGTCTAATCTAAAAATTACTGACATGTCAAAATTCAAAGACGTTTGCTGCTATAAAGAACAGGGATTTAGTAGTAAACAAAATTCATGGTTCAATGCGTTCCTTAGTTTAATATCAAGGTTGGGTTTATTTAAGGCAGAGTAAAGAAAACATAGGAAGGGCTGAAAATAAAATGTTGTTCTATTTTGGCACTGGTTGTTTACTGGCCATTTTTCTTATAGTGAAAGTAAGAGCACTCAAATCAATGTTTAATCATAAGATTCTGACCTGTGTTTTTCCAAGTATAAAAAAATAAGAAAAAAATTGTCCACTTATATGCCCATACTATACTTATGATTAATTAAAATTAGACACTGAACACGTTGGTGCAATTTCAGCTTTTAACATTCGGTTCATATTCAAGAAATTTGGCCAAGACCATTTTCAAGTCTTTTTAATTTCAGTTTCTCTAAGAAAAAACAGGTTGTTCACATTGTCCAGACTGGCGCTTAAAACATCTTACTTGATAACACTCTTTCACTGGGAACTGAGCTATCTGATACAACGTGGTAGCCTTCTGCTAATGTTTTGAGATAAGGATATTTTGACACATAAATCTTCCCCAGTGGAAGTAAGTTCCAGTCCAGGGACAAGCTTTCTTTTGCCATATTTGATGCCACTTCTTCACTCACAAGCTGGGCAGTGCTATCTATGTGGAGAAGGGTTGCCAGAGTTTTAATAGGTTTATAAATCTCAATCACATCCCGCAAGTTTCAAAGCCCAGGTTGGATTAAAGTTTTCTTTGACCCTGTGTGCTTTTGCTATGAAAAACATTTGCGACTGGAACTTGAGCTCTAGAAGTTTACTTTAACAACCAAATTCTTGCTTCAAACAGTTTGGTGTGAGTACTTTTTCTTTAAACTCTAATAAAGACATCTGGGAGAGGAACTATTTAATGTCATGACTGCCTGTGAGACTTTAAGTCTGCAATGCACTCCACAGTCTCAACGTTCCTCCAATGTTCTCTCATTCATGTTGGTACACGTTATTCTGAGCACTTTTATACATTTATGTCTTATTTCAAATACTGTCAGACTGGTGGTGATGATAATACAGAACATGTGTATGTTGAATATGATTTCAATCCCCTATCTCATTAATAATACCATTAAAATGCTTGTGTAGTCTAAATACAAGTCAAGATACAATGGAAGCACTTAACTGCTGCATGTCTTATCACAGTCACTCAATCGACTTCTCCTCCCCAACCAGGGATCAAAGAGGTATCCATCTGCTATTTCTGAGCTAATGCCATGCGCTCTCTCAGTTAGAGGATTTCTAAGACGTTATCTCCTTTTCGTCCTGAACCAGAGCTTTATGTCCTCTGAGACACGCACTCACAAAGCAGCATCCAATCATCCAGCAAAACAAACAAAGTATGAGGCACGGGAAAACAAGCAATTGTTTAAAGTTTTATATTTCAGTGTTTGTCATATTGACATGTCAAATTATACCAAAACTATAATGGACCTGTGTAATTTGTGGACATTTTATTAGAAAAACTTAAGGTGACAGATAACAAGCTGAGTCCATAATTGTTGTTTATTAACTTCAAATCTTACCTCACCACTGAGCTCAAGCATGCAAATCCTGACAAGTTTTAGTTGCCTGTGCTTAGGAGGATTATTAATTAGAAACACTGACAGAAATATGTTCCCTAAATTAACGTCGCATCATCTCTGCGGTATGATCTTGGACACTTTTAGTGAGATTTCTGCACATAAACAAGATTTTCCTAAAGCTATGAAAACTAGAGAAGCACTCCTTTAATCTCTGATATGACACCTTCTTAAGTTGCTTGTTATAAATAATTTGGTGCAGAATGAGACACCAGCAGCAGTAGTATCTGAATTAATACCTAAAAACTGTTCTACTGGTAGAGTTCATATTAAAGTTTATGAGTCAGTTTTTGAGAAAAACTGCCCCTTGTGCAGCTCAACTGTGAAAATTTGTTGCATTTATTTGTCCTGTGTTATCACAGACAGAACTTTGATGATCACTTGACCAAAACAATTCAGCTCATGTAACCTTTTAAAATATCTACATGTGATCTCTGGTTGCAAGTCCTAAAATGTGAAACCTTGTTATATATACAGGTATGATGATGACACCCAAAAGTCTGGGCGCATGTGGTGGTTATTCTTCAAACTCCATTAGCTGAGACAGTGAGTGTCTACCTTACTTGTCTAGTTGTGGAGGTTCATTGTATTGGCTGGCAGTCTGACAATGAATCCAGGAAGTCTGATAATAGCAATAAAAAACCTTAATTGAATCATGGATAAACAAATGAGTCTCGAAGAAGAGTCTTCATCAAGGTATAAAGTGAAATAAAGACAGGTGCTCTGTATAAAACTCATGAAGTTGTCTTGACAGAAACATTCAATCACTTTGAACAAATTACAAGATATATCAACAAAAGCAGCTGTAATGGTGACAATAATGTACTTATGCAATCCCATACACGCAGTGGCTTACAGGAAAAAAAGATAAAAGCCGATATTCGATAGCAAAGCATAAGATTGTGGACTGGAAACACTTAGACTATGATGAAAATTAGTGAAGGTGAACAAAACTATAAAGAAAGCCCAATAAAAGAGCTTCTGATAAAACAAAACCAAAAAAAAAAGTGGTAGAAATTTACATTTCGTGCACGAATGACAGTCAGCATTAAAAATAGAGATATGATGATAACATACCAAGACTTAATGAAACTGCAAAAAGACAAAATCACAGAGCTACAAACAATATAGTAAGACATTGCAATGTAGTTAAGCAAAGTAATATTATTGATGAAAGACCAGTAAGAGCTTGAATTGGAAAAGAGTCACGTCAACACTCAATCTCCTGACATTAAGTAGGAAAAGTTATAGAAACGAAGACAAGTCAATTTCCCTGTTTAGGCCTAGGAAGCAAGTGGCCCTGAGGATATCAATCCACAAGGTCTCTCACTATAAATAAAAGCAGACACATTCACATTCAAATCTATAGACAACATATGTTGTGCCACAAGTCGTCGAAAAGAGTCGACAACAGGAGATTAATCAGTAATGGAAAATAACTGCTAATTGCTGGCCAAAAGGCACTGTGAAATTATTACAGCCAGGAAAACTCCCTGTAATCATTAATTTACCTCAGTAAAGCACGTTGAAGAATAAATTCTTTAGACTTATATGAGAGCTGATTTAAGATTGTCCACTTAAAAAATATGTACCAACAGCTATCAGACGAATGTAGTGCAGCAAAAAGTTCAATAGTTGCCTCTGAAACGTAGGTAAATGTATTCAGGCAGCATGGTAAACCTGAAGTGAAGCACCAATACCTTTACAGTAAATCAGTAGACTTCCTACCTCCGCTAAGTTAAATGATACATGAAGCTCTGCGGAATAAGGCTGGAGTCGTCAACCATCCATCTATCCAAACATTCAGGAGCAGGCCGATGAGGCCGACATGGTTTATGAATGCCCTACATCACTAATCTTGGCCACCATAAATGAGACCCCTTTAGTCAATAGACACCCAGATCACAGCAACTACATACAGTCCTCATCTATCAAGTCCTTCGATAGAGAGAGTAGTTTGTCAGACTGATCTAATGACCTGATCCTGCTGAAGCTCGTCAAAGTGCATCATCAATAACTGTAAGCATGAACAGCTCTGAAAGGCCAAAAGCATGCAGCTATTCCCTGTTGGAAGATAATAACTCTAAGATTATCACTTTACATCGCTGGGCTGTTGTGTTTGCTAGTTTGCTTTGTTGTGTATTGATGTTGGTTTCAACCCATAAAGCTTTCATATCGTTTCACGTCTCAGCACCGCTCATATGAACATGATGAACAGCTGACCTTCTGCCGGGCATTGTTTTCCTCTGACAAGACTTTCGTTGGCATGTCTCAATGCATCTTGACAGTCGGGTTCGTCGCGGGCTAAGACTGTTATACTGCTGTTTTTTTCCGTCAACAGCAAGGTTTGTGATGGTGTAGCCTTTGTTTTGCCAGTTCGTATCTCCTGTAAGTCAACGTCATCCACCTGCCCTCAATGCAGGCCGTCACAGATGATTGCACACATCACAAAAGATTCAGTCGAGAACACTGGCATGCTAAAACCACTCATCCTTCCGCTGATCTGCCTCATATAAGCACGCCAGTTTAAAAATTGGGCAACTTAGGAAAACACAGTGCTGCGGGTTAATTGAACTCTGGAGAGGGATTTCCAATTTAGGACAGCGGTCTATTGGGCAGAGTATTAACCTTACAATTACCAGCGCTTGTATGTGTTTAGAAAAGAAAATTTCCATTTCTTTAAAAAATGTACAAACATCCCATTAGCATTTGCATGTATGGCATTTGGCAGACATGCTTATCCTGAGCGACTTGTTCACTATTCATAATTAAAACAACAGCAGCGGATCAACTGAGGCGTTTGGCAGAGACCTAATCATTCCAGCTTTCTGCTGACCACAGACTCTAACAGAGAGTAAACTGGTGTGCTGGGCTTACATGCTTCAACTCCTCACTTGAACAGATTTCCGCCTATGAGAGACACAATAGGCAGACTCAATTCACTTACTGCAATCAAGGAGACTGTCTTTGTTGTAAAAATATGCTGAACAAAGTGCTCACTTTGACAGCCATGCAGTTTCTTTATGCTGAACAGTAAAACAGGACTGTCCGTTGAACTGTTTCTTATATTGGGCATTTCAAAGAGGATGGTCTAGAGTTTGTATTATTATAGTTTATTAGGGCTGAAACATTTCCTCATGTAACTCGAGCAGCTCCTTCACTAAAGAAGCATCAACACAAAGAATTTGCAACATTTAATCAAAATACAGAGAAGTGAGTCTCACATAAACGAGGCTGTTCATGCTGTGGACAGGTGACAAGAGAAAGAGGTGATTAGAAGGCATGGATTCCCAAATGGATGGAGAGAAAACATCAAGGAGCAAAGGAGGCAGAAGAATTACAATTACCAAAAAGAGATAAACTTTGAGAATGTCTGTAAAAATAGTCTACAAAGTCTGAGGTCATTTTAGTTGACCACAATTGGACAAACTTTATGCTTCAGCATCTTAGCAGAAAGCATTCAGTCTAACCTTACCACACATCCAGTCTATAGAGCAGACCTGACCATTTCATCCAGTCATTGGACCCAACACAAGATGACACACAGTTAGCATTTAACATAGCCTAAATTTGACAGAGCCATAAGAAAATGCATGATGTTGTTTTCAAGGCATCTAGCAGCAAAAATTACAAATTGAACTCTAAATATGTTAATGACAGAGAATATTAGTGTATGCATTTTAAGCAATAATATAAATATTTTAAAAGGGATAGATTGTTTATTTAAAAACTTGTCATCTTCTATATTTTTAATATCTCCTTGTAATTGAGTGAAAGTATATTGATCACTTGATTTATCAGTGGAATGATTTGTAAGATACTTTTTTACTACGAGTAAGAAAGACAAGATATGAATACTAATAGTATTATTACTGAGTTATTCAATATCTGTAGTCCTGCAGTCTATTACAGTTTATATTTGGCTGAAGATGACTTGGCAGTAACTGAACAAAGCATATTGTGCCCCTTCACTTGGGGATGTTCCAAAAGAAAAAAAGATACATTTTTGGATGTTTTCAGTGCTCCGCTAAAGGACAGGAGCATCTTCTCAACAAGATATCCTCTCTAAGGTCCCAGTTTTTTGTTTTTTTTTCCCTCCCTGTTTTCAACAATGTCAATGTTCGCTGTCTAGAAAAAACAGTGCAACACCCAGTTTTAATCTCAGTACTGAAGAGTTAAGCACAATTACAGGCCAAATGTATTCCCGTTCACCAGTTGTCCTATAGTTGTTTTTATTTCAAGTGTCCCTTTGGCTTTTCCCATAGCTGGCTAAGGCAGGCTAATGTACAAATTAGTCCAAGTGCCAATTAAGTTTAGCAAGCACACACGGAGTGTTAGAGGCAGTGACCCAAATGTTGTACATTTTTGGCATTTGGACCTATTATTGGGCCTAAAACATTAGTAGAATACTTAAATTTCGTCAAAGTAGAAGGACAAAATGTCCAAAGCTGGGCCCCAAATATACTTCAATCATACTTATCTAATGAGCATCTCACTTTGTCAATGTGGCAAAATTAAGCAAACTGAAGAAAGAAAACACGCAAGAAAGTGGGGAAGCTGCTCAAGGCGGCACACATTTTGAAATGAACACACAGTGGTGATTTAACAGCACCAGCAATAACTTAAAAAAACCATTAAAATAAAAAGTCTTACATTTTAGCAGCGCTATCATCAGACCTTAGTCGGTTGAACTAGATTTGTCGGTCTAATACAAGTATTTGAAAGTTTGCTTCTTTTTTTTCATACTTGAGACTATCTGCTATCTGGCATTAAGAAAAATGGCATGAGTTTCAGTGATGTCTTTAACATGCCCAAAAGTAACAGAGTCATGGGAGAAGAGCAGAGTTAAATTAAATGTCAGAACAGCTAGATGGTATGATACCTAGTCTTACATCATTATATCAATATTACTTTGAATTACTGCCCAGCCCTGGTTGTACTGTTTCCAGGTTCAAAAGAAGACTGACAGTCTTCATGGTAACAGAGAGCATCAGAGCAGCACACACACACGGGAGTTACACCGCACTGAGTCGTGCCGCCCTCTGTTTCTATCATTCATCTTCACCTTTATCACAGTTTGGTGTGTGGTTTGTGGTCATTTTGAGGCTCACTTTTTTAAAGGTTACAGCCTCCTGTGTTGCACTGTGTAGAATGGCACAGCCAAGAAACAGAAGTGTCATGATTTGATTGACAAAATTGAGGTTGACTTGAAGACTTTCTGACTGATGACCTGAATCATGGACTTGAAGGCGAGCAGCCTTAATTTTTAGAAAAGCATTTGCTTTCTCTTTGTAAAGTTTTAAGTTTGAGCAGCAGGTTTCTTGCCTCCCAGTTTGTTTACTGTCCAAATACGAAGTATAGAATAGGGACACAGCATAAGTTTCTATGCATTAGTAGCTGAGGGCCTCTAAATCCCCACAGGTTGACTTGAATTGTCGGATGGATACACACAGCAGATGTATGGATGGAACCATAGGTGGACGTCACATTAATGCATCAACCGAAAGGACAGCCAGTGGGTGCTGACTCACCCTAAAAAGTAGCTATATATATATATATACATATATAATGCAGCTTATATTATGCTAATATATGCTATAGGCAGTGTGGCCATCTAATGAGCATGCAATACATGAAAATTTCATGCTCTGCAGAACTGTTGTTGCCTAACAAACTGCAAGTCTGTGTTTGGGCACATGAGTTACTTGGCACATTGTAGGGGTACAAAAATCCATCCCAATGAACAAGTTCATAAGTTTCAACAAAATGAAGTTTTACTGAATATAACTTACTGTTGAAAGCAGTTCATCAGCTGGCTGCAATTAAAAGCTAAACATTAGTGAACAATTTGGAAACAAGCACAGAAACATTTAATAGATAATGAAAGGGAAAGTTTTTCTGAGCCAGCTCAGCATCAGCAGGAAATCCAACAAGTTTTAACTCATAAGATGTCATTTCTGCCACTAAATGTTTCTCAATTAAAACAATAAAAATAAAAAGCCTACGTCTATGACCCAGAGAAGAAGCATGAGATCATGGAATTTGCTTAATTCATTGAGCATGCAAGTATGCAACATAGCTCATGTCATTTTTCTGACCTTTTAATGCAGACCTGTCATGCAGCATACATGTAACTGTTCTCCTGCTCATAAATGTGTAATAATATTACTCCATGTGTTTTACTGTTACATAAGAAAAGTGTAGCCAAATAAAGATACCACAGTGTACAACCAAATCATGAGATATGAGTAGGTGAACTGCACCTTCTAGTCTTCAACCGTAGAAGGCATTTTTTTGTGAAAATTTGATAAATTTACAAACTTTAGGGGAAAAATAAAAATAATAAATGCCAAGATGTAAATAAGGTATTAAAAGAATTTCATAAAGGCATAAAAAATAAAGGTATTCTACAAGCTTCATTTTGAAAAACCGCACTCAATAATTATTTGTGCTACATTTCTTCAAAAAGTATGCTTAGCTGATTCTGAAATTTAAGAGATCTCAATCTATCCAATCTGACATTATAAAGCTCTGAAGGTGTCAAAGATCTAAACACAAACAGTCTGAGGCTTTACACTTATATCTGGCATCACACCTTGAGTTAAACATGCTGGGTTGTTTTTGTTTCAAAAAAAGCCCAGGGCAGTAAATTATCAGTTTGTGTCCTGGGTGCATATTAGATACATATCAAATAACACATGAGCCAAAGCCTGAACTGAAGTAGAACATATTTCATGGATTCAGGGCCAAATACGTGGATATTTTGCTGCAGTTTCTTTGAGGTTTTTGTGATGATAAAGCCTAGTTAGACAATTATCAATGCAGCATTATGGCGCCAATGACATTCTCCTCACAAACACAGGGAGACCACGGAGGGGGATTAAATCAAGGTGAGTTGAATTTCACTCTTTCACTGTTTGTCAGTTTCAAAAGCAGGAATCATGATGCCTGATTGTGAATCAGTTAGGCTGCAACACGCTTCTTGATTCAGTATAAGCATATTAGTACTTTGGGAGAGAGTCAAAGCAAAGACTGAAACCACTTTGATGAGGTTTTCAAATTAGTCTTTCCTCACACATAAAAATAACAAGTACCATATTGTGCCAACAGGATAACTGAAACCCACCCAGTTTCCACAACTTTTCAGAAACAACATGCATGGATACTTTGCAAAGACAACAACATAAAATCATGATCAGTTGTGTTATTCACAGACTCTTTGCTTTTACACTGGGGGGTGCTAGATTATGCATGCATCTCTGTTAAAGCCAGACACTCAACCAAACAGAGAAAACAGAATGTGAAGGTTGAGGCTCTTAACCGTTCACTCCACTAGAATAGTTAATGCTGCTGCCGTCTTCGAGCCTTCACAGGCAGCACAGTTAGACATCCCCAATGAGGCGGGTGCAGTCTGATGAAGAGCATGTCTTACGATTTTCTGACAAACAAATCAATATGAGAGGACAGAATGATCTCTCACCACAGTGGCATATTTAGTATGAGTTAGTCATAGAGGCCTCATCTTTTTTCCTTAATGCCTCAGTGAAGAATAAGAGTTGGTTAACTGCACTTCATTTCATGTGTTCCTTCTTAGTTCAAAGGAGTTCAAGGCTAGTAAGACCTGTGGTAGTAAGCGCTGCACAATAATATATTGTTCTTATGCATTATTTAATGGGACTGTGGGGGAGATAGTGTTTGTGCGCATTTCAAATTCTGCATGAGAGCATGTAGCTCTCTTAATTGGCTTTCTCAAGACAGCTAAAGGGAAATGCTGCTCTGGCAGAAGATATTGATCAATATGACCAAATGCAGCTCCTGAAAGCATGATCTGAATCAATGTCACCTTCAGATGAACAGCAGAGAACCAGAAGCTGCAGTTTACAGCTTCATTTTACAGCTTCATGGGAAGTGTGCTGTTTTGCAACACTCATTGTTTCTTGTTTACGTCAGCATATATCACTTTATTTAAATGACCACACAGTGTCTGTGACACACAGGGTCAGGGACAACAGTTTCAGGCTGCCACAACAGCAGGATGACACAGCTGTGGTTCCTAAGGAAGACAGAGGCCACCAACAATATTCCTATCTGCATCAAAAGAAGGAATGTGCCACTCGCTGCTACAATGCAGCAGATCTCATGGGAATAGGATGTGATGCTCCACTGCAGTTTAAATGTCACATCCTCTACAGCAGGTGTCTTTTTTTTTTCTTTTCAAATGAATATTTGTGTCATGAGTCTAGCTACTCTATGCAGGTTGTACATGTTTTTTTGCATTATATCGACTTCTTGCCCCTGGGCTCAGCTGTGTGTTCAATATCATACCACATCCTACACAGTATTCCTGAAAGTAGCAGCCCTGTAACCTCCATATAGATCTTTACATGAATCTATATTCCTACTTCAGACATTTAGTCTTTAAAAAGGAGTCTTCACCGCTTCCGTTGGTAGCTCCCTACACCAAGCCCCCATTGTACATTCTGGTCACAGCCTATTGCTCCATTTTACATGAGGCACTCATAATGTGGCGCCAAGCAGGTCAGTCTTTGAGCACCAGTGCTCCTCACGCTTACCTGTTTTTATCAGTCATTGTCAGACACAAACAGAGACTAAGCCATGGTTAACAGGTATGCTTGAAGCCCACGTTCATGCTCTGTGACTATAAATGACAGTTTTCTTTATTCAGATGTACTGCTCAGATGTGAGGGGCTAAAAGCCTCCCAGATAAAAGGAGCCATGCAGCAATTCTTATTTTCAAAGGTTAAAAAGTCAGAATATGAACGTTCTCCAGACATAAAATATAAAATAATGACTAAGTGCAAACATTTTCAATAATGCTACATGTTTTGGAAGGTTCTGGAGAGCATTCTGTTGCATTGCTTTTACTGCAATTATAAGCAATTTCTTTCCTCTCAATTTATTGACTGAAGTTTGCAAACAAGCGTTTAATATACATACAAGCGTTGAACTGACTGCAATATATCTGAGTGACAGTTCAGTTCAAGTCCCTTATGGAGAATAATGTAGCTCACTCATCATTTTCAACACTGCTGTGTGTTGTCACAGGTGCTGTCACAGGTGATGGCAGCCTATCCCAGCATGCAGTAGGCAAGAGGAAAGTCACACTTTGAACAGGTATAACACAGGGATAGTACTTTCAAATCAAACAGGCAAAATTAAATTACCAATCCAGCTGGCATGCATGTCTTTGCACTGTGCATGGCTTTAACATAACCTGTTTTTGTTTTGTTTTTTGAACATTTACACACAAACAGTCTGAGCTAATCAACACATTCAGACCCTGGACACTCTTAGCGTGAAGGAACATAATATCCAAAAAACATTTTTATCAACAGATCAACCATTATCAAATAGTTCTTACTGAACAGGCTTTAGAGGTTTATCTATAGATACAGTACCAAATATATCACCTCAGTGATCAATAGCTCTGTTTATGACTTCTAAAATATCACTGCAGTAACCTTTTAGTGCCATATTTTAGTGCTCTTGCCTTTTGGACTTATTGAAATTCATAAAACAGCAAAGTTGAAAAGTGTTTTATGCCTCTTGAGGCCTGTGTGTTATTTACCTGTTTTTTTCCTTCAGTGTTCAGTGCTTTCAGTGTACCACAGCTTTTTTTTTCTATCACTTTGTTACTCACTAACCTTAAAAAATAAATTCCAAGAGTCTCAAGTTTAATTACTTCAGTGCTTTGGTGGCTACCCCTTTGATCTTTTTGGCTAGTTGTAATTACGTTATTCCTCAATTTTTTTCATGCATCTTGAGCACTAAATAACTTGACTTGCCTTGGGAAAAAACATCTATCTTATTCTGTCAACTCATAACAACTTAATTGGTACTTCTCTTTTTACTGGTTCGGTGCATTCACTGACATCAGTTCTTTCAAGTCTGCTTCCGTTTGCATCATAATATCCTTTGACCCTTTGTATTTGATTTCCAGACATTATTTTAAATGAAGGATTGAGAAATCATTCACATTGCAAGAACTTGCCCCCTTTCAGTTTCTGCACAACTTTTAATTAATTTTCACATCAGACTCTTGTCTCTGCGCTTACACACAAGCAAACTTGGAGTCTGAGGCACTGTGATACCGAGCAAAGTTACTGAAAATCATGCAAGTCTAAAGTCACCCTTGTGACTCTCTTTAAATGGTGGCTTCAACTGGCTTGAAACAAACAATTGCTTGGAAAGGAGTGGACACTATGGCCACAGTCCTCTAGCCTGGTGTGTCATTTGATATCATGGTTAGATTATATTGCAATTAAGAGTGGTAATCCAAAAAGCACCTCTTGGTTTGGTCTGATTAAAATTCAGAGGGCTCTGATGATAAAAAAGTATTTTAGATGCATCTTGATGCACCAAATTATTTATTATTTCTATACATGGTTTTAACACGTGTTCAAATACTTTCTCAAAGTTAACTCTATTAAACAATTAAGTAATTAATTTAAAAGGATCTTGCTGTCTCCTTCTCATATAAAGATAACAAAATAAGTAAAGGTGGAGCGCTCTGCCGTGATATTAATGTTATGTCTCTTAGTGGAGAGTAGCCTCTCTGCTGCTCCATTAGCTCCAGGGACAGACATCCCTTTCCAAGACACTAACTGGGAACACAGGACTTTTAAAGTTAAACATACTGAACAAGAGTTTATTTCTCCATCACATTTTGTTATTAAGAACTTCCATATAAATAAATGTAAATGCCACACACAAAAAACACTTAAGACAAAAATAAAATAAAATAACTCAAAACTAACAGTCTTTCAAAATGGAAGCTTTAAGGTTCAAAATAAGTGAAATGACCTTTGTGGTGTTTGTGTTTCGGTTAATTGATAACTACCAGGTCAGTACTGCCTGAAAAAGTGCACAACATTTGCTTTCTTGCATTCATCTCTCTCTGCCAGGTTTGTATTCGCTATCCTACCTATTCACCACACTGCAAGAAGGGGGATCGTCTCAAAGTGTTGTCTGCGCGTCTTTGTGGACCTTCTTGGTTGAGCCCTTGAGGTTGAGGTGGCGGATCTGTGAGCACGCACAAAAGGGCTAATTCACAATACATACTATGTATAAAGAACAAAAACCTTTTCTCAAAAAAATCTGTTATTAAGTCTTATCTACTTCCAAATAAAATCAATAGCTTCTGCTTGCCGTTCTTTTCTAAATCCTACCCTGGCTGAAAACTCTTTACTGGTCCTGATTTCATAATGCTAACACATGACATCGGCACCATGAGCAGCTGCTGTAACACAAAGCAACAGGATGGCAAAGAAGAGAGACCCCATTAATCTCACACCACAGTCCGTATACAACAACCTAGAAAGCAGACACCTCTGCACACATGCCATCGTCAGTTTCTTTTTATGCATTCCCTGCTGAGATATGAATTTGTTCTGCAGTTGTTTTCTGCCTGCAGTAGAATTGCTAAACATGGAAGTGTTGGCAATAATGCATGATAATGATAATGGCCATCCTGTCTGATTTCATTAGGCAAACACATGACAGCAAATGCTCTGAGCTTCTGCTGTAACATCCTGCAACACATTGACAAGCCAAAGACCTGACGATCACCACTTTCAATAGACACAGCCAGTAAAAAAAGACATCTGAATACATAGGAGCGCTGCTGCACACACTGCTATTTCAAATTGCAAATCCAATAAGGCTCAAGGATATCAACAATCCTGAGAAAAAAACTCATTAACCTCGGTTTTTAAGAGCCTTTTCAAGTCCCTTATGTTCACACCTGTATGATGCACAGCTTTAACCAAACATAATTTCAATTTGCTCTATTCACTCAGCCATTCACAAACAGTTTTCAGCTTTAACGTAAACACTTGTTTTTACAACAACAGTGAGCCAGTCCGTAAGCTAGCTGCTTGTGCTTTTGTCTGTTTTTTTTAGCATATAAATCTAATATAATGTATACAGTATGTTTTTTTGTTGCTTTTAGACATAAGAGGCATTTGCCAGAATATGTAACAATGCCAAGACCCTGTGACCACTTTAATTTTCACTGTGTAATTTCAGTAGACAGCTGTAAAGAGGTCGTGCTCCGCCATGTAGGAACATACAGTCCTGAGGCTTACTAAGACTAAAGGAGGGTGTAGAGGAGATGCAGCCGGTAGTCACTGTTTTTCAATAGCACTGCAAGCTGCAGTAACACTCACTGCAAGCCCTGATGTAGCAACATGGTGGGCCAATGCCTACATCTTCCCCAGGGGATGTCTTGGAAGGTATTATGCGGATAAAGTAGAGCTATATGAGGAACGTTCACCTGACTTTAGTGTAAGCATCCTGACATCTAACCCCACCTAATCTAATAGATTTACAACCTTGCTACCTCCACACAGACGTCCTGGACCCTTACTTCTCCCATCCGATGCTGCTGATGTCCTCTGGGTGATGAACAGATATTTCCAAAGACCAGACCCTGACCTTTCTGGCCCTGCATGCCAAAATTAGAAAAGCCATAGTGAGGCAAACTTCTTACAAATGCTGAGTTGAATGTGAGGAGGCTGGGCTTATTGAGTAACTAGAAAATGATGAGAGGGGCTAAAAATTCCAGCTGCAGACGTAATTGCCAGCATTCACTCACAGTGCCCATGAGATCATTATCATGCTGCATCAGTGCTTCTTTATCCCTCTATCATCTCTAAACCTGCTTAGCTGATTGTCAAAAACAAAGGTGATGTGCTCTTATTCAATGTGTGCTCCTGTGGCCTAAACTCACTATAAAATAAAATGACAATTTTGCTAAACACTCACTATAAAATAAAATGACAATTTTGCTAAACACTCACTAAAATCAGCTGAAATGGGGCATTTACACGTGTTTCACATTATTCAAGCTCTGTGGCTCCACAGTCAAACTATCGAGTGAACAGTGCTATTTTTCCCTGATGGAAGGATTTCAGTGCTACTGCTAAGTTATAGATATATATATATATAAATCTTGGTGTCTGCATCGTGAAAATGCAGACACGCCCGGGCCATTTCCACATGCCCTCCAGTCAGGAGAATTCAACTCCAGAGCACAAGTATGACAGGGCTGTTTTGGGGCCCCATTTGACTTCATCAAACAAACTGTATAACAGTACTAACAGGATACATAACTGCTTCACTACCTGAAGACTAAACAGCTCAAGTAGCCTAAACACATATCTCTAGTTAAACCTATTGTCCAGGAGACTAAATCTGAACGGCTGCTGTCAAAGTAGAGTAAAGAATCAAAGAATTGTACTATGCTTGTGTACTAAATCGTACTATGCAAACAACAGATAGATAGATAGATAGATAGATAGATAGATAGATAGATAGATAGATAGATAGATAGATAGATAGATAGATAGCATTGCAGGCCTGTTATTCTACATTTAATAGTTTGCACAATCAATGCGGCACATCTGACAGGCGACTTGGACACCGTTCGGCTCATCAGAGGCACAAATTTATGCACAGATGTACGAGGAGCGCTAAAATCACTGCACATTTCTCACCAAGTGTACTAAGTGACTTACCAAAAGTGGGACTAATAAAGCAGCTGCTGAAAGGTTGATCCTACTGAGCATGATTCCGCCGTCCACACACACTCTTGTCTCACCGGATAAATTCACATCGAATCTAACGGGAGTTCATTTATTCCAATTCACACGTACAGCCCTCTCATTAGGCTGGTGAAGGTTTGTGCTGAAAAAAAAAAAATCCAACGTGATGAGCGACAATCTGCCGCTAAAGTGTCATCAACAAGAGACAGCGAGCTATCGCACCTGCGTCGGGATAAAACCCCACCTTAAATCCCAGTAGCCTGCGATCCGATTGAGGCGTTAAGGCAGAAAATGTAAAGCCGAAATCCCAAATATCCAAAAGCTCGGGAGAGTCCGAAGCTCGCGTCCGAGCCGTTTTTTTTAGGAGGGGGGGTTAAAGCGTCAGTACGTGGTCGTATCAAGTCCCCCGCGTACGGGTTTGTTTTTTTCCAATTTCCAACAAACTGCCTTATTATGAATTGCAGACCACAGATGGTGTCAGGACAGAAAGCTGCAGTCCGGGGCTGTTTGCGAAGCGATGGGTTGCGCTCTTAGGAAAAAAAAAGCCTCTGACGGTTGAAGGTTGGCGTCAAAATCAGGCTTCAAGTCCGACAAAAAACCACGAAGATCGAAAAACTCTCCGTCCACACCAGTTTTCCAATAATTCCGGCACAACAGTGCAGTTATCACGCCTGTTTCAGAGGCAGGTGTTTGCCATTAGTGTAGCCATTTGTTGTCATAACTTCCTCTGTCTGTAGCGCAATGAAGGAATCCCACCCATGCACTCACTGATAACCCTGCTTTTTCCCCCCCTTTTCTCCTCTAATACTATGCGTACCCATGCGAGCAATTAGTTTTCATACATGACTTGGTCTATCCGCTCCTTCAACAAAGCAATGCGGTCGATTCCTCCCCGGGCGGGATGTGTCTGGAAATCTTGCTGTGTCCTGGAGAACAGGCAGCCTCTGAAAATGCGCCTCTACTCCTCATGCGGGCGTCCATCTGCGTAATAAGAGCCCGATATAAATGAATACATGTTGTCACGCCATGATGTCTGGATCAGAGCAGAGCCAAGTGGCCAGTGGACAAATTCTTGGTATCAGAGGAAACGACTGGCACCTTTCATAGACAGTGCAGCACTGCAGCACTGTGATGTCATTTGGGCTGCTTTTAAAGCACATACACGCCGAAGTGAGAGTTTCTCTTTTCTGTGGTGGAGATGAGAAGAAAATGTTCGGTGGGTTCATACAGAGAGGAGGCGCTGTGAGGTGTTTGTGATACTCCAGGATGGGCTGGCAGCTTATGGTCCGGCACAAGATACTGCAACGGTGGGGATGGGGGGAGGGAGGAGGATGAAGATGGGGTGTTTTGTCATTACTGCTGCACTTGAAAAATCACACTCAGCCCCCTAAAGGCTTTAGACGTGTTCACTGCTTTGTGTTCAGGCTGTAATAAATACCCTTTTATTTTCCTATCCTTCTCTGTCTTGAATGTCCTTCATGCTAAAACAGGAAAACAAACAAACTGACCACCCACATGACTCAGACAGCACCTCATGCTTTACTCCACTGTGGGACAAGAGCAGTTCTCCTCTTGGCCCAGATCAAATGGAAATGAATATTCTCTGTAAAGAAAAATGAACATGGATATCCTCCCACCAGAAGAAAAACAAAGGGTAATCCTCTCAGAGTGGCAGAAAAAAGCCAGAGACAACCTATCCTTGATGTTCAATGTGCCTCTAAGAAGAGGATAACGTCTTTTTTGTGCATATTCATCCCCAAGTGTATTGTCTGCCTGCATAGAGGCCACAGGACATGTGTTGAGAAAAGGAATTTCTGGTCGACTTGACAAATCCCTTCAAATCCGATTGATTTCACTGTAGGAGCATCACACATACTGCACAGACTTGCACTGTAAATATATAGGAAACGGTGGATATCAGGGACCTGAGAGAAAAGCTGAAATTCACTTTTAAAGCAGAGTTGATTTAAAGGGAATATGACTGCTGTGAGCTGAATTAATTTGCCATAAAAAGTACCTCATCATTTAAGAAAATTTAAGATACAGTGAAAATATCACCTATAACAGGTCTCAAATATAAGACTATAATAATGCTGTAATATTAAAAAATAAAAGTTCCATAAATATTAAGGTAAGTGCTCATTATAGAGTAGCACAGGCAAAATGTTATATCCTTAAAATGAAACTAATAGGAGCGATAAATTTTTACAGAAATGTTTTTTTTTTCGAAACTGTTTAAAAATAAACACCTCCTACCTGTGGAGCCGTAAGTTTCCCATCATCTTTGTCACACAGCTGCAACAAAGCAGGTGCCACAATTCTCTGATATGCAACTCTTTGCACATTAGCAGCAGCATGTTGTAATTAAAGGGCAGGTCATGATGGGTGGAGCACCCTCAGGGCATTTTAAATGGATCCATGAGATGTGATACCAACTCATTTGGGGAGATTTGTGCACTTAAACACTCTCCCTTTTTTTGAAGAAGCATGATTTTTATCAAAGCTCCCAGACTTACTATTTGTACATCAATACATTTTCAAAACACATAATTATCTTTAAAAGGGCTGGAAATTTTTATTGAAATTCTTTGATGTTTTGGAGAACACAGATCCTTAAAAACTTCATTGCGTCAGAGAACAAACTGAAGATATTACACCTCATTATGTGATTTCTCCAAGCCCCAGTCTGGTTGAGCATGTGTGTTCATTAGGTGGGTGAGCGCATAGGACACATGCAGCGAATACTGATGGAAATTGAAAAAGAGCCACGAAGGAAGCCAATCTGCTATTTATATCAGGCTGCACTCCATGGGGCAAAGCTCCCTCTCACAGTAATGCACTGTAAAAGTGATTGATTAGTGCGATATTGAGAGATTGTTCAATTTAACTGTCCTCACTCGCCAAAGTGATGGAATTACTGCACACTAGTCTTTGAAAGCATAATAGCAGATTAGGTCAGTGTGATCCATCCACTCTAATAAGGAAACTTGCCGTTCCCTAAAGTGCAAAACATAAGAGGGAGGTCTGCACTCCGATCCAGTGCGCACCACCCAGCCCCTGATACCCTCAGAGGGTGTGTTTAATGACCTGGAACATATTACATACTGAGGTTGCTCAATTTAGGTTCAGCTCAATACAGTCTTTGTATGTGTCCTCACCTCAAAGCTGCCATTTTTGACACAACACTGTTGCCCTTGTCACTGTATTAACAAATTGCCCTGATCAATTTCCATTAAGGACAGTGAAATTTCCAATTTCTTCTCCCTGGCTGAGCCCAAAGGACCTATAATGTGACGCTCCACCAGCTTGTATCAGAGAATGGTCTCATGCGTGTGTGTACTTTGAATTGGGATTAGAATTAGTGCCGCGTCAGAGACAATAAAATGCTGTCTGCAGGAACATCAACATCATTACTGCGTTTACAGTGCTCTATAGTGGATTAGAGTTGTCTTGTTTATACCACTGACTCACCCTGTACATTAGCACTCTCTCTCACCCTTCAAAAAGTTTCTCTTAATGTACTTTAAACTCTGCAGCCTGCCATCAAATGCGGAAGCACTGTTGATGTGAATCCCACGACGAGGACTGCTAATTGACTTATCCGTGGTGCTTTTTTAACAGGTATAAGCAGGAAGCTGAATGCTGAGCGTTAAATGTGCAAAAAATTCATGGTGGAACAGTTTTGAGGGGCGGAGGCATGGCCATTGCTCATTATATCTGGGGCAATGGATTGCATTTTCATCCTTGTCTGTACCCTTGTGATCTCACGTCATAATTATCTCCTAACTGCAAGACTGGCTAGAACACCCAACCACCCACACACTGCACTTGCACACACACATACACACACCCTAACTTAAACTTTTTAAGTTATTTCTGTGGCACATCCAGATGCTTTTATTTTACCTTGTTATGATCATCTTTTCTTATTACAGGCACAGATTCCGCCTCAAAAATAATAAATACAGAACTATGAAAATTTACATTGAACCATCTGCCACACACGGTCAAAATCCTTTAACTTAAGTCACTTTGCCAATTTAAATGCAAAGTATTTACACTGGCAAACTTATTTTTAAAAAAACAATGAAACTATTATTATTGTTTTATTTTTACCATGTTTGCAGGTCTGTATTAACTCTCTACTGCCACTCCAGTCCATGTGCAACTGCAAAAGGGCTGAAACAATGTCCTCATATGAGAAACCAGAGTGAGGAGGGACAATGAGAGGGATAAAATTGAAGTTCTGGTCACTTTTGACTTGCCAGTTATGATTATGACTGCTTGACGGCAGGGTACAAATTCCTGAATGAGAATTGGTTGAATACTTCTTTTTTGCTTTTCAGCAGGTTAGATGCAGCTGTTTTCTTGCTGTTAGACATCAATGGCTTTTTGCATAGTTAAGAGTAACAAGCTGTTCCGGCTTACTTTGATGTCAAAATTGTGTACCTGCTGTGCAAAATGCACACATGTTGGCAGGTCAGCATACAACAAACCACAGGGATCTTCTTCAATTGCCGTAAGCTAAACATTAAAGGTCTTTTTTAATGGTACCTGTGTCACAAACGACACAAAAGTTATGCATTATTCCCCTCCTAGCGGCCATGTTTCATATGTACTGTATCTCAGCCTTGGCTTTCTCTATGCTAAATAAAACAAATGCTGTGGCTTTAAGGGCTCTTCAATGTGTCCTTGTAGAGGAACTCTTAAAGATAGACATGAGCCATCTGGGGAAGTGTGGTACAGCTCACACACAAGCGATTCTCTGAGTTTGCCTTTAAGCCTGAAGTTATGAAAAGACTCCTGCTGCTCTTTAGGGACAGAAGACAAAGCTTTGAGTGTGAAGACCAGCATGTTTTAGCTGCAAAAGCTTTCATTAGTGTTACAAGATAACATGGTAGGTTAATTCTCAGCGACACTGAAAAATAGCTGCTTAGATGCCAGGGTTTAAAAAACATGAAAAATTATATCACTTAGTGTAATTGAGGACCTGATACTGTACCACATTACATCAGTTAGACAATGTTTAAATACCAGGTTCCCCATTTATTTATCAAGGGTGTAGACATCTAAAACAGAAAGATCTAAAAGGAACCTTTTTCTTTCTTTTCGAATGGAATTTAAATCACCATCTCCTGGACCAAAAGATACCTTCTCAATGGCAGTAAAAGAAAAAGCAAAAATGGGATGTCTGGCCTCTTTAAAGGGGCTTTCTACATGATTTCTGACATCCACTCTCTTAATGGAGCTCCTGCAGTAATTCAGTTTTTCAGAGAGCACTCTGTTTCACTTTCCACAGGGGCATGAAATCATCCATCACAGCTGTTGTTTTACAGTTAATGAATCCCTGCATGCCTTCATGCTTAGGAAAGTATTCCATACTTCTTACCTATGGTCAATTAAGACTATAGGCTACTTGGATGTGGCTGAACATCCTTATTTTTTAAAGCAATATATCATGTTACCCAGACGCAGGCTGAGAGTGAGGGTTTTCAGCATCAAAGCCGCATCTTTCGTTCTTCGTGTGCAACTGGAATTTTGATCTTGAACCTTGGAGGAGCAGCAAGATGGTGACAGATGTGTTTTTAC
The DNA here is from genome assembly GCA_029783645.1 of Ctenochaetus hawaiiensis. Lineage (NCBI taxonomy): Eukaryota > Metazoa > Chordata > Actinopteri > Acanthuriformes > Acanthuridae > Ctenochaetus > Ctenochaetus hawaiiensis. The sequence continues at coordinate 18,005,136 of JAPZDY010000024.1, forward strand.
TCTTAAACATAAAGATACATGTAAGTTCACACTGGCCAAGACAGCAAACAATAATAAGTATTTATAGACTAGACTAAATAATTATAAAATCAACATTTCACTTGGTTAAACTACAAAATATATATTTAACTAGTATTGTCATCTGTTATTGAGAAATTGAAAACTGCATAAAGCTAATAAAATGAATTTAAGGATTCACGCATATTGATTTTAAATAATACTCTCCACTTTGTCAGACACGATTTTTTTTTCTGTGGGGCTGCGATCATTAATTTTTTTGGTCACTTGGGGAATGTCAGCACTAGCTGGAGATTTTGACACTTGCAGCAAATTGTTATGCAAATGTGTTAAACAGTTACCTATTTACATATCAAGCTGACACACCAGCTATCATTAACATCATTCTCACAAATCTAAGTTCTCCCTTTAGTCCCATCGGTCTCAACAAACTCTTAACTTCTTAAGCTGCTAAATGCTTTGCTATGTTCACAGACGAGTTGCCAACTTTCAGTCTGCTATTTGGTGCTGGGAAGGCAGCGTACAGTGGGTTTATCAAGGCTTATTCTTATTCTTCGCTGAAACACATCTGCTTGCAATGACTTAATGGTGAGACTGGTAAGCGAACTGCAAAGTCTTGAGTCCTTAAACCAAAACAATGAGCTGAAAGGCACTGAACTGAGCCAGGATCAACATCACCTTAAACACTGCAAATAGTTGTTTGATTCATTATGTACAAATCATTTTAACTTTAAAATACTATTTTGACTCCAAATTTCAATTAGGAACTAGCTGATACTCAGTCAAAACAAGTGGCAGTGGTATTTCTTAAATGTAATTCACTGAACTCTTGATGGATTACAAGACTATTTAAAAAGTCAGGCACTTTAAGTAAATTTGATTCACCTGCACTTTTAGAGGAAAATGTTTTAAAAGAAAGATTGGAAAGTTTGACCGAGCATTTCTCTATAAACCCTGCAATGTTGGTTTGGTACACACTAGATATTACACTGTGAGATCTGTGTGCAAGCAGCGGGTGAAGTAACCATGATTTCAACCTCTGCCACTGATGGAGTCTCCAAAGTCCTGCCGAGAGCAATTTCAAACCCCATAATTCTCCGAGTGTTTGTGTATGCATTCAAACAGAATTAATTCAACAAAACTCCAGCAGAAGTTGCACAATAGAACATTAATTCTTTTCTTCTCTCAGTGTATATTTTTCTTTTTCCTCCCAAAACAATCTATTTTTACATTATGTACTAATTTTGTCTCAAATTGATCCACGATGGCTTTGTCTGTGAGGTAAGCAGACAGAAAAATGAGAATCGCTATCTCAGGAAGAAAAAAAATATCACAGCAGCAGATTTTTCAAGGTACCATGGCAACAGTACATTCAAAAGAATTTTGATGAGAACAGCAGGCAAAGAGAGGCTGATTACAAGGGAGACAATTTGTTACTCCAACTGCATGAGCAACAATGTCTGATTGCACTTACACACACAAGCATTGTGTCGTACACTGTTTCTGGACCACTGTGTAAAAACACTGTCCTGTTACGGCCCTTCAGTCAGAGCACGAGTGAGCCGTTGGAGCATCCTGGTGTGGTGACGAGGGCTCAGTCTCGGTTGTAGTCGCAACAAGGCTCATTTAGCAGCAAAAGCGTTGGCATAGTGACGCAAGGTGTGGACAGCTTTGATTGACAGTGCGGTAGGATGAGCACCAGAAATGCAGTGGGCGTAGACTTTTTCTTTTTCTTTTTAATTTAAATCTGAGAAACTCCATTTAAAATCACACAAGAGGAAGAGGCAATCAGCACAGCAGCGCAGCTGTCTATCTTGGGTGGCTATTCTCACTTTCCAATCTCACTCTCCAGGGCTCAGCAAACAGACCACCGTCCTGACAAACATAATCACTCACGGCACCAATTCAGACAGCATCTGTCTGCAGGGAAAAAGAGCTTTGAAAAAAAAATCTGTATACACATTCAGTTAAACACCTTTTTGTGCTGGAAATACAACTCTCGGCAGCACATTATTGGATGATGATTGTTCTGTAAAAGGTCCTGTTGTCAGGAAGTTGGACAGAAAGCACTGAGTAGACTTTGCCCATGCCGATTTGCAAAGCAACTCAAAGAGAATCACTGATGTCATAATGGCCGAATGAATATTTATATCTGATGTTTTACATGAAAAATTAAGACTTGTTTCGTGTCACATAAATCTTGACTGTTAATTGAAAAAATAAAACCATATCCTGAAACTTGTATTGCTGTTGCAAAAATCACCAGTTCTACTGTGTGTTCTCTGTTAATGCATTTTTTTTTTAAAAAAAGCTTTTATCTAATAATCATTTTATGTAGGCCAACTTATGGAGGTTAAAGAGAATAGCAGAAAAGCATCAAAAAAACTCATCTTTGACACTTACTGCTGGGACAGGTGAGATTCACCACTGTTACAGCTCAACTGAGTATATCAAGGTCCCTAATATAACACTTTCTTGTCCTATTGTTGTGTATTTCTAAAGCATATGAGCATTTCTTATGCAAGTTATGACGTAATACAATCCAAATGTCAGCATCCAATCAAACCGCAGTCACCCCACAAATGTAAGTGAATTGAGCTTAAGAGTCAGTGAAAGGGCATCTGACTAGATGAATCTGGAGGCTGCCATTGTGGGAGTTCACGTAGGTGAGTTTCAAGGTTCCCTTCCACAGTTTTGTACTGTCAAACAGATGACTGTTAAGGTTCAGTAGGTGTTTGGATAGAAGCTACCAAGGCTGATAAAAAAAAAGGATGCCGACTCACAGGCAGTGGATGGGTGGCAGTGACTAAAGGCCCTACCTGAGCACAGCAGTGCCACAGAGCAACCCTCATCTCCTCTTCTGAGGCTTACTCTGATAGAGTGTGTTATCAGTGCAGACAGGCAAGCTAAATCACGGGTTGGGTAAAGGTTAGAGCTACTGGTCTGTTACCGCGCCCATGAGGGCAGGCGGGTGAATGCCAAAGCCGCTTGAATCACAGGGGAACACTCCAGGGTGGAGGGTGAGTCAACCCCCAGGGCAGGCGCTGATATATGCATTACTTGTGTTCAATGGTGCAACGACATATTAAACCGAGCAGTTCACGATGAGCAATCTACAGAGATCACGCAGTGTGAATTTATGCTTTTGTATGTTGAGTACTGTGGATTTATGGTTGAGGTCGACTGTAGATCAAAGAAGTAGGTGAGGTGAAGTTAGCAAAGACTGTGTTAAATAAATAAGCCTAAAAATGGATGAGACTGTACATTATCTTCAGCCAGATGTTTTAAATATGATATCAGCTGCATCTGTATGTCACAATGTGTATCAATACGAGTCTTGTAAAAAAGGTAAATACTTTATTAAGCATGCTTCACTTCCTCACCAATTTACTTTGTTTGTGAAGGATCCCAAAGACATTTATCCACAATGAGTTAAAGTAACTTCCTGACCCACAACAACAACCTTTTTTTCATTGCTGGTCAGTCTTGTGTCTCTTGCTATGCTCTCAAAGGCGATACACTCATATCTCATAAAAATTATACAGTGGAGCTTCATGTTCCACTGCACTCCAGGGGTCTTCACCCGCACATAGAAAACATCTGGTGCTCTCGCATGTGAAGTGTTGCTCTTAAGAATCAATGTTGTGAAATTTTCCTTGGCTCTGCAGATTTCCTAGCCCACTTTCTGCTTGATAGAATCATTAAAACAATCTTTGAATTCCTGGTCTTTGCCTAATATTTGTGTGCAACAATCACTTAACTTGATTTTAAGATATTTATCTAATTTGGTCTGCAGTGGGACAAGTTTTTCCTTTAGGCTCCAAACTCATTTCTCCTCTTGTGTGCTTTTTTTTTGTTTGGTCCCAACAGAGAAATAAAAGTGTAAATACACATGGTTTTCATTCCACCTGGCACTCAGAGTAGATGTGGGACTTGGCTTTAATAGAAACTATGCAGGTTTCCATTAGTACAGCTGTCCAACAGGGAGGCAGCCTGTTCAGGGTTCTCTGTGTACGTAGCAGCCATTAAAAAAAACCTCTCAACATAGGAAACCTTGTTTAATACTATTGTTTCAAGCTCACTCTTCTTTCTCACAGGATGTTCTTTTGTTTGATAATCTTCCAAGTTATGCAAAATGTAAATGCAAGAGCAGCTGTTCAGGCACCGTGCTTGTTATTGGAAGAGTGAATGTGGCGTATTCAAAGGCTGACTGCGATGGCTCTCTCTCTCTCTCTCTGCTCTGCATTGACGGTCCTTTATCCGTAAATCCCTCAGTTGGACAGTAGTGCTTCAGGTTAAACAGCTGTTGTTGCTCTTTCCACACAGGAGTCGAGTGTACACACAGGAAGAGAGAGGGAGGAAGAGTTGAGCCTTGGGAACCTGCAGCTCTGCAACTTCAATAGATAACACTAAGTATGCTGAGCATTTTGGCCCTGGGCTCCCTTTTTCTCTCTTTCCTGCCAGTGTCATTTTAACCGGACTTTGTGATAGAGCCTGTTTGCTGTGATACCCCATTAATTTCCCCAGGGGCTGATCATTCAATATTCAATAGCTACTGTTATGCAGCTCCAACTGTGGATTAAGCTACTGAGGCTGCTCTCCCTGACAATATCATCAGAGCTCAAAACAATCTCTGCGAGGGGATCACAAGATCAGACCGAAGCCCAGACACACAAAAATAACCTTGTTTTTGAAAATCTCTTTCGGCTGTCACCCTGGCTGTAGCTGCGTTTACATGCAAAATACATTTGTTCCACATCAATATACATGAAGAAAAAATGTCTTTGCATCACAGGATAAATTATAGACAAACTGTGACACATTTTACAGGACCAATCTTTCTGAATACATATGTTTATCTATGTGACATCTCTGTGATAGTTTTGTGCCAATTGTAGAGTAGTTAATGTTATGGATGTGATTTGAATTGTTATAATAAAAATGACGTTAAATGGAACAAAATGCGGTAATATTGTCAATAGGATACTGCTGTTGGGATCTCACTGATGACCACCGTAAGTTTAATGGCTTTTATTGAAAATCACTGATTTATCCGTGAGCTAACTTTCAATAACTGTCTCCCCTTGGGCAAACGCCCGTGTGACTCTGAAGTGTAATGACACAGAGGCTCACACGTGACTTGGATACAACACAATATTGATGCACCAAGCATGGACGGTAAATAAAAAATGCTGCATTTTTCTTTGCCGAATAATGATAGCAATACACTAGCGTGCTGTGACATAGCTACCCTCTTGAACCCCTTTTTATTGGTAAATCTCAAATAAGCACATTTGGAAGATATGAAACATAAAAAAAAACAATTGACAAAATCTACTTTATGATGTACTAAATGTTCTTTCAAATACTCTTAAAATACAGGAAGCACAAGCAGACATGAAGGTCTTTATCATTTCTTAAACCCTGTCCGATTTTTTAGAGCATTATAAAAAGGTTATAGGTGTTAAATGGTCCAGTAAAAAACATGCACAGTTGCCCTGTGTTACCTTTTTTTTTTTTAAAAAAAAAAAAAAAAGAAGGTGCTTGATGTAGTAGCTCCAGACAGGTTAATTTCTTATTGGGCTGCATTCACAAAATATACCAGCCAAACTCTCCAGCTCTTTCAAAGGAAGGGTAAATTGCAGTAAGGACTCATGCTTGCTAGTGTCTTCACAGTATACATTTACTGGTAAAGGATGTCAGTGTAAACATGAGGGGGAAGATCAGTTGGTGTTTAATCCTCTTTTGATTTTACTGCATAGGGACTCTCTAGCAATTAACCCTAGCAATGACGGCTGAGACGGCGTGAAATCACTTTACACATCATGACAGTGTTGTAACCGTTGTGTCTGTCCTGAAATTCATTGATGTAAATAAAAAAACAGAAGGTATGTGTGATTGGGAAACCCTAAAACATTCAATGACTTAATAAGAGGAGGAAAAAAATGATGCACCAGAAGCAACAACTTGTCCTGGATATGATGTTCACACTGAATGGTTTTCCCTTATACTGTATTATGTAATATTATATCTAGTTTTAAGACAAACCTGATCTTTGCTTAACACATTTTATTTATTTATTCATTCATTTATTATTTTATTTATAGATCCATGACTAGTCTCATAATGGAACAATGGGTTATATTTTATGGATGCCACAATCACATTTGCTCACCTCTATCTCTAATCTGCCAGTGACAAAAACTATAGTGACTTATCAGTGTTCAAAATTATAATTAACAGCTGCTCACTTTTCAGTAAACTACTGAATGTCTGTTTATAAGCAAGTAATGGATTACGGAACAACAGAGGGATTTTGGACGCAGCCTTGAAAATTGATAAGCATTGTTTTCCAGCAGATTGGTTTCCTTTAACCTTGACCATTACAATTGCTTTACCATAACCATACAGTTAATGTTATAACCAGGTCAAAACAAAATAGTCATTTTAACTCACACCTTGTTCCTTTAGCCTAACTTGGCCACTATACTTGTTTAAAACTGCTTGTCGGACAGTCAAACAGCATCAAAAATCTATGGAACGTATTTTGTTGTGCAGCTTGAAAGACTTGTTGCGGCATTGTGCTTCTGTCAGAATGTTTGTGCTGTTGTGAATCAATAGTATATGCAGTAAACAGTCAATAGAGAACAGGGTTGGACAGGGGGGTAACATAAAATGCCCATTTAAAAGATGATAGAGTCTATTTTAGTTGTTTAAACTAAACACACAGCACTGAGGTAGTCTTTGAATTTGTAAATTCAAAATCTTTTCACACCACCGCATCTTCTTAAAGAGATTTGGATGTTTTTACCAATATTTTTTCATAGCTTGCTGTGAAGTGTGAAGTGTTAAGCACTTTTTTTTTCAATGGAAAAAGTCATCAATAGTGTAAGGGCTCTATCACACTAAAAAAACACACAGTTGCATTTTGTTCTCTCAGCAGTGTGAGCCCATGATGTTACTCCCAGACCACAGATCTGCAGGGGAGAGCTTTATATGCAACAAAACAACCCGCTCAAGGTCTGGTAATCATCAATTCCATGTGTTGTGTTTAAAAAGCCAAGAGATCCTTCCTGAGCTTTTGCAATCGGTGGAATACTGCTGCCAAAAAATGTGTTTACTTGAAACAACAAAAGGCAGGGCTTGTAGGCTGAAATGGAAAAAATTTAAAAAGGGGAAACAGCAGAAAGAGGATGTCCAATAATACCCATAGAGTATCTGTGAGTGATGGCCGGAGAGGGAAATAAACGGATAGAGTTCAAAAGCTTTGCACACCTTGTATACACTTCAAATATGAGCATCTTAGTGGCAAATTAAGTTAATCTAATTTTCGTCTAATTTCACTGACAATGATCATGTCACATTAGGATTAATTTTCTTTAAGTACAAGATGATGGATGATCATTAACAGTCTTCAGTCAAGCCAATAAACAGCAGTACATGCTTACTCATTTCTAAAATAACCCTCCAAATAATTCTAACCCTTTTGAAAATAAGCCTATTAGATTAAAAAAAAATGAATAAGTAAAATTAACCATGACCCAGTGTGACCCACTTGTTAGTTTTGTTCAGCTTGAGGAATTCAGTTAGATGAGTCATGTCTTAGTCAAGCAACTTTTTTTTTTTTTCTGAATCTGCAACAATTACAGACGAACTCCCTTGCCAACCAATTTATTCAGATAATCTTGGAAATAAAAGGCTCCTGGCAGCAGCAACTTCCACTTCAAGCTTTTAGCACTAAACAAGTCAGAGAGTTTCGCAGTTTGTGAGTGATTAAGACCAGTTGCTGGAGAGCAGCCAGTATTGGAGTCAATGGAAAGGCAGGTAGGGTATAAATTGTCCTTTTTCGATTCAGACTTCTCATCATTCCCAACCCCTGGAGTTAAGTGATTTCTCAATTCATTCCGTGGCCGTGGGCAGTATAAATGAAACAATGTCAGATCTAATATAAGATTCAAATTTCTATTTCATTTAGTCACTGAAAAACCTGTTCTCATAGTGCTTCAGTTATTCAGCAAAAATTGTACAATGTGTTACATCACAAGTAGGTGAGAAAATGTGTGACCCGGAGAGACATTTGCTTACTCTGCAGTACAATGGAGTATTATTTTAGCACATTTGTTTTTCGACATACTCGCCTCCTACATTTACAAACAACTTAAAGCATTTGGAAAAGAAATGTCCATAATGCCAGACATGGTTGCATGAGATATCCTGCTCCTTTTCACTCAAAAGCCATTCATCAGCTTTAGAAGAACCAGGAAACATATCTGGCTATAAGTGAGGACACGTTGGATTGAGCCACCAAGAGGTTAGTCTCACAAAACTTTGAGCATGCATAGTTAAAGCATGGCCTATCGGAAATAAAAGCATTTAAACCTTACTTTTGGATGGATGGTTTAAATCATGGCCTGGTTGTTTGCCAGAAACACACTGCCCCAGGCTGTTGCCAAGATGGCCGCTGAGTGGTAGGACTTGCCTGGATGAACTTAGTATGTACCCACTGTTAAGGTAGCATTAAGTTAGCTACATGGCTAGTTTTCATCACATTCAACCCAGATCAAAACCCACGCAGTGGTCTTTTTCTCTCACCACACAAAAGTTTCACTGCAGAAACTTCAAATGCCCTCCAAGCACTTTTTTCTGTCAGGAAAACAAACAAATGAACAAATGGAATATGGATACATGCCCTTATTAAATGTCTTGATTCTATTAGAGGAGAAGAATAATGTCACTTTGATCTGTCCAGTAAATGTGAAGCAATAAATAGGAAACAATTTATCTCAGCTAAGCATAAAGACTAGAAACAGTCAGTCCAAAGAAAAAAAATAACATAATTCACCTCCCAACACCTCTTAAACTTTTGTTACCTGTAGATAACAAGCCAGGCTGTTTCTTCCCCTTTCCAGTCTTTATGCAAAGCCAAATATCTTCTGGCTGTGACTCCAAACTCATGGATATGACAGTGGTGTTGATCGTCTCATTTATTTCTTGTCAAGAAAGTAAATTTACCAAAATGTCAAACTCTTCCTCAAGGGTATTGCACAGATAGCCCTCCATTCTGTACCATATAAGCTAGATAAGCAGACAGAACACAAGTTGTAAAAGATGTTAAAAAACTTTTTCACCACAACATTTAATTTCTAACATTCTTTAAAATGACTGAATCTGAAAACTTGATGTCTCCCGTTTATTAGTAATATTCCCTGTTGGGGGACTTCCGGTCATGAAGGCCACGTGAAAAGACGTGTCTCACGCTGCTCTGCAATGACTGCGATTTAATTATTCAGAGAAGCTCTCATAATTGTTACAATAGCACTACAAAGTAGGTGTTAAATCCGCGCATCTTAACAAAGTTATGCCGAGGGGCAAAACGACCAGACAGTCAAAGTTAACTGACTTCAGCGCTCGGAGTGAAACGCAACACGCTGACGAAGACATGGCGGAGATCACTGGTAAAGACGGAGAACTTGGCGGAGGCGGGAAAGCAGAGACAATACTGGCTGCAATAGGCTCTATGAAAATAGAGTTTATATCACGATTTGATGACATCGCTGCGGCAATAGAAAACATGAGGAAAGAAATCAACGACTGCCTTGATCGAGTGTCGCAAGCAGAGGTGCGGCTATCCAACGCTGAAGATGAGGTAATTAACTTGCAAGCCAGAGTTAAAACACTGGAGACAAACAATAAAAGTTTGGAGGATAAAATTTTGGATTTGGAGTCTAGATCCCGAATGAACAATTTGAGACTAGTAAACCTGCCCGAGGGCACCGAGGGACGGAACCCGTGTTCATTTCTGGGGAAATGGATTCCAGAAGTGCTGGGGCTAGCGGCGCTGCAACCTTCACTTGTTTTGGAAAGGGCGCACCGGATCGGACCGATAAAGGACAACGTGGCTTCGCCAAGGACTCTAATAATAAAGTTTCTCAACTATGAGGACAGGCAGAAGGTTCTCGCGGCTGTACGGGATAAGAAGGACATCCGTTATAAGGACCAGAAAGTGTGGTTCTACCCGGACATAGCTGCAGGAATACATCATCTAAGGAAACAATTCGATCCAACCCGCCAGGTGCTGCGCGACCTGGGAATCCGTCACGGAATGATTCACCCAGCGAAATTGTTGGTGACGCATAAGGACCGGACCTACATCTTTAAAACCCCTGCTGAGGCTCAAGACTTTGTAAAGAAGATTCAGAAGGACTCCAGTGATAAGTGAAAACAACCTACTAACAAGGTAGAACAACTGAACTGTGTATAAGGCTAAATGCGTAAAAGTGCGCCGTGGACCAAGGAGAGGAGGGGGAGGCTGCAGCGAAGTTTGCTGCCCTCTGTTCACCTGCCTCCCTCTCACCTCCATCGTTTCCACGAGCGAACCTAAAGTTATAAGTTATGTGTTAAGTTACTCTGATAAAGAACAAAATTATATATCTTACAAATGAGAGTTATTTTATGTTAAAATAAGGAATGCAGCAGTGTTTTTTTTTCTAAGTAAGAAGAAAGTAAAGTGTGGTCAGACTGATCCTCGTGAACTGTGGAACAGTCATTAGTGATAACGGGAGACATAATGTTTGTTGGTGGATTCCCACGAAGGTTGGGAGAGGGGATACGGGTTTTGTTGGGTTTTTTTTGGTTTTTTTTGTTTTGTTTTTTTTTTGTTTGTTGGTTGTGGATTTTAGTATTAAGGTTTGTTATGCTCCTCTTTAAGTTGATTCCTAAGGCTCAGGGTAACCTAATATGTTTAGATATACATGTCCAAAGGAGTAAATATTAATTTCGTGTCCTGGAACTGCAGAGGTCTACAACAGATAAGAAAGATTAAACAGGTCATGAATAAATTGAAAGACATGGATTCCAAAATAGTATTCTTACAGGAAACTCACTTACCAGAGGAAGGTAATATAAAGATTCAGAGGAGATGGCAGGGCACTTTATTTACAGCATCATGTTCATCTAAAGCAAGAGGTGTTATGATTCTTGTTCACAAAACAGTCCCATTTAGCGTAAAAAATGTTATTAAAGACAAAATGGGAAGATACTTAATTGTTCAGGGATCTCTTTTGTTGGAAAATTTAAACTTAATAAACATATACGGTCCTAATACAGATGATTCCAATTTTTTTGCAGAATTGTTTCTAACTCTGTCAACACTTAAGGGACAATACATAATGGCAGGGGATTTTAATTGCGCATTAAATCCCTGCATGGATAGATCCACAGGAATAGATCACTCACATAGTAGGTGCAGATCAGTTATTAAAAATTTTAATGAAGAATTAAGGTTGCTGGATATATGGAGGGAATTAAATCCCGAAGCTAAGGCTTATTCGTGTTATTCTAATGTATTTAAAACCTATTCTCGAATAGACTATTTCTTAATTTCAGCAGAATTGAAAGCAAAAATTCAGGACTGTTATTATGATAATATTGTGATATCAGATCATGCCCCATGTTGTCTAACATATGTAGATAAAAAACTGACAAGGAATTCATTCAGATGGAACTTTCAGCATAAATGGTTACAAGATCAAGAATTTATAAAATATATAGAAAGACAGATAGATGAGTTTTTTACCATCAATACTACACAGACATCAGCAAGCATAAGGTGGGAAGCATTTAAAGTTTTCCTCAGGGGTCACATAATAAGTTACACAGGCTCGAAATCAAAAAAGATGTGTGAGGACAGATTACAACTGGAACACAAAATAAATGCACTCCAAAGAAAAGTTTATGAGGACAAAAACCCACAAGCAGAAAAAGAATTACTGATTTTGAGAGCTGAATATGACAAATTATCTTCTGCCAGAGCAGCTGCCAGTCTTTTAAGACTAAATCAAACATTCTACGAACAGGGTGATAAAACAGGTAAATTGTTAGCATGGCAGATTAAACAATTAGAAACTAAATTACCAATCACAACCATTATTTCTGACGGACATGTTGTTGTCGATCCTGTAGAAATTAATGACTCTTTCAGGGCTTATTATGAAGAACTATATGCTACAGAAAATGAAATTGATCTACAACAATTACATTCTTTTTTAGATGAACAACTTATACCGTGTATCTCAAATGAACGTAAAGAAGACCTGGAGCTGGAAATTAATGAAGAAGAAATAGGGCAAGCCATTGAAAGTATGCAGTCAGGGAAAAGAGCAGGACCAGATGGTCTTCCTATTGATCTGTACAAAACATTTAAGGAAAAGCTATTAACACCACTTTTGGACATGTTTCTAGAGGCATTTCAACATAACAGTCTCCCGCCATCTATGAATTGTGCTTTAATTATTTTACTGCCGAAACCAGGTAAACCTTCTAATATATGTGAGAACATGCGACCCATAAGTCTGTTAAATTCAGATATTAAGATAATATGTAAACTTTTAGCAACTCGACTAAAAAAAGTATTGCCAGATGTGATTAATAAAGATCAGAATGGATTTATAATGGGAAGACAGGGATCCCATAATGTTAGAAGAGTTCTGAATATAATTTATTATAATAAAGGAACACCAGATACTGCACTTCTGTCCCTAGATGCCGAAAAGGCTTTCGACAGAGTTGAATGGCCTTTTCTTTTCAGGGTCCTACAGAAATTTGGGTGTGGGGAAAAATTTATAAAATGGGTTCAAATAATATATAAACACCCAACAGCAGAAATTATAACAAATTCAAACATTTCAAAACCAATAAAAATTAATAAAGGTTGCAGACAGGGTTGCCCACTCTCACCATTATTATTTACATTTGTTATTGAAATTTTTGCATTAGCATTGCGTTCACATCCACAATTCCATGGAATAAAGGTGGGGCCGACGGAACATAAAATTTCTATGTATGCTGACGATGTAATTTTATTCATATCAAAACTTAATAAATCAATTCCAACCTTGTTACAGTTAATAAAAACATATGGTGATATGTCAGGATATAAGGTGAATAACGCTAAATCATCTATATTATTACTTAATGCAAATGAAAGAAGGAACCCAATTACTGAAGTATCTCATTTTAATGTGGTAGAACAGTTTAAATACTTAGGAGTATATATATCACCAAAGTTGGAACAAGTTGCAGATTCTAATTATGAACCCATACTGATAGAAATAAATAAATCAGTTGATAGGTGGATGCCACTACCAACTTCCATAATTGGGAGAGTTAACATTTTAAAAATGAGTATACTACCCAAACTAATTTATTTATTTCAAAATATTCCTCTGCCACCACCTTTAGATTTTTTTTCAAGAATTAAAAAAATATTTTTAAGGTTTCTATGGAATAATAGGAGGGCAAGACTTCGTTTATCATTAATTTATTTACCTTTCGATAGAGGGGGTTTAAAATGTCCAAACATCAAGTGGTACTATTGGGCTGTACAATTGAGATCCATTATGTTTTATTTTTCAACAAAAGATATGCCTCATTGGATTGAAATGGAAACTCAAGGTTTAAACTTACCTCTTCCCCAATACCTATATTCAGATAAAGAGAAAAAGCTACAAAAACAAACGAAAAATCCTATTTTAAAACATATGATAAAGATATGGTATGATGTGAAAAAGTACTTAAATGAAACAAATTCCTTATCACAGTTTAGCCCAATTTGGGGAAATCAGTTATTTTTAGCAGGGAGAGCAGATGCAGTTTTTAAACTTTGGGACTCCAAGGGACTTAAAAGGATTGGAGACCTTTATTTGACTGGTTCAGACACTTTGATGTCTTTCGAGGAGCTGCGAACCAATTTCAATCTGGAAAGAAAACATTTTTTTAAATACCTTCAACTAAGAAGCTTTGTTAAAGGAAATCAAAATAACACAATAACTAGACCTGTTCACTCACATTTGGAAAAAATTATGTTAAAAGATAGCTTAAAAAGGGGTACAATATCAGAATGTTATAGATTGATAACTTCAAGCTCATGGGAAAGCTCACAATGTAAACTGAAAGCCTGGGAAGAAAACCTAGAATTGAAGATCTCAGAGGAAGAATGGAAAGCAGCCTGTGCTGAAGCTCATACCATGTCTATAAATACACGCCTTAGATTGATACAGTACAAATGGTTAATGCGGACATATGTGACACCAGCGGAATTAAATAAATATAATAAAAACATACCAGATGTATGTCCAAAATGTATGGAAGCTAAAGGAACATTATTTCATTGTATTTGGCAATGTATGAGGATTAAAACATTCTGGGAAGAGGTAAGAGTTATAACTGAGAGGATTCTTTCAAAACAAGTATTGCTAGACCCAAAGCTTTTTCTACTTGGTCTATATCCAGACAAACATACTTATAGTAAAAGTGAAAAAGTATTTTTAAATATTTGTATGCTGAATGCCAAAAAAAGCATTGCACTATTATGGAAAACAGAACACAGCCCAAGTACAACACAATGGATTAAACAGATGCTATCAACCCTCCCTCTAGAAAGAATAACTTACATATTAAAAGCCAAATCACAAAAATTTGATATGATATGGGCGCCCTTTATTAATTATGTCAAGGACCTGGTCTTATCTGACGATTGAAGTGGGCCAAGTGGTTTTCCAGTTTGGAAAATATTTGTGTTATCTTTATGAATGTCTAAAATATTAGGG
>JAPZDY010000024.1:18030932-18042641 GCA_029783645.1 Ctenochaetus hawaiiensis
TAAATTTGATGTATTTCATATTATTTTAATGTTGTCCTCATGTATTGATTTGCCTTATGTAAAGCACTTTGAATCATCCAAATTTCATCCAGTATTATATATGTTATGATATAGAGGTCTATGTATATTGTGATGTAAGTTTTTAATAGTGTCTCTAGATATATTTAATATGCTGTGAGGTGTCTTGGTCTTGGAAAATATATTTATTTAAATGACATATTCTGGATAAATTAAGCTAAACTATTTAACCAATAACCATATTGCAGTAACACCACATGAATCTAATCAAACATTATATTAGTGGCCATGCACATGTGCTGAGAGAACAAATTGTAAATGTTTAAGGTGGATTTCCAACTCCTCTGAACACAGTCAGACAATGTGAAGGATTTCAGCACCATGGAGAGCAAGCGACACACAAACAGCTCCCTCACCGCGGCCAAGGATGACAACTTAATGAAACCCACCTGGTGATGAGGGCAGCCTGACCCCATATTTGACGAACCAAGTGCCTCAGCTTTAGCAGAGAGGATAAGTTTAGCATTTCTTGTGCCTCCACTCCCAATTTTTACTTTTCCTACACAGTCAGCATTTAAATTACACTGATGTGTTTTTTCCATTATCCTTGTCCTTTCATTTATCATTCATGTGATTCAGTTATTTCCTTTTATTTCATTTCTAAAATATAAATGAAATGCTTCGCAAGGGCGTCATGGTTCAGCAGTCCTGTGGATTGCAGCCTCAAGTCCAACGGCACATCCTGTCTGTTATCGCAGCAGACATTAATCCCCTGAATTTCCGGGTCTCAAACCTCGACTAGGACAAATGGAAGAATAGATGATAAGGATGTCCTGAGAGAATCCTGCTCACTCAGAATCCTGCCTCACTCGCTGCCATTTTAACTTCACTAAATCAAACGTTGGCCTGAACTGACGGGGAAAAGTGGTTGTCTGTTTTTTTTTTCTCTGTCTGGGCTAAACCTGTCAGTCAACTATAGCCCGAAGATGGAGAGTGACAAGGCACTGCAGGCAAAGAAGATGGTTTTTATACATGTACTTTAAATTGCAAAACTACTGAAATACTGTTGACTGTCTGGCATTCGTCTGGTGCTGAACCAACTGATAAATTGTCAGAAAGCTGATCATTACTTAATTGTCTTAGTCATCTATCTAACAAATATGCTAAATACTTTCTGGTCCTTAATTGTGAGAATTGGTGGCTTTTCATTGTTTTGTATTAAAGTAAAGAAGGTACATTTTTTGGAACCACTGAATGAACAAAAAAAGCAAATTGAGGTTATCACTGTGGGTTCTAATAAACTGTGAGGGGTGGTTTTTTATTACTTTCTGATATTGGATAGACTGAATTATTGGTTTCTAGCCTATAGCCGGGGTCCTAATCCCCACAAGGGGTCTTCTGCCAAGTCTAAGGGGTCATAGGATTTTACACAACAAAGGAACCAGAAAAACATACATCTCTGCCAAAACAAATGTGCTTTTTTGTCTTTAGTTTTGCTTTTTGTTTTTTCGGAAAAATAAAAAAAATGATCAGTGATCATAAATAGTGATGAGGGGTTGCAGCTCTGGTTCTGTGTATATAATAATATCTGTCATCCGTGACTGGAGTTTCAATACAGTTAAGCAGCGTTTGCTATTGCTCCTTCTACCATAGGTCACGCACATCACTGTCAGCATGTCAATGTCTTTCACATCTGATATGGACTGAAGGTAAATCTGTGTTCAGTCTTATGACAGCAAAGTTTCCCCTCAAGTGTCTTGCTCAGCTGTCTACCTGCACAAGTAAGGATTCTGAGAAATGCACTATTATTTTTTTTCTGGCAGAAAACAGCTTAGAGTTGCAAATTTATTCACTGATATTTCCGAACAGTGAAATGATGCAACTGTTTTCGTTTTGTAGCCTGAAATAATTTAATTATATGGCAGTAAATTGCATACAGCATACTTGAATTTACCAGTTTGGTTTGTCTGACAATTAGGATAAGAAAGGCACTCAGCCTTCAAACACAAGAGTCTATGTCTTTTTTCACTTGAATAAAGAATCCATTGCTGATGTGCAGGAGACAGGATGGTGCACCACTGTTAACAAATAAAAAATAAAAACATCAACAGGTGTCTCAGGCAGCTCACAATGGCAGGTAATTTACAATGTTGATGAAATTTTTCTATTACATATCTGAAGAGGAAAAAGGACCTATAATGAGGCTCAACTGATAATAATTTAAACAATTTAATCAATTTTGTTGTTTTTTTTTTTCTTTTTTGTCTTGACAACCTGATATCCTACAAACCTCTGATGCAGTTTTTTTATATTTTTATTTGCAGTGAAAGCATGCGTGGTTGGGTGGATCACAGTCAGCAGCTGCTGCTTCCAACAGATGAAATTAGCCTACGTGAAGGTTATTGAGTCTCAGTACACCATTGCACAGATTTACAAGCAAAATAACACAGCAGATATGTCCGATTGTTGAGTTGTGCTTACAACCAAATAGCAAAATACATTTAATAATTGTGTACATATCACCATGTGCCCAAATGATGCCATTCTCTGTGGTTGAAGAACTTTGGCTAGGGGGTTTCTTACTGGTCTGGGAAGTGACCCTGTCGACAGCCTCTCTGGATGTAAGAATTTACAAATAATGGACACTCAGAAACAGACTCTGTGAAAGTCTTTTCTCAGTGTTGGAGAAATTGATGAGAAATTGGCCATCTGCCTGTGGATATAGCCTCTACAAAATATCAATATTACAGGCCTAAAACACAATTGGGCACAAGAACATTAGACTGTAAAATAATATTGTCCCTGTAATTACCAGCACCAGCATTATTACCAATAAAGCCCTGCTTTAACAAAACACTGCTCATTAAGGCAGGACAGGAACACATAAATCACTGC
The DNA here is from genome assembly GCA_029783645.1 of Ctenochaetus hawaiiensis. Classification (NCBI taxonomy): domain Eukaryota; kingdom Metazoa; phylum Chordata; class Actinopteri; order Acanthuriformes; family Acanthuridae; genus Ctenochaetus; species Ctenochaetus hawaiiensis. Next base: position 18,033,846 of record JAPZDY010000024.1, read on the forward strand.
ATGGTCTGTAATAATAATTTGCCGAAAAATGCTGATGTCCATTTTTTAAAAGGAGGATTACACAGTGGTCCTTGGTGTGCTAAATCTGACACCCAATGGGTGAATTTATTTTCTGTTAGTGGAAATGTAGCCTCTTCTGCCCCCTGATCCTTCATGAAATAAGTCTCATTTCTTTTGACTGTCACATGAGATCAGTGGTAGATATTGTGATCAGTAAGGAGAAAAATTGAACGTTTTACTTTTAAGTTAGATGATTTTTCTTTTTTTTTATTCACCAGTAGTAAGATGAATGTCTATATAAACAGGTGTGGGTACAAATGTGTCAAGTCTCCTGATAGAAGATTCTCCTGCCCCCAGAAAAAGTGCTCCACCACCCCTGCTTCTTTTATCATCAACACCCCTCACTTTTCTTTTCTTCTTTATTTCCAGCTGTCGGCACCCAGAACCATGACAACATTTCACCCCGATAGCTGCAGCACCACGCTGTCAGGCTCCGAAGGCTATCATGGGGGATCTGTGCAGCATGTGCACATCAGGCTCTCCAGTGTAACTTTTCACTTAAAGGAGAAGGACCTGCCCCCCACCCCCCCATTACAGTATGTCACACATCAGCAACATGCAACCAGCTCCTACCAACATGTACATTTAACAATGGTCTCCATGAAAACGTTGATACAACACAAGTTTTTCAAATACATTAGAGGAGAGAAAAGCGATTTTTAATGTTCAAAGTTAAACGCTTATTCAGCTATTATGTTTAGTCATGATAAACCTTAGATTCTTCTGCTGTACAGTCCAGGTTCATACCATCTGTTTTATTTTGCCTTGATTATTGGGTTGGAGGGTTTTGGAGATGGGGGGATGACAGTTGCGTATGCAAGAAAAAAATTATTCCAACAGGTATTACAGGAAGTTTGTGATACTTTATTGCAACATTATTTCTAAAGTCCTCTTTCGCTCCACTGAGAGGCCAGATTGCAGGGTCAGAGTTACATTTTCTTGCTCAAGGAGATGAGCAAGAGCAGATGCTCACCAGCACCTCAAAGGTCTTCAAAAAGCTTTTTCGAACTAGAGCTCCAGACGGCAACTAATAAGCTGCATTTTGGGATCATTTTTGAGACACTGTCACTAAATTCTCAAACTCTCAGTTGGTTGGCTTTAAACCCCACCCCCAGCCCTTTTACATCATATTTTTTATCATGTGAAAAACCAGGGGCAGTGTTTCTGCTTGTGTAGTGTTTTTCTATGGCCTCCACAACAACAGAACAAAGGACAAAATCACACACAAAAAACCCACAAAACCGCAAAACCTTGCATAATCAGTCATCCGATCCACTTTCTCATTACATATGTGGTTGTTAACCAGTAAGACCAAGTCTGGCAAATGGAAAGTAAGAGAGAGAGAGAAAGACAGCACCTGCATGCATGCAAAAGAGGTGATCTATAGTTATAATATCATGCAGCATAGTGCAGCATAGTGAGGAGGAAATAGCATCATACATGAGAAGTAGGTCATATAAAGCTGAGCTACAGATGTGCATGAAACCTGCACTTAGTCCCTTCAGATGTGTCATCATTCACTCTGTGTCTATCAGTAAAGAATCCAGCTGGTTAGGCTAGTAATACAGGTGGCTGATAAACTAAAGAATTATAACAAAACACTGGGCTTCTCTAATGTTTAGACTTCAATCTGGCACACGCGCTTTCATCCACATGAGCACTCTCTCCCTCCCATCTTCCCCCTGGGGAGTACAGTAAGTTCAAACATTATTAAATTAATACCCTCCTTGCAAACTTTATGTTTTGGAGCATGCTGTAGTTGTCAGACCCATTTTATATTTAAGAGCTTTAACCACATAACACATCTTTTTGAACAAACTGCTATAAGTGTCACAGTGTCTGTTACATGGAATCAGTGGGACACTCCATCAATGTCAATGAACCTTTGCCTTGTCGTGATGTCCATTAATGCTGCTGAGCCTGTTTTCGTTGCCAAACTTGCCTGGCTTCCTCTCTATGGCCTATTCCCTCCTGCACTCCATCACCTGTCTCCACCGGATCCGCCTCTGGCCTGCACACTAAGAATTTGCCTCATGGCAATCCTGAGGTGCTGTGACATGGTGTGAAAACATACTCTGCCCTGTGCTATGAACAGTCAGCTAGACACACAAATAACAGAGCTAAGCAGCAGCTACAGTAGCAGAAATTATATGTAACCAGAAAATTGTGTAAATCACAAAAGAGCAGAGAACATCAGAGGCAAAACCACAAAGCATTTTAACAATTAAATATCTTCTAGTTTTAACAAAAACAGTGATACTAGTTGATTTCTAAGGCAGGGCGCCTTGAAGCATTACGCAGGGTTTACTAACCACTTCCCCAAGTAACAAAGTGAAGTAAGTGGCGATCAGGGCATAGAGTGACTGATTTAAGTGGTGCTTTTAAATTTTGTGTTGGTCCACCCTAGATTTCAGTGGGAAACACAAGTGCGACAACTGGAAAAGTTAGTCTACAGCCCTGAGAATTGAAGGGCTTCTCACTGTATTACCCTGCTGCCCATGAGGCATATGTCTTACACACTGGCTGCACTAGCCATAATTACTGTACACATGCATGAGTTCAGATGCAAGTTTTCCCTGATTCACAATGAGCTGTCATGGCTGATTACCATAGTGCCATGTATCAGTTAAAAGTTGGCTGCCTAGCCCTCACAATCTCTGGCAGGGTGCTGATGTCAATTTGTGAAAAAACTCTGGCAGTTTCTGAAGGAGCTCCTTGACTCACAACGATACTAATCCAGGGCCTGGAGGGGAGGCAGAGCAGGGACGAAGTGGTGAGAGGGGACATGCTGAATGGATGCGAGAGTGGACTTTAGCGTGAGGTCACAAAAACTGTTAACAGTCCAGGCACTTGGTTAGCTGCAGCATGTCATAGCTCTGTACACACCACTGCAATTTCACTTCCCAGTGGCCTCAATTTGTCAAAAGGGATTCTGTGTGTATCAGAACTTCCCCTCATAAATAAGGACAGGCTAGTTGTGAGAAAAAGAGGCCTAAACAGCTGTGGTGAAACTGGTCTAACGCTAACACCCCTTTACTTAAGACAGACTAATCACTGTCAAACAACTGCATTCCCCCTGCCCCCCTCTTTCTCCCACCCTCTCAGTTGCTTCAGGGGGTTGGTGTGTCATGCCCAGCATAAATAGAAAACAGCATTTCCATCTGCCTGGTAAACAAGCTGGCTAAGCTGTCACCTCAGTTCACCCATTTTGGATATTTCCCATAGATGAGGAGATTCAGATGCTTTATGCTGCACACAAGCATTTATCAAATCAAGCTGTAGCATTAATTTCCTCTAAAAGCAGCTGCTGTGTTTATGTGTGTGTGTGTGTGTGCCATAATGGAGCAGAGCACAGTGGAGTGGCAGTGTTTACAAAGGAACAGACACTATTCAATTTACTTGAATGGAAAGAGGAATATTTGATCTCTGATTGAAATTTTATTTCAAAAACAACATGCAAAACTCGCAGCGAGCTGCACTAACTCTTTATGCATTGCTTGTTTAATGCATCTTTGATTGGCTTTAAATGACTTTTCTATGGTGGAGATGAAGGTGATGAGGTGGTTTAAAGAGTTCAACATGATCAGTGTTAGTTAGTGGAGCTCTGTAAGAAATATGATTGAATTTATATTTACTGATCAAGTGTAAATAGACATTTCCCATTGTTTGTGGGCCATAAGTCTCTGAGTTTGACCATCCCAGTCCTGTTTTTTTTAAAGCCAGAAGTGACCATATGTGAATGAGAAGAGGTAGGGAGGATATGTAATGCAACTGGATCTGACTAAGTATCTATAGACTCACAATGTAGTGATGACTTGTCAGTCACAAGGTATTTACGCTCTGGGGCATTAGCGGGGAATTATTTTTCCTGCAAGGCCTCATGAGAAACCCAGACTGTTGCTGGGAGCAAACTAATTTTGTCATGTAGTAACCTCTAACTCTTTATCACTAGATTAAACCACAGAAAACATACTTTGCATTTTTTCTTTAGCATTCATGATGTATAAAATCACTTCAACAAAATAATAAATTACAAAAAAATATAAATAATAAATAAATAATTCTCAGCATGGCAAGGGGAGGGATAAAACATGCCCTACAGGTCCAAAAACATGGGCTGAAAATCCAAACAAATCTGACAGGGGAAAAAATCCAGATCAGTACACCATTTCCTGACCTATACACACATGCACATGTTGCATTTTTTACATAATTTATGACAACATGCATTTGTTTTTCAGATAATCCATTAATCCATAAAAAAATAAAATAAAATAATAAAAAAAAAAGCTTGGCAAATTAATGTTAATATTCAAAGCACATTCAAGCGTGTGGACTGTTTATGCTTTCATGGACACAAACAACCCATCCTGTATTCCTGTTAGTGTCTTTGAAATGAATTGTTACCTTGACAAGTACATTGGTCATTATGACAGTCTTTTAGACTACAGCAGGGAGGCCTTTGCATGAAGCAGTGTAACAAGTACTTGCTCAGTTTGCAGCTTAACTGACAATGCCTCGACTGTTCTCTCTCTCTCATCTTCCAATAGATGTCTGCATTTTTCTGTGTTTGTCTTGAAGTGGTGGCTCAGTTGTAGTCTTTGAATAAAGCCACATGTTTAGTGTAAGCTAAGCGGACAGCTTTATAGCCAACTTAAGTTAAATATTTCTTAGCAGTCCATGATTTATTAAACACTCTGTATTTGGCATCCTTTTGCCCTTATAGTGTTCAGTTGTAGCAGGTCAGTCCAATTTAAACCTCAATTAACTGCATCCTAAGAACAAATTAAAAATCCACTTATATCGTGCCCCAGCTGCCTCAGCAGACGAAACCTCAAGCATAAGCATCACTCACATTGAGTTCCTATGTCCTGTCACCTAAACATATTATTTTTTACACTGTTTGTCAGAATAACATTTGATATTCTTCAATTTTAAAGATAGTTTTGCAATTCAAAAAAGTCCCATTTTTTCACAACAGTGTTGAAATATTAGACTTTAAAAATATATTTATCTAGAAACAACATAATTGAATAAATAATTGAAAACTCTGAATAACATAATTGATGATACAAATCAAAGGGAATGAAAAATTAATTTGTCACTTTTCACTGAATACTGTACATATTTTTCCAAAATGAGGTCCCATGGTGCTCCACTGGGAGGGGCAGGACTTAGGGACTCTATGTCGAGTGTGACAGGAAGAAGTGAACAGGCCCACAGGCTGTATCCCTCCCGGTTCGCCCTTCTTACTCTAAATTGGACCATAAATTACAAAATAAACATCAGGCTAAAGAGTCCATAACCTCATAAGTAGTTTTGACATAATAAATCAAGAATGAAGTAGAGTCTTTCATTTTCTCATAAGCTTACAAACAATCAAGCTCCTTTTTGCAACCAGTGGAGTCGCCCCCTGTTGGCCAGTAGAGTGCAAATTTATGACACTTACACATTGGCTCAATTTTACTGACCAAGAAGCTCTGTCATCTATTTATATTGGCAAAGTACTTAATTTTAGTTTTTTAAAATTGCTAGCATAATTTCGGTTCAATTTTTAACTTCCAAAACAACTCTCAACTTAATAATGGGCTATTTCATTCCCGCAGTACAAAAAAGGAAAAATTGCAGCAAAGAAAGCTCGAAAAAATCCATCATAGCACACAAACACTGCAAATTTTTCACATCTATCTTCTCATAGTACTATGTACATCTACAGGAACACAACTTTAAAATGCTGCACATAGAAACAGAACATTAAAAATAGTAGAGACAGCAGCCCAGCAAAGAGGTCCTCTGACACAAACTCATGCGCGCGCACACACACACACACACACACACACACACACACACACACACACACACACAAATAAACATTATAAAACAAAGCCACAATAAAACCGGAGTTAGTCTAAGTCATGTGGCCACAGTTACTCAGCGACATTTTACCTTTGTTCCCCTTAAATAGATGATTATAAAATTGAAAGATATTCAACAACTGAATAGGTTTCCAGCTGAGATGGGAGTCAGCCATGATTGGACTATTTAGACAACTTCAACCTGTAATTTGTCTGTGTAAATGTATGAGGGTTGTTTTTTAAAAAAGCAACCTTTGAATTATAAATGCTGATGTTTTTAAAAAAAAAAAAAAACTTTCCTGTTAAAGCTATGCATGCAACACAGCTGGTTAAACATAAAGACAGAACAATTATTAACTTCTAGCACTTTTAATTTTAGACCTTTTTACCACATTGCTTTTCCACATCAACATTTCTTTCATTAAGGAAATTGTTTATGTCTGTTGATGCCTGTGTGCTTCGCCTAATTAAAACCGTCCACACACAATGAAGACATTCCAAAAACTGAATGCCTAATTGGACAAAAACCTGGTGACAAATCTGTGATTAACAATGTGTGTTTAATCCTGTGATCCTCAAGCAGCCACTGTAACACTCATACATAATTCTGCACACTGCTTGCACACACACACACACACACACACACAGACAAAAAGACAGAGACAGATACATACCCCTTGCCTCCTGTCAAATCAGTTTACAGCTTCATAAACAAGGCGCAAATAAGCACTGATACCAGCAACAAGAGCTGTAAAAGCCGACAGCTGTGTTGATGTCTCCATCAGGAAGGACAGAAATGACTGTGCGGCAGATATGATACTCTTCTCTTTACACAACTTATTAGCCAAAGTAATCACTTAACAAAGCTGCAGGTAATCACTGTAGACAGGATCATATGGTCACTCATTTCAGATGTTGTCTGCAGGGATATGACATGAATTTTAAAATCACTGCAAAGTGTTGCCTTCAAAAAACAAAACACCGCAACACAACTGTTTGCTTTTGGGATACAAATTGTGTAATGCAAAGAAGAACTGATTTAATTTTGGCTGTTGGGGAAAAAAGCTGCATATTGTTCGTGCATTTCCTCTCGACACCAGAGTAATTTTTTGCCATGTGAAATCAAATCTATTTCTCATTACAGAGGCAGTGTTTGAAAGGCGCAGTGTTGCATATGAGTGAGACGATGTTGAACTGTTTTGAGTAAAAGTCAGTGTGTGATATTTGCTCTTCTAGATAAAAAACACTTTAATGGAGACTAACTTTGTGGATAGATAAGCTGCACAGCTCCAGGAGCCCATTTCCCTTTGGTTAAAGGATGTTACTAAACAAATATGAGGCCTTAGATTCGTCTGTTTTTGTTGAGTTCAAATGCCAACAAACAAAAAACAAAAACAGTTTACCATCATAACTACAATGTAACCAGTCTAAATATAGACTCAAGGTGAGATCAATTCTTGATTAAAATGAGACAGAAATATTGGAATCCTGTGTTTTTTTCCTTTTTTTCGATCAAAGATGCTATATCTAGTCTAGACAGGAAAGTCAACATCTCACAGTGAACAGCAAAGAAGGACATCTGTGCAAAAAGAGCCCTGCTTTCCTCCTAAAATAGTATTCTTGTGGCTGGTGCAGATTAAGGTTTCACCCACTGAATGCAATACGCTCAATTTTGTTCCATGGTGGCAGTGCTTCTTCTGATAGAAAACAATTTACAGCCACTTCTGTTAACATTGCATTTATTTATACATTGACCTTTCTCAAGGCAAGGGTGACTTCTTGGGAGTAACATTTGCTCTTACAGCTCTGAATGTTTCCCCATGCTGCACTGTAATATCCATTAGCTGCATCCAGTAGTAAATGCATAGTGCAAGCATTCCCTCAGTGCAAATGTAAAGTAAACCCTATGGCTTTTTTGTGCCAATACTGACTCCAGCACCGAACAGCAAACACATCTGTATTTATTTTTGAATATTTCCGAAGAGCAAATAGCTTTTAGGTCATTTTTCTGAATGCAGAATGAGATGATAGAATATATGAAGCAATGTGCTTTGATCTTGTTGTGTTGTCCTCATTTTCTCTCTCTCTCTCTCTCTCTCTCTCTCTCTCTCTTTTTTTTACAGGAAACACCTGCCTCAAACACATTTAGGGAGATTAGGAGTGAGCTTGTTATCTTTCCTCTCCACGTTTGTGTCTTTTACAGGACTGGAATTTCAATGCAGGACCAGACAGTGTGAAACTGTTTCCAGTTTCCAGCAGAACACAGACGTCGTTCATTTGTTGCTGAAATGTTGTTCAGCCACATCAAGGACATGCTCACTTTAATAAATCCCAGTGGTTCTGTAGCGATGGGCTGAAGTGATGCTGAATCTTTACAAAACCACTGGTCAGCAGATGATGAAGAGCAATTATAAAGTTCTGTTGTGTCTAACCCAAAAGGAACATATAAAAATAACTTGGCTGTTTAAGAAGGTATTTTCTATAAAAGGACATCAATTTCTGAGTTATATAATATAGAACATTTTTAAAATTCAGCTTCCTTTTGTGATTCTAGCATTCATGCATCAGCTAAAAGAACTCAAAGAACAATCACGTCAACATTTTAATCTTCAAGAGATTCCTCAAATGCTTCTCAAATCTGGAAAGACATTTTTTTGGGTGGAAAGAGCATTACTCACTCACAACCAAAAAAAAGTACACTGGATAAATACTTTAAGCTGTACAACATTGTTTTACTGATGTGCAGTATATACGTACAGAAGTAGGCGTAAAATCCCCAACCAGATTTCAGGAAGAGGGATTGTGATCTCATCATCAGGGAAAGGCGATGGCTGAGATTGATTGTGCTGCGTCTTTTCCAGAAAAAAAAAAAAAAAAAGGT
>JAPZDY010000024.1:18045099-18065967 GCA_029783645.1 Ctenochaetus hawaiiensis
CCCCCCCCCCCCCCCCCCCCCACAACAAAATGTGTGCGGGTTGGAAAGTCTGTTGATGAATTCCAAAGTTTGAGTTATTAACCCTTAAAAAGAGGCCTCTGTGTAGTCAAACACTTTGTAATTCAAGTATGAATTTAATTTTCAGTAATAAGTAAAATCATTTTTTAAGGCCAAAGGAGGTCTAAAAAAATTGACATGGAAGTAGCAAACACTGAGAAAAGTCTGAAAAAAAGACATTTTCTGTACCAGACAGGACTTTTTTTTACCTCTTTCTCATGTTAATAAGCGTCAAACATTTCTAATTTATCATGTGAACCGTTGGTCTTGACCACCACAGTGGTAGCCACTGTTTTCTATCTCACAGCTATTTGTAACTGCAGTCATGTCAGCTTAATTAATACATGAGGCAGAAGTTAAATTTAGGAGTATTTTCTGATGAGAGAAGTGAAATGAGTCTAGCAGCCTGGCTGTGTCATTTTAACAAGAGCTCATTACAGCTTCACCATGACAAACCTGATTACCTGGAGAAAGAAAAATTGGATAGAACAAAAAGCAGCAAGAAACTCATTTCCATGAGACCAGGTAACACAAACCTTACATTTCACTGCAGCTGCACTGAATACACCCTATCAAAGCTCACATATCTACCTTAAAAGATCTACCTTGTTTTATTGCTGACCTCGCAACAGATTAAAAAAACTGATTGCTATTTTTCAAAGAAAGTAGCCCTGAATAATGCACAGTAATGTCTTTGCACATTCAATATGATTATTTCATGCAACCTAAGAACAAAACAAATGGTCATCTCTGACAGCATTCATAAAGGGATCAAATTCACATTCATGTGAACAAAACAAGGCCAAATACGCAGTTCAACATTTGCCTAATTACCGAAAGTAATGCTTATGACGACTGCTGCAGTAATTTATTAATAATTGCAAAAATATACAGATGAATATTCATTCATGCCTTTGTGATGAAACACTAATAACATCTGTTAAATCGTTTACAGTCAAGCTCTGTTCTTCTTTTGAGCAGATGCCCAAGTAGTTTGGTCAACAAAGCACACCTCCAAACAAACACAAACAAATGTGCCAAATGTTGATCTGATACTCGGTAGGAGAGTTTATAGAAAGCAGAGACTGCAACAGAGAGTGTGCAGCCAAAGATACCTGCACTAAAAGGAACTACCATGCACTGAAGTAATTTACAGGGCAGTGATTAAGACAAGGCACCATGATTTAGCTTCCCATTAGCACACACCCACGCCTCTGCACACAAACACGCACACACACACATACAGCCATTGTTCTGAATTACTCTGCTGGAGAAATTGCACCTTGAGCATATAATACAAAGCAAAGCATTTATGGCAGGTAATAGCATTGTTATTTAATCCTTCGCCAACACTAAAGGGAACACCTCTATCAAAAAGTCCTTTATGTCTAAAAAAAAAAAATGTTTGAATGTGCCTATATAAAAGGAAATCAAATTCGCATTCACAGTATGAACAGTGAACTGATAACCGACCCATAGGGTTATGCTTGATATTGTTGCAACACAAACAGCAACTCTGTTGTATTCCAATTTCCACTAACACCTCAGACTTATTTTTTTTCCAGATACCAATTTTTCCATTTTGCACTGACAAACAACTCAATGAGGATACAAGATAAAACTTATTTTAAGCTGTGTTGAATGATGGTAACAGCACAAAAAATGAAAGGAGGATGCATTTATTTTTCAGGTTTAAAGTGTGAAGAAAAGCCCGTGTTTGACTTTGAGGTCTTTCTCTTAACTTGTTCTGAGGCGTCGTCTATGCTCAACCTTTTCAAATGTCAGGTGTATCCTGCAGGCTAAAGTAAAATAAGAATTCAGTGGCAGCTCTGTTTTTCTCATACACAATTAGTACTTTTTGCCCCTGGTTCTTCTTAAATAAATTATGGGTTCTTTTAATTAAAGTTGCGCGCAGAGTTAAAATTTTAGATTTATTGTGGTTATTTTTATGAGGACACTAAACAATGATCAACATTACCGATGCCAGTGTTACATTTTTGCTCGTTTTAAATGTAGACCCTGAGCAAGAAACTGCAAAATGAAATAAAAACACTCTTATGGCAGGGATATTTTCTGTAGATCTGTTGAAAAGGGCAAGATTTTTTAATTTTTTTTCCTTTAAATGCTGATTTTAGTTTAGATTTTTAGAAACCATTCAATGGTATAGCACCTTTGTAATGGGCTGAGCTAAAACAAAAAGGATGTGTTTACTTTTTTACACTCTCAGTCAAACAACAAACACCTTTACCTATAACCTTTTCCAAGCCAAGATCATTCATCATTTCTGCATACCTTGAAGTGTTTCAATAACCACAACCTAACCACATGAGGGAGGCTGCAAACCGCGTTCTCCTCTGTTAAATTTATCTGCTTTTTACACCCACTATTGACCCTGACCACCCTCCTACAACTGTGTGGTATGTGGACGTAACACCTCCTGGAAAAAGTATTGCCACTGAACAAAACAGAGAACAATTGAATTTTTTAACCTAGTATTTGGATGTAATTTCTAGGATGGGTTGTATATGAGGGAAAACCTCATACACACCTTTGACACTCTGTTCACAATCTCATGTTATGTTGTAAACAAACTAGCATTTGAGGTCTCTGAAAATCCTATCTTACTCTGTGCTATCCCTGCACCTGCCAAAGAGCATGTTGCAGCTGCAGGGGTGACAGACTCTGACTGTGTGTCACATTTTCAAGCAGGATACAAAGCAGCTGAGTGAAGGTGGGGGTCTGCAGTCTCACTATCAAGGTGCGATGACCCGTAAAACTTGTATCATAACTGATTTTCTTTCCTTATCCTTTTGGTTATCCCTTCCTGAAAGCTGTAAATGATGTGCTGGCCAGGGCTTATCCAGACCCACATCTAGGAGCCGGCCACTGCAACAGGGCTTATGGAGATAGCCAAGGGTCTTGATTCACTAACACCACCTAGACTTCTTATCAGGCTCTGCACATGCTGCTACCAAAAGCTATCACTCTTCCTTTGGTTCAGTATCCATCGCAGGTTTTAAAGGGTGATGTAGTAATGAGAAAATTGACAAGAAAGGTTTATTTTACTATCCAAGTTACACAGTTTTTATATGGATAAGGCAAAAATCGATATAGCCTGGCAACCTAAATGATTTCATGGTGCAAGACTAGATTTTTAATAATACATTTTGTTCTTTCTCACAACGGAACAATTACCATCACAGATTATAGACAGACATTACAGAGATTAAACTTAACAGTTTTATTTTATGGCCCGCCTGTATTTTAACATGCAGTGTGATAAAGGTAATTATAATAGAGGTAATTTAAAATACACTCCATCTGACATGTTGCATCCATGGGACAGGAAGGCACAGTTAAAAGCAGAAATCCTAATGCATGTGCACAGTTATCTAAATTATGTTGTCAGCTGGCTTCCCACATAGGAATAGAATTAGAATTAGACTGTATGGATAGTCATTGTCAATTTATAATTTTTTTTTGTACTCTGTCAACACTTTAAATGTTGTGCAGCAATTACAGTTGGTTAGATTAATGCTTGTAAAAATGTGGTGTTGAGTGTTTTGGTGATGAGCTCCCTGCATGTGTAGAGTAGAATTGATAATAGTTGTTCTATCTTAAACAGGCTCTGGTAATACTCTCCTCCTCATCTCCTTTCGGATGTCAGCTGATGAGAAAATTCCCCATCCTCTTTCCGCCTTGACTTTTCAAAGGTGATGCACAGCAAGCAGGGCTTCCCCTGCCACTGCCACTTCCACCTGAGCTGGTGAGCTGTCTTTGTCAGGGCTTCTACAGGCCTGCTTGCTAGGCACGACCTGCTTTCATCTCTGCAAAAATAGTCAACCTTAGTTGCATGCTGTTTTGTGAGGTCAGCAACGCAAGCTGAACCCCTTATTTATTCCAGAGAACACGAGGATCCTTTTCAGATTGTGAGTAAAACAGTTGGAATAGTTGAAACAGTATTTTGTCCTCCACTCTAAGCACAAGATAGCAAGGCAAAAGTGAATGTGCAATGCCCATTACATGCTTTGCCATGATATATGGAACATACAACACATATCCATCACACTGAACAATGGTGTGTTTTTCTAATGGCTTAACTGGAAAGCCCCCATCTAAGAAACACTTCCACAAAAAACACAGTTGCTCTGTTAGTATATCTCCCAAATCTTCAAGCAGGCAGAGAGAGATGATCCATTGTGGCCGGTGAACACTAAACATGTAGTGTGATGGTGTTGTCAGCCCTGCTGAGTGGGATGAGTATCAAGCACAGCATGCTGCACGTACTGCAGCATGCTGGTCTATGTCCATTCTGCTCATATGTTTCTATCTTTTCGATAGGTTGGGCTCCTTCTAAAGGTTTGCACAAAGTCAGTAAGGGACTGATGAAAAGGGTGTGGGGCTGTCTGTTGTGTTTAACTGACTGCAGAGTCCAGTATAATTGAAATAATTAATGCCAGAGCCAAAGGTCATTATTTACCATGGATTCACTTGTTGTTCATTAGCTTTAGTGAAAAACTACTTTGTTGTCCCTTAGGCATCATGCTTCAGCCATTTTTGATTCTACACAAAAGGAACAAAAGATGTATTAAGGCAGCAAAGTGGTACCTGTAGGCCAGATTATACTGTAGCTGTCTACATCCTGTTTTGAAGTGATTAGCATCAAAGCAAAGGAGCTCACCATGAGGACTGGCAGCATGTTAGTCAGCAAGCTGCTCATGTTGCGAGGTACTTGACATAGGAGATTTCTACCTTTTTAACTTTCAAAAGCCTTCAATGTTTGAAGAAAAGTGGCTCCCACAGGTATACTTCACTTCTCTTTAAGGCTCCTTTGATTCTTTTGATTTTCCGCAGTTGTTGTCCTTTAATGACCAGGTTTAACCAATGAAAAATATATATTTGCTTGCTGATTTATGATGCCAGATTTTAAAAAACTAAAATCTGTTAAATAAGTAATCTTATAAATTAAAAAGGAATCTAGAAACAAAATGTAAAAAAAATATTTGCAAATTTAATTTTATGATGCAGGCAAACAAACACGGTAAGTCAAAGAAGATCCTGCTGCCAAGTAAAATCACACCCTCGCAACATCACACAAGGCGAGGAGGAGATAGAAGCCAAAACTGCTGTGATTATAGCACTCTAAAACTGAGAGAAGTGGTGATTATAAAAATCATATTACAGAGTTTCACAGTGTCTCAGAACTTTCTTGCTGACTGGACTGGTCCCAAATCAGAACACATTTGATCTTGCAGCTGAGGACTCGCCGTTGGCTTTAGCCGTAGGTTGTGATGTGAGGAAAGAAAAAAGAGAGTGGATGCGCACCAAAGAGCACTAACTGCAATATTGTTTTACTATTTAGGTACTACTGAAGCATGATAAATCAGTTTATTCTATTTCAGTATTTATGGTGGTGTCCTCATGCAAAAAATCCACAGAGATAAGGATTTATCTTTATCACACCAAAGGTTAATATCACCCAGTCAATTTCCTGAGGGTCAGCGAGTTACATTTGACACAACAATGACATGAATTTGATAAAGCATCCTGTATGTAATCACTCTAATGAAAATATTAAATGGGAATGACAGGAGGTCTAAAACTGGAGGCTCTGATGCCTCTGACGCACCGATGTAGACCGTGCTCTGACTCCCTGAAGCTATTTTTGGTTCAAAGTTTGGGAATCAAACACTGTTTCTCTCTTTAGGTTTTGCATTTGCATTTTGAATGCATTAAAATGACACACTGGAAAATTTCACTAGTGAGCAACAACAAAATCTAGTCCTTTAATGCAACCGTAAATAAAAACCAGAAATACTGGTAGTTAAATTTTCTAAAAGTTCATACTTAAGTATGTTTTTCTTTCTATATTTGCAGTAGTTTACCTTGGTTACATATAATTCTGAATTACTACTGTTCAAACTATTTTGTCTGGTCAAAACAACAATAAAAGTGTAACAATCATATTAAGCCAAATGAAAATTCACTCTAACAAAAAATATAAGACTTGAAACATCAATATCCGTATTATGGGAACACATTATTTATGAGCATCAAATACACCAATGGAAAAAAAATGCTGCAAAAATTCACTTAAATGGATCAGAAGTATCTCTATTACATGCTGCCATTGTTATTTAGCTTATATTTTCCATCTTGCATCGAATTAGGTCATCAGTGACATTGCTGAGAGCCTGTGGGATATTCAGTCGGGAGATCACTTTTCCACCAGTCACCAAGTGACACTTGGAGGAACTAAACCCAAGCCAGAGAGGGAAAAAAAGGACAAAATCCTTCATTTGTATTCTAGTTCTGTACTGGTAATACGGGTACTTTATTAGAGCACAGTGTAGATATGTATTAAAATACTATGAATACTCACGTCTGGAGAATACTAATCACTGCAAACGCTGAATCTGAGGGATTAGCAGCACCCCATCATAAGTTATTTCCAACTGACAGCAAGCTGAGCAAAGTAAGGAATTATTAATAGTCAAAAAGAACACAAAACGGTTCAGGTGCTTTGCACTGAGATGGGTAGATTATAAGATTTATGGAAAATTAATTATCACCTCAAGAAATCATACAAATATTCTCAGAAATCTGAGCTGAATTTACGCACCCCATGTTACAAATGAAACATACTGAAAACAATTCATATCTGACAGAGAACTTGAAGAAAAGTCCAAAGAGCTTCCAGATATCTCTCTCCATAAAATGACTTCACAGAATCAATATGCTACCTGAGATGAGGATTGACCCTGCACTGTAGGAGATGGCTTGACCAAAGTCATGCTAGAAAAGAGCACCATGTCATGGGAAACTATAATTGCAAGTCTCCCAAATACTCTGCAGCACTGTATGTCTGTATGTATGCTATGTGCTGTATATGAGCAGCACAAAACCCCATTGTAGAGTTAAGGTTTTGTGTGACAACCTACCAGATCGCTGCGATTCATCTATTTTGTGCACAAAATAGTACAATAAAAATCCTGAGACAAGGATGAATGACCTAATCTTGTTTTATTTTAAAAGGTTAGCCTTTTCTCCATCTCTAGGGCCCCTGGTCAGCTCTGGACCACCAGGTGTCCCATCTTCCTTTTCAAAGATAGGCAGTGTACCCTATTTTACAAGACATTTAGAAATGTCACAGTCATTAGCAGTTGGATATCTATCCTAACCAATCTTCTGCAGGGGAAAAAAAGAGAAACTAGCACACAAGTAATATTGTACATTTTATACAGCCTCTTAATCCTAATTCGTCTCTAACAGCCATTATTAGCCATCTTTACACAGCATAATCCGTAGCAAATCCAGCTTGGATAACATTGTAATTTGGCACAAGCAAGATTTACCTAGTGTTCTGGCAGGGGGCCAGCTTAAACCTATTTTTTGCTAAAGAACTCAATTTGGCATTATGCCAAATGTGAACACTACCCCATATTTACACCTGTACTCCCTTTTGGCACATGTATGAACACAATTATTTACACCTGCACTTGTAAAATATTAATAATCATGCACTTGTGCTATGATGATGTTGTCTAATTCTGAGCATTTGTTAGGAAAGGAAAAAATAAATAAATAAAATAAGACCAACAACTATTCATTTTCTCTGGGTAGTTAAGTTGCAATTTGGGTACCTCCTCCATCACTACTGTAACTATTCCAGGCTAAAACTATCAAAGATAAATTTGATATTATTACTTATGTGTTACTTAAAGGAGTAGGTGTGTAATTTCATGCTCGAGGATTCAGGGCTAATATGTGGTGTATTGCCTGTATAAATTCTGATCCTTGCTGCAAAAAACACAGAAAAAAGTGACATTTCCATTATGTCCGTCTAAGGTAGGGGAGTGGCCTGCAAAACTCGATCAGTTTTTGCACATTGACAAGATTAAGGAGCACATATTGCCTTTTTTTATCCAACAAATTCTTTACATAGTTTATGATGTCTCACTCCCCTAAATAATTGAACAACAGGTACAATGTTATACTAAAATTAAAAAAAATAATATTACCAGAAAACTCTATAACCATGCCTAAAATAAGCCATGTTGCCTCTGACTGTTTGCTTATTCAGTGACATGCAGTGGTCCAACATATATTCAATCCAGAGGAAAGTGCTGGGACAGACACAGACCTAATGTGCATGCCAGAGAGAATATATTCGATCAAAGTGAAAAAGTCAAATCCCTGCATGAGGCTGCAGTGAGGATATGCTAACTCAAATGAATGTAAGTGAGCTGTTGCCCAAAAAACAGTTTACCTTCTACAGCTGCAAATGTCTTCAAAAATATCCGTTTAAGTCTCAGAGATTCTGATGCATAAGATCCCTGGTGAGGTTGAATAAAGTGCATTTGGAAGTTGAATCCGAAAAGAGGTTTGTGGAATGTGAATGTGGCTTGATGTTTCATCATTAATTAAAAGAATAACGGCAAAAGCAAGGATTTGCTGCGGGATTTAATCAGCTGACTTAAAGGGCTGGTTATTTTGAGTCGCAGCGGCCAAGGCCAAGAGGTAATTTGACTAGACACACATAGACACATGCATGCTAATGACCGTCTGCGCTTCATTACCCTAGCTTGGTACTGCACCGTTGAGCAGCGTATTACTGAACAAATCTTTTTATCAACCTACCTTTTGTATAACTTAATCTCCTTCCTGCATCAACTTTCTCTTGAGTTTGGAGCATAATTACGTTTGCACATGTAACTGAAAATGCCATCACAGTGTCATTACTGCTAACTTCCCACTTCTTTTTTCCAAGCCCTGACTCAACATGGATATGTTGGAATGGAGTCCCTGCTGCTAAAGAGACAGAGATAACAGGATGATTCATAGCCTTTCAAAAGAGGTCACAGCTTCCTGTGCTTTTCGGCAGGAATTTGGGAATCCCTCTGTGCACACAGTGAAGGGCAGCAAGCCAGGCATCCCAGTTGACATACAAAATTAGATGCGGTGTGCATGTGGAGCAAACACCTCACAACTCATTATCCTAAATTACAAAGTCTTCTTGATAAACATAAGTGGCATAAATCTTAATTTAGAAGTCTGCAAATGCACAAACTAAATCTACAACATTTGAAATCTATTTATTCCATTAATTTAGAAGGTAAAATAAATACAACTACGATAACAAACTTATTTTTATGCTTACAAGAAAGATCTTGGCCAAGCTAAGGAAGTTGCATGAGGGATGCTGTAAACTGTGCAGGAGGATTTGTGAAAAAAGACGTGGAAATTCACTTCAAATAAAACAAGGGGATGTGAAGGTTAAATGCAAGTGCTTCCCTCCATTCTGCCTGTTTCTAATTACCGGGCAAGAGCGTGAGAGAGGCGTGCTCCTGATTGCAGCTGCCTGGTGACTGCAGCAGAGACCAAATCTTCTCTGCTGTCTATTATAATGAAAGTGACCAGTCCATCAGGCACTCTGTGGGTATTTCTGTGGGGACAATTGGATTCTAAGTTTAACCTGCCCTTCCTGATGAATTAAACACTGCCTTGATTTTTAGATAACAACCAAAGATAACCATGAAGATGTATTGTCATGCTGACAATGTGTGAATTTGCAGAGGTTGCCCTCATACATATCATAAACAGACAAGGTCATTAATTAAAGCTGTGTTTTAATGAGACTGTCATTGTCTCTTGGCCAACAGCCTATGCAGTGTTGCACAGCATAATAGTTACATATCATTATCATTGGAAACTACTGACCAGTGGAACATAATGTTACTGGTTTGTCACAACAGAGTGTGATGTTATGTAGGTGTCTAACTCAGAAATTGCTGGTTACTTGAGTGTAATGATTTTACACTACTTAACACAATAGCTGCTTTCCAGTGGCAATTGTATGGAGTACTGCAGGTTTTCACAACACAATGGATTTTCACAGCATCACAGCAAAGCAGCTTAACACAGCAGCTCCAGTAATTTTCTTGTCCTGAATGACGCAGAATTGTTATAAAGGGACGGATTTCAAAGACAGATGCAAATCAAAAGCTCACAGATACTCACATGAAACCGCTGCGTTAAAAATTCATCTTATCAGATAAACTGACGGTTGGGTTCACAATTACAAAGTTTTTCAGTAGATGTAATCTGTTTGTAACTCTTCAAACTGTCATCACATGAAGGCAAGCTGGGGTAGTGCAACACCGCACACACATACACACACACACACACACACACACACGCACAGTATCATTTAAAAAAGATTATGTTTCAAGTTTAGTTATAAGTAGTGGGTTTGTGCATATCATCGAATTTCCTTTTGTACTGACTGTGTTTGTGTCACTTTTTCATTGTTAATCATTAATGTTAACTGAAACCATTTAAATATGTATGCTATGCCTTTTTTGTAATTGACAAACCATTCAGGTTGACAGTCAATCTAAAGCATGATGCTGTAACCAGAAGACGATAATGTAAAATAAAGCTTGGCAACTATCTGTGAATCTTTGAGATGTACAGTGTGAAAATACTGAAGATGAAACGTGATAAGATAATGTCTCAAATTTCTCACAACACAAAAATGCAGGGAATGTATTTGAGTTGGTGTGAAACAGTAAAGGTCTGTAGGAAATGAGCACAAACTCTAATCAAGCCTGAAGGGTCATTTAACATTCATTTTCCCTTCAGGCTTAATTATTTCCTCCTCTGTAAAACCTGATATATGTTGGATTAAAGAAGGACACCCTGCAAGATAAAGTAAGACTACTGCATAACTGAAACATAACAGATAATCATTCAAACATTTACATATATCCATGGAGCATTTCTGATCCCCTCCACCAGATAACAGTGTTGTTGGGACAGTTACATGCAACTACCACTATCCCATTAAGTGTTACAGCTTACTTGAAAACACCCAGTTGCTGTAATTATCTGTGAATTGGAGCTCAAACAGAAACAGCGTAACATCCACTTGGACAAGCAAACAGTCAGTTGGTATTATCCAACTGTATGCTAATATGAGCTAAAGATGCACTGGATTATATTTTCCATATAAACACAGAATTTTGTGACTTTAAGTTATGTGAAAAGAAAAAGGGAGGAAATCTCTAGAAACCTCATGATTCTATTCTGATTTAGTGGATCTGAAGTAAGAGATATATGTATATGTATATGTATATGTATATGTATATGTATATGTATATGTATATGTATATGTATATGTATATGTGTATGTGTATGTATATGTATACGTATGTGTATATGTATACATATATATATATGATTTTTAAATTTCTGCATAGAAACCATTTTAAGCACTTGATAGTGAATTCATTAATTTAACATTTGCTTCTTCTATGTGTTTTGGGTCAAATGGCTCTATTATCCATTATTGTTTTGGGCAATGTTCAACCTTTTAGACTCAATTTTGACAAAAATTTTAAATTAATGTCATCTGTTAGTCTCAACAGGAGCTCAGACAAGTTAATTACCTTCTATCATTTAATCAGGCACACACACTTGTAGATAGATCTTTGATTTGCAAAAAATGCCTCATTTTGTAAATTTGATAAATTAAACACACAAAGATAATATTACATTCGAGAGCATTTTAGCGCTGGAATAGAACTGAAGAGGATATCAACGGGATCCTTTTAGTAAACTTTTAAGTGTCCAAGTAGGTGAAAAACGCAGGAGGGTCTGCTACTCTTTTTGCAATCTGTCACTCTCATCTCATGAGTCAAGATCAAAGAATAAACTAAGGCTCCAATATCCTACATAATTCCTCATGACTGGTTTAATTCAGAATACAACTGGCTTTTAGCTTTGATATACCAGAGTTAACAAATCTCTCTCTCTTACACATGCACATACTCACACACACACACACAGTCTGATGAACCAAAACACTGAGAAAGGTGTCCATCAGCTGTTCGTTCCGGTTTCCATTGTCAGATAACTACTGGCCAGACATGTTTGCATCTCGTTTATACGTTAAGTGTACCCTTACTGTTCCACATATTGCACAACTGGATTATTCCTAACTTAAGCTTAATTAATAAGCTTCTTTAACTGTTACCATCATTCTTACATACTGTTTTAGATGTAAGAACTTTGTTTGTCCCACATAATTTTAACACTGACTAATTGACAGACAGTACAACTACAAAGTAAATCCTCATGAGGAGCATCTGCACTTTTACCCCTCATTCAAAGATAACTATTGAGATCTCTATCTGCCACCAAACCATCATGGTCTCCTCTGACTTGTAGCGTTGATTTGATATTCTTCGACACTAACGTAGGTTTTTCTGCTTTCCTGTCAAACATGAGAAAACTCAACAGCACATCATTTCCCAGCAGTCGTTTGTAGATACTGGTGAGGCACACAATACGCTGACTTTGCTTCAATTCCTGGCTTGGGGGCAAGATGCTCAGCATACTGTGTGCAGCACTGTGTCTCGCTATGACTTGGTGGAACATGCAAATTAATGTCTCATTCTCTAGAGTGTTAAGAATTTCTCAGACAGACTTGTGTTTGAAAAAGTCTCCTTAAGTATGGATTTTAATTAGATGGCTACGGGCACATTTTCTCTCAGGATGCGAAGATTTAAACAACACCTTCTTCAGTCTTTCCCCTTGTTCCTCCACTTGATTTCCTTCAGAACTGTGACTTTAAAAAACTCACATTTATTACCCATGTTTGTGATTACTCAGTATATTTAAGGACATCTGTTATATTTCTCACTTTCCCGACCCAGAATAATTCCTGCTAGGCGTGCTACATTTGGGTACAGCTAATTGCCATAAGAAAAAGTCCTTGGACAAAGTTGAGTTGCTTTTATTAAAAAGGCAATTCAACATGCAATATTAATGTAAATGATAAAGTCTTGTACGGCTGCCATAATAATAAGAGTATAACCTGTAACATAAGCAGGCGATCTGTGTACATAAAGTATACCTAACCCTTTATTTTGTTTGTACAGCGTTCATAATGTCATTAGACATTAAAGCTATAGTTCAGGTGTTTTAAAGTGGGCTGTATGAGATGCTTATCAATAGTCAGTGTATTTACAACATTACATTGCAGTAAGCATCCTCCAGTCTGGAGAGGCAAACAGGACTACTAGTTTGCTTGCTTTACAAGGGGACAGCAGTAAAACATATTTAGTCCACCTTGGATGATTAATATCATTTTCAGTGTACACTATATTTACAATATTTTTAGCACATTACATTGCTGTCATCCATTTCCTTTTGCACTACATTTTCAAAGTTGCAGAACTTCCATATTCCTAAACATAGGTACATCTGTGCCACAGATCAATTTTAAAGGTAAGAAAGGTGCCAGATCAGACTGAAAGAATAACATATTTTCTTAAGGTTTCAGAGATGGTGTAACATTTGCTTTTCCAACAAAAACAAAACAGAACATGAACTTATCCTCATCCTAATATAGTTTCCATCATGTTTTGGTGGGGGGTATTGGCCTTAGATAGCTGTGGCTAGCAGCACAAACAAAAGGTATTAACATCTTGTGTGCAATATTGTATCACACTACAAATTCTAATGATCATTTCTCTGAAGAGAATTATGCAAAATTCCAGCCAAATAAGTCATATAAACTTTTACTAGGAGCAATGCTCCACCCAACCACCAGGTTACATAGCGCTCCAGTTTCCACAGAACTCTCCACTCTCTCTGTGGGCCCTTTCAGTCTCTATCTGCTTAAGTTCTTCCTTATACCTCTTCATGAGGTATCCTTCAACAGTGTAGTGAACAGTGAAGGACAATTCTTTGTTACTGTCATAATCGATCATTTTCATTATTTTAACACAGATCATATTTTGACAGGAATTTCACATTTGCCTGGAACATTGAGATCTTCCAGTACAGAAGTACTGACAGTAATAAATTGCATCAGATATCTGAATAGTCAAACCAATAGAAAGAAATTTAGCGATTTGTAGTGAAATACTTATACTTACTCAACATAATGAGTGAAAATACCCCAGACTTGCATACTTCTACCATAAAAGGCTTCTTGAGACAATGTATCAAGTCTCTTATATCAGTGAAGCCTGGCTGTAGGGTGAGTTATTGATACAAGATGTTACAGAAGTATTCCCCGCAGACGCAGAATGGCAAATGCTGCAGGCTACAGTTCTCAACTTCATAACTGTTCAATAAAACAACAAATCAAACGCAACAAAACACTTTTTGCAAACAACTGCTGTTAACTCAAAATACTAAAATTTCAACTACACAAGTGTTATCCTTTAAGAGACTTTGCAAAGGTCTAGATGTAGTGTGTGAATGCAGTATGGTAGCTTACAGCTTTGATAATGAGTCGGATCAGAGTGTGAATGCTGTGGAAACTGGGGGGATGAGACATTTTTGATATTTTCTTCCTTTTTTGAAAAAAAAAAAAACCTCTACCTACAATCACTTACTTTTTATCATTGGATACAATCTATAACAAACATTCACAACAGTAAAATTCACCATGTTGATAGATAGACTGTTTTTCACTTGAATAAAATGAAAACATACCCATAACTCTGCTGCTGAAGGATTTATTTTTGGAACAACTAAAGATGAAAAGCAGGGCTATGATAGCTATTCTACACCGCACCAATAAAATCCATAATAGCTTACATAATTGCAAAATTCTCTCCTTTGTTCACCTAATAGGTAAAAGCACAATAGTACATCCTTTGTGCCAAGAACATTTGTTGTCACTGGTCCTGCCTGACCACAGGAGCAAGAAATTGGCAGCTGGACTGAACTTGCAGTCTGCCAGAAACATGTATTCATGCCAAGCCATAATGTGATCAAAATTTGCCTTCGCTTGTTTTGCCACACCTACTTTGCAGAGCCACACTATAATTCATTTGTTTCCACTCCTCTTGGCATTGCCAAAATTTTATTATGCCAAGAAATACAAAATTGCGGCATTGCAACCGAAACCACAAACAAATTATTAGCTGTTTTTCATTTCTGTATAGAGCAAAGTATAGTATAATGTAGTAAATTAGCATTAAACAACAAAGATATACTGCCATTTCCTTACTCTCATGTGTATGTTGTTCCATATGCTACCTTGGAAGTATTTCATTGTTGCTAAAATTCAATGTCCTCACCAAATAAGTTGCAATAACCAGTTAGGTTTTTGGTTTAAATTTATTTTATTCTGATATAGCATGTCCTGGTTCTACATTTCAACAATGACAAAAACATTTAATATGGTGTTAAAAGTTTTCATTTGAGCTTTATTAACTAAAAGATCATGTTAAGGACTTCATCTTCTGGCAAAAAATGGCCCAATAATTTCTTCGAACTGAGGAACAGAAATTAAACTGCTCACGATGCATGACTGGCCAAGTCTGTGCTGAAGCCTGCTGCTTTGAAACAAGGGCACAGGATAGTGTATAAAACTAAAGAACAGGAGGCAGTAAAACACTTGTGAAACAGTTGTTCTGTCTGTTTTACAAGTGTGTTCTAACACATATTTAAAACCTTGCTCTGAAACATAACACCAGCAGTTTATTTTTATTGGGGCCACATTGTGAGGACATAAAAGACATGACAAAGAG
Source organism: Ctenochaetus hawaiiensis (assembly GCA_029783645.1). Lineage (NCBI taxonomy): Eukaryota > Metazoa > Chordata > Actinopteri > Acanthuriformes > Acanthuridae > Ctenochaetus > Ctenochaetus hawaiiensis. The sequence goes on from JAPZDY010000024.1 coordinate 18,060,711, forward strand.
ATGCCAGGGTCTCACATCTTTCCTGCCTTTAATTATGTTCTTCAAACATAAAGATTTCCATTACTTTTTTTGTTATCTTTAATTTGTGTTGAATGAGATTCCCTTTCTTCTTAGTATGCAATAAAACTGAAGTGGCTGCTTTTTTGTCCTTATTTCATCTGAAACTCATCCAGGATGCTCACCTGACCCTCTACTACACATTGTAAGTATGCTAAAAAAAAAAGACTTCTAGAGGCACTTCAAGAATTCTTTAAAAATTCAACAACTTTAAAGTTCATTTTGATTTTATTGCCATATTAGCTGGGGTCTGTGACTGTGAATCATCAAAAATGTGCAGTTTGGTTAAACATAGCTGACAGACTGACTAGAAATGATCAAATTGATTAAATTGACTTGAGTCCTGTGGACCCTTCAACAGCCTCCAATTAAACATTGCACAGAGTGCAAATACTCCTAACATATAAAATCACAGCAGGACCTTGCAGGAGCATATAAATCATATGCTGAACTTCTGCAAGCCTGCATGTACCAAATGGTTCCATACTACTGATGTGCGATTGCAAGATTAACAAAAAACTGTCTTTCACAGAGACTGCTTTTGTAAAAACAGTCTGTCTTCATAGTTCAGTGAACCAGTCTTTTTTCAACTTCAAGACCTTTCAAATTTTTGTATTGATTTCTATCGTTTCTGTTTTGAATATTTTTCTTTCTGCAGTTTTTATACAGCCACAGTCCCCCCACACACAAAACATTACCATTATGCAATTTGTTTTGTCTGGGCTCCTTGGATTTTTATCCTTCAGTCTATTCAACTAGCTAAGTTTATTTCTCAAGTCTTCAGTCGGTATTTGATGAACAAGCAGTTGGTGCTTCGGTGCTCAATCATGTCAGTGTTTATGATAACAGTTTTTACTTGACCAATGTACAGTATCAGCAAAAAGATCTAACACAGCTTCTAAATGAATGGTTTTTCCTTTTTTTATTGTTTTCTACATTGTTGATCAATAAAGAGGACGTCATATCTATGCAATAGCATGTGAAATTGTGTGGTAAGTCATGAAGCATAAACAAAGTAACACCATCACGTTCCTCCTCCTTCATACTTAAATGTAGAAACAGACAATGTAGATATCATCCATTCACCTGCATCACACAAAGACCAAAAATCTCAAACTTGGGCACATCAGACCAAAGTACTGATTTTAACTTGTCTGATAGCACACAGTTCTTTTGTTTCTTGGCTCAAGAAACTCTCTTCTCCATGTTGGCCTCCCTCAGGAGTGGTGTCTTTGCAGCAATTCAAGCATGAGGGCCTGATGTACACAGTCTCCTCTTAACAGCTGATGTTGAAATGTGTCTGCTACATGAACTTTGTGAAGCATTTATGTGTGCTCTCATCTGAGGTGGCGTTAATTGGCGATTTCTGAGGCTAGTAACTGTTGTGGACTTATCCTCTGCAGCAGAGGTTACTTAAGTTCTTCCTTTCCTGAGGAGCTCCTCATGAAAACCAGTTTCATCTTAGTATTTTTTGCGTCCACATATTTTCATGTGCTTATTTTCAGCTTTGATGTCTTCAGTATTAATTTACAATGTAGTGAATAATAAAGATAAAGAAAAATTACAGACTGAGAAGTCCATACACAGAGTTGTCTGGTACACAAAACAGCACAGACATGCAGAGCTAAAAAAAAGGAAAGTCATTTTTCACTTGCTAATTACTTCAATCTAATTGGTTTCTTTCATCAAGCTTTCTAAAACTTTGAACATAATTCAGAAGTTTTCTCTCTATCGAAGGTTAAATGGGTAAACAATATCTACAAATGTTCTTCTAATAATACTTGCCCACTTTGCATCTACTGGACTTTCTGCCTAGACTGTATAGACAAGCACTGATTATTATTGGCATCTTCATCACTCTTATGTTAAGTCTGTTGAATCTGTTGCAGTGAGGCAACAGTCTTTTCTGCCAGGATAAAAACATCTGTGTGGGTATGCAGAGCTTTTGTGTATGATGAGCTTTTCCAACTTTGCCTGATTGTAATGGCTACACTTTTACTTTACCATAGACTTCTGTCACTGAAGACATTTCAACTTATTTCTGTGGGGAAGGTTGAGGTATTTTTGTTTAAACTAAATATGGCTCTATTATATTCTAGCGTAAGCCAACAGTGAGACAGCATACATAGTCGGATTAACTTCTACCACTGCCATGGCTATTGACACGCACTTTAGCACTTGAAAGAAGGGCACAGACAGTTGCTTACACCACAGAAACATAGTAGTTCTGCTAATACTACATCCTAGATTCTGACAAGAAGACTCGTTCCACATGTGCAGTATTATTCTGTAGCTTGTGGTAGTGTAGGGCTGAATAATTAGTCCAAAAAAACAGTACACATAAAAAACAACAGGGGAGCGTTTTTGTTCTGTGCGTTTGGATGTGATCCTGCAAGCACACGGAAGTAGCAAGCATGAACAACCGTGCACACCTGCAACTGCACAACAATCACACTGGACAGTGGCTGTAAGCAAAGCATAAATAATGTACATGCTATCTATACTTGTTTAACATCAAGTGTTCTTGGGATGTGCACTCCTTTCTCATATTAATACAACAAAACAGAGCTTCAGCCTTGCTTAACCTGTCAGTAATGATGCAAAATCATATCTATGATGGGTTTCTTAATCTTTTAACACTGCTCACGGTAAGCTATATAGTGTTTGATATAGGAAACAGTGATTGAACGATTTAAAAAATAATGGCAGATTCCTGCTGGCTTTCATAGTAGACATTATAAGAGACTATTTCACTCCTGCTATGCCCAGTGATTGTAATTTATTGAAAGCACACTGAACTACATAATCATGCTGCCAATTTTAGAGGAGAAGAATACTGTTTGTTGTGGCTTATTGTCATAATTTTTAACCACTGTTCAGCTGATAATTGTAGAATAAGAAAAAAAAGAAGAAGACATAATAAACACCAGAGTCAAAATCACATGCGTGCATAAAGACAAGAAAATCTGGTGTCCGTCTAGGTTTACTGAGCCATATTGTGCCTGTTTGTATGTAGTCTTTTTTTCCTTTAAAGAAACTGAAAGTGTTTGAGTCTGCAGTTTTGTCCCTTAAATCAGTCTATTCAGCAAGCTGCAGGATGTTGTACTGTTTTAACCAGGTTTCACTGAGTAAGCTTCAGAAATAAACAGCTGGAGCACAGAGCAGCGAGAAACTATTCACAGAGTGACATGTATGATGCACAAATGCATCAGTCACTGGAAGGAAAAACAAGTTGGTATGCTAGACATGTCATGTTGTAATAATGTTGATGCAATATGGTATAAAGCTATTAGCTAACACGCCTTTATTTGACCCTCCCTTCTCCACTGAAGTTGGTCAATCTCATTTCCCAACATGTATCACATATGTGTCACTCATACTGATGTGCCTACTACACAGAATAATGCCTACTTAGAAGTAATAATTCTCCCTTAATCTAACAGAAACACTGAAGAGGCAGACAGTTAAAATAGGAAAGCTAAACTCAAAAGCACTGCTGATGTGTAATTTGGCCAATGTGCTCTATTTTCCCACAGCCACATCAACCATAATTTAAAAAAAGGAGTATAATAAGTATAGCATCACCTTATGAAGACAGCGCCTGTTGTACATATTTGGATGGCAGTGGAACATGATAAGAGAGCTTAATTTTCCACACTTTCTAATCATGTTATTTACCAGTCTAATGTACCAAAGCTCATCACACAAACATTTAAAGCTAAAACAACTTGCTGGCAGGCACCCATAGCTCAAGAATAAAGCAGATGTACTGTCAACAACAAAAACAAAAAAGTCCAAACAACAATCCATAACCCAGACAAACCAAACACAATCCAAAACGTGGCCTTGCTCAACAATCACTGACCACAACTATAACGCTGATCAACAAACAAAACCAAGCTGCTTTAACTGTCTGACACTCATATAGGCACTGTACTGTAAATAAAGCAGAGAATAAAAACAACATTTTTCACGGCTGATGTTGCAAGATACCATTTTTAAAAGACTTACTATGTCTTCAGACTTCTCCACAGATATCGCCAAAGGGAGTCAGGACGATCTGAGTGGGTTTCTCTTCATCTCACTGTATAACAAGCACACCTTTCTTCAGTGTCTCATCATATAAATTGTCCATTATGTGGCGTGCAGCTGGGAGGCATTAGTGTTGTCTTCTTGTATTCTCCATGGTGTCTGGATATAAAAGTGTGGCATTTACCTGACAATCCAGTTCATTGTACCGTAGGGATAAATAAGCCTTGCAAATGTTACTCAAACAATGGGAAAATCTCTCTTGTCCTCTGTCACATTTAGCAGGTCCAAACTTCCGTACCTCCAAAGTCAATGTCGGGGCTTGAGACTTAGCTGTTTATGCTAATATCCTCATCCTGTTTTTAGCAGGTGTTCAGTTGTGTTTTGACTTGTTGCTTCCCGTGTCCATTAAGAAGAGAAAACATAAACATGTTTGTTTGTTTTTATTGGGTCGCTACTGGCCACTACAGTCTCCCTTTCGCACATATAACGAGCTTTTTTAAAATCTTTTTGATAACTTAACTCACTTGCTCATTGCTAATTAATGTTAGCAGTTAGCTAAAATCAAAGAGCCTGCAAAGATCAACAAAAATGTAAAAAAAAAAACTCCAGCAGAGTGTTTCTCCACACCTACCGTTTATTAAAAGGATCTTTAAAGACAACTTAAAGAGTCCACCATCGAGTTGGTATAAAAATATTTACTGTATTTAGCTACTTTTGCCAAACAGCTGCAGTAATAAATCTTAAAACGTAGCCTACTAGCTTTTGTCACCTAAGCTGAACATTTTATATTGCAGTTATTTTTCCACAAATCTAATCCAATCAATTTCCATTTTATATCTTGTAATTTAATTATTTAAATTATTTTTTTAATTATTCCTAATATTTTTCTTTCAAGCATACAACATAAGTAAAATAACACGAGAGTCGTAGCTACTTAATGTATTTTCTATGTTTTATGTTAAGAAACATAAAATACATTGAATAATTGTAGTTTTATAGGTTTAGAATCTCTAGGACAGCACTGTTTAATTACTGTTTTTTGCTATTCATTTTTCAGAGGTGGCCTTATATAATATAATGAATTTATTAGGGCTGTGAAGTTAACGCGTTAACACTCCTTTTAACGGCACTAATTTTTTTAACGCGCGATTAACGCACGCACGGTCTG
>JAPZDY010000024.1:18070026-18084924 GCA_029783645.1 Ctenochaetus hawaiiensis
GGGACCAGAATAGTTGTTGTACAGTGAACGTGGTGTTTTTAGATGTCAGTATCAAGCAAATTACATCCACGTATTATGAACAACTTTTAGAGTGACAAAAAGAATTGGATCGGTATCGGATCGGTATCAGCCAATCCTCAAGGCTGCAGTATCGGTATCGGTATCGGTATCGGATGTGAAAAAGTGGTATCGAGCCATCCCTAGTTTTTAGCTGTATCTGAGAAACGATGGGACTCGTATTAAAAGTCTTATGTGGTCCAGACACAAAATATTGCTATATTTTAATTACCATGTTGCAGAGCATTGTTTTGTGCTTGAAATGCAAGACTTCAACCTTGAAATGTCAACGGGCTGAAATAGCTTGAGGAGAGGGTTCATACGCCACACACACAGTATGAGTGACAGATTAGTTGTCTTTCAATGCAGGAAATCATGTTTATTATTTACTTCTTACCATGACTGAAGAAGGTATATAAAGGTCAAAGGTCCTGACTTTGAATGCAGACTTCACACCACCTTGGTGCTGCTTTTTAAATCACAGCAGCTTCATTAGTGGATGAGTGCTTGTCATGGATGATTTGCATCCTGCATATCAAATAGGAGAAAACAGCATTGCAGTGGTCAAGAGGATGATCTGGGACTGTTCTCCACACTTCCCTTCAAAGACTGGAATATGTGCCTTTTGTGATTATAACTAAATACATACAACAATTTGCATTTAGATCTCTCTCGTGTGTTTTTATAATGAAAAATCCTGTTCAAATACAGCATTAAATTACTCTACCACTCAGAAAAATTTTGCAATTAATCCTTGAATAAATTCTAGATCATTCTATGACTGAAAATCTATCTAGTATGAAATGCTTTTTATTCTTTGCCATTAGAATGTTGTGACTTATAGATTTACTCGTACATTTAAATATGTAGAAGTTATTTTTGCCAAGCTTGTCCTGTTAAAATGTTCAAGGTGGAGATATTTTATTAAAGTGCACATATTTGTCTTTGATAGAGAATAAAATAAATCTATCTGTCTATCTATCTATCTGTCTATCTATCTATCTATTTATTTATTCACACATAAATACTTAGATACACACACACACATATCTTTCACACCTTTGGTACTTAAATTTTTCTGCTTACTAAGCTTACTAAGCTTGAAGATTTCTGTCTCTGTAACTGACTCAATGTCAGGCTCCAGAAAATTCTCATAACACTGTTGAGATATACATCTTTAATATGTCCCAGTCTCACAAAACAAAGCTAACTCTTAAAAATATCTGTTGTGATTAAATTCAATTTCAGACATTGACTGAAATATGAAAAACATGCACTTGATGCCTCCTCGCCTATTGCTTTAGGTTTACCAGCAGGAAGTCTGGAAAAGTGAGTTGTGTTTGTCTGATAAATGGGCTGTAACCTCTGCTTCCCCAATTTATGCTTGGTAAAAAAGTGAGCTGTATTTTTTTGTATCTGAAATATACAAAAAAGACAATCAGGCTGTGTTTTCTGCACCTCACCTCACCTCTGCTGATGCTCTGAAAACGTCTGCTTGGAACTTAGATAAAGTCAAAAGTTTTGTTGTTTTCAGGAAACCTCTTTGTGTTTTGGATTCTACAAATTATGATGCGAAGGACAAGCTGATGGGTCATATTTCTGTTCTGTGACAAAAATGTAACTGTAAAATGGAAGAAATGGGATATAAAGAGAGGACCAAGGATGCCCTCTGACCTTTTTTTTTGCATGCTTTTGATTGGGTCACAGTTAGAGTAAGTCCTGAGTTTTGACCCCATAGGTTCAAATTTAATTTTTAGTTGCCATAGAGAGGGTAAAGATTACTCTGTTTAACCTTATTCTTTCAAATTTCTTATTCCACTTTTTAACTTTTTACTTACCTCAAACATAAGCTCCAGTCTCTGCTCATCTGAGATCATCGAGGGAGCCTCTCTAAGGTAAGAAAACATAATTACCCTCTTTGAAAGGCTCACATTAGCATAATTAGGTTTTAAATTCTGATAAAACAAATTTGTATTTGCTTAAGCTAAAATCAACACATTCAAATATTTTTGATGTTTGTAAGGTAAGCTTAGTAATCTGAGCCTCACTTGATATGTTAGTGTTGAATAGCAGGTCCTCCACATAAGGTAGGATCTATTTCTTTAAAAGATATTACTAGGATTATTTATGGACATTGTAAGTCAAAGTGGCACTTAAAACCAGGTAAGGTCTTCAATTCACAGAGTGGATCTCTGACAAACCTTAAGCAACATACTTGTCTCCTGCAAAATCTGCCACAGATTGACAAACTTGCTACAAACACCTGAAAGAAGTTTTGAAGTGAAAACTGGTGATTTTGATAACATGCTGAATTTTTTTTCCATAAGCCAAGGAAGTTTGCATTTAGATTTTGAAAGGCCCGTTCTTAAACCTTGATCTGGTTACAGAACAACAGTTACTCAGTGCTCTTACTCACACTCAGGGGAGTTTACAGTTATAACATCGAGCAGACCCTGTGAAAAACACTTTCCATCACCCACCAGTTATTTGTTAATTATGATTCATCAGTGGTAATGCAATATGGTAATTTTGCATTGAACTGCTAAAATGGAAGATTGGTGTGCAGACCCCCACCCCTCCCTAAATATATGCACAGCAGGAAGGACAGCAACAAGATGATTTTCCTTTAAGGATCTGTGTGTCCACACCATAATTATATCAAGTTAAAAAAAGAGGAAAACTAGCATGGAATTACCACCAGGGAACTGATGCTTCTGTGAACCAGTCAAGCTGCAGTTCACGTCCCTGCCTTTTCACACTCACGATGTCAATTTTTTGTGTTAAGAGAAAGTTAGAACTTCTACACAATCTAGTAAATAATTTCCAGTAGGAAACATGTTGTCTCACTTAGAGAACATTCTTACACACAGTACTGAGGACTAATAGAGAGCTTCATCACATGTTGAAACGACAATCAACACATGCTTTGTGGAGCTCTTTATCAGTGGTTTTAGAACACCAAGTTTAAATCAGTTCATCCTTAAGTCCAAGAAGATACCTTTGCAGAATTTAAAGAAATTCTCTTTAGGCTTTCCTGAAATACTGTGTTCATGAAAATGGCACTTACGTACAGACAACCCCAAAACATAATGTCTCCTGCCAGGGCATTTGCTTGAACTGAGGTATAAAGAGACACAATTTTGGACTATTAAGACTAAATAAAAACCTGGACAGCACAAATGTTTCCAGTAAAAGAACATCCGTGAACGTCTGGGCTTCATCATTTGCATTCTGACAGTACAGCTGCTTCACCTGCTGCCAACAAGTTCATGAAGGTCACATTTGATCCTTTACTTCAAAACTAATGAACACCATTGGCACTGGCTGCAGGCATTTTAAATTCATAGGAGATACCACAGATGGGTATTTAATGTATGCTGAAACAAAGCAGCTGAATGATGTAGAATCTGAACACAAGACATTAATTTACATCAAGTTTTAAAATGCGACGGTTTGCATACCAGCCTGCCATTAAATGACCCTAGTGAAAACTAATGGGAACATATAACAGTGATCTCAATGTGTAAAGAATATTTCATCTATAAAAAACCTTCTTCCTTTAAACAAGGACAGGTATTTAGTTTAGCACCCACTCTCTTCCTCCTCATGTTAATTTCTAGTGCAGACCTGCTGCAGTTCGACACTTTGGTAACAAGACAGAAACCTTGTCAGTTTGTTTCACCTTCTCAGCACGTGACTGATGAACAGCTCTATTATAATCATCTCAATTCACACTAGGATACTTACCCCCATCGTCAGATAATTAAACCGATTTAGTCACACTTAAAAACACAGATTATGTGTGAGGGTAGTTCTCTGAAGACCATAAATCCAAATAAGTCTGTTTAATTTGAGAATAAAGAACTTGGAGTGTACAACATCAGTGAGATTACATATTTTCTCATCAGTGTGGTTTAGTACAATTGTTAAGACATGTACAGCAGGAATAAAATAAATAAGTACAGTGTAGTGTAGGTTAATACAGTCACAAAGAGTGAACAACAAATTTTGTTCAGTTCAGCTCAGAGAGACTTGCATTAAATACATATTAGTAGTTTCTTTTAGTCAATAGTTTTTTTTGTTCTTCATTCCCACCAGGTGTCCATTCGCCGTACACGTACTCTCTGCTTATAGTGGTATTCTTTCAGGTGCTTTTTCAAAGCATTTGGAATGGGAAGCATGTTAATGCCATCATAAGTGGTGCAGCTGCTTATGGCCGCTCTGCAGATGTGTTGCAGGCTGAAGGGCTGTGTGCGGTGGATGGGGTTGGACAGTAGGGGCTCGAAGAACATGCAGGAGTTGGGGTCTTTGTAATGCTCCAGTAATCCCGTAACAGTGGGAGCATGGAAGACACTGGGGTCATGCACATCAAAGCTAAAATTGTGGTTCCACTGTTCAATGCGTGCATGTAGCGAGCGGCCATAGCGGCGGAAGCTAACGGAGAAGAGGTAGTCTTCCTGGGCAGAGTCACGCAGGAGAAAGGTGCCTTCGGGCTTTCCTTCCAGCAGTGTCTCTGCTTCGTAGCGGTCCATGACCCCCCAGTAACATGGGAGGTTAGTGATCTGCAGCAGGTCTGGAACTAAACAGTGAATATAATCAATCTGAGTGTGAATGCGGTAGCTATCGTGGGATTTGTGATGCTCAGTCTGAGGAAGTAAAGCCCTAGAGGACATGCTGGTCCCTGTGACCTCCGGGTCAACAAGAGGATCAGTAACTGAATCACTGGAGTGGGCAGAGGCTGAAGCTGAGGCCACCACCTCATCGAGAGTGTCCAAACAGCTCTGCAGTAGTAGCTGGTGCTGCTGCTGTCTTTGGAGGAGAAGCTGCTGTTGTTGATGAACTGAGGCCGTGTCAGAACCAGCTAACTCATTCATACCATGAGCAAGTTTAGGGCCATGCTTGTACAGAGGGTTGATTTGAGCCGTCACCTCAAACGTGTGGATCTCTGCATTGGGTGGCGGCTCAACACCTTGTTCGATGCTGATGCGCCTCCGCTCTCGCAACCTGTCATCTACATCCTCCACCACAGTAGCCATGGCTGAAGTAGGGGCACTGCACACTACTGTAGTATCAAGCACGGGTGGCTGAGTTATGGGGGCCGTGTGTTGCTTAATGAGATACCACTTCTGAGCCAGCTCTGATCCCACAGGGAAAGGACAGTCATCCAACATCAACTCACTGAGATGGATCTTGCGCTTTGAGGAGGCACAGGCAGCTGATGAAGAAAGAGCCTGTGGAGCTGGTGCCGCAACATTGTGTGTCTTTATTGGGAAACACTGCCCCATTGCATCTTGGATTTTTTGCCGGAGTGTGCGACTGCTGCCTGACACCCTCCCCTCACCTTCGCTTGATGCAGATAAATCTATAGCAGAGTTAACTGTTCCAAATCCTGGTCTAGCTGCCACCTGTTCCTGCCCAAGTAATGAGGCAGCAATGTCCAGTCCCTGCCACCTCCAACTCTCCTTCAGAGGAGAGGAGGAGGACTGGTCCCTGGTCTCTAGGTCACTCAAAAGCTCACCGTACTCAAAACCATCACTGACAGGCCTCTCAGCTGCTGATTCATGGGGGGCGAGGCCTTTTTTCTTCCCCTTTCCACCTTTACGCCCTCCACCTGCATCTCGTCTCTCCTCTGACCGGCTCTGTCTCACCTTGGGACGGGCGCCCCTCTCTCGATCTTTCCCTCGGTTCCCTGACTCCTTTGGTAATGACATGACGGATTATGTGGTGAAACGGCAACAGCTGTGCCACTCCAGGAAGAGGTGAGGGAGAACTTGTAATTGCTGTTAGTTTCTGACAGGAGTTTACCCATCCACATTGCCTGTTTAAGACGTCATTGTCATTGTCCATGCATCATAGCCACCACCTTAAAAGCAACCTGTAAAACACAATGAGAGTTCTCTTTTTACACCTGCAATTACCTTTTTGAGATAACATAAGGTTTTATTACCAGTAATTCAGCTGTCAGTTTATTGGGTACATCTATCTAAAACTGATGCAAACAAACACAACAGCTTTGATCAAAGTTCCACCTCCATAAAGTCATAATGTTCTGTTTTGTTTACATCATCAAAGAGAGGTACTGAATTTAAAAACTGCAACTGTCCACTATCCTTACTTTTGCATTTATAATAAATATATCACTCTTAAGGAACAGAATATAATCAAAAATGCTTATTACATTTATCAAATCCCAAGCTTAACTTTATCTAGTTTAAATATCATAGATTGGAAAAAACAGCTAAGATTCATGTTTGATAAACTGGACCCACTCTTGTAACTGTGGCTTAAAAAAAGGTTAATTATTGGACAGATTATTTTCTGCTGACTGTCATATTCAACATACTTGATTCGACATACTAGTCCTTGTAGAGGCTGTTCCTTGTGTTGTTAACTATATGGCATTACACTGAGAGGCTTTTTAATATTTTGACACTTGGGGCATCTATAATATGATAAGAGTTTAAGCACATGAGTACAATGAAAGTTGAAAGGAACTAAAAGAAGCAATCAACACAGCCAGTACAGGCCCATCTTCTTGTTTTAGTGCTTTAGTCATATCACTGTGTTGGCTCTGTGGCTCCAGGAAGAAGCTGTTAAAATCTTTTAAAAGCTGTTTAAAGCTGTCGGTAGCTGTAAAGTTAGCCTACATCTGAGCTCTCAGCAGAGTCGATACTGGAGTCTATTATCATACCTTAAAACATAGTTTATCAATCCTATTTTCATAACACACAACTAACACGTTCAGAAACAGGATAGCAGAAAAAAGTTTTCTTACAATTTCTCAACTCAACTTCTCAATTTCTAGGTTCCGCTTCCTCTTTAGTAACATTAGCTATGTTGTTCTTTGTTCTTTTCCATATATTCCCTGTATTTTTAAGTATTCTTAAAACTTATGAGCCGGTTACGCTGCATCCACATTTTGACGCCGGTAAAACAGGCCTATTACAGTGGAGTTAGATGGCGAGCGGTTTTTCTCTGAGCGGTTAAAGTTGAGTTAACGTTAACGTAACGGCGCAAATCGGTCAAAGTTTCCTCTATTGTAACCAAGCTGTTGTGCCAACTCAACATCGTAATTTTGTCTTAGAAATGATCACTGTCAGTATCACGGATGCGGATCTGTCCTCTCTCAAATCACATCAGCTAGTGTATCGAGAGAAACTGGGTGGTCGATCAAAAAAAAAAAAATCCTAACTTTTTCCTACTAAAATATGCGCTAAAGTTGCTAGCGCATAAGACGTGTAAGATGTCAAATTCCTCTGGTATATCGACGACAAAAATCATCTCTTTACAGTTAAACAGCAAGCGATAACATAAACGTTAGCTAGCAAGCTAAAATAGTAGCAAGCAGCTGTTTATGATCGGTATGTTAGCAGGGCAGCTAGCTTTATGCTAACTTGGGTACTCTTTTCTGTTGGAAGAAGGAATAAGTTGTATTTATGACTACTTATTTTACGCTTTCACAACCAAAAAACAAAATGTGAACATACCGAAGCAGTTGTTATCAAGTTTCTTCTGTTTCTTTTAAGATAAACTACTGACGGTACCACAAAGGCGGCTAGCTCTTATTAGCTTGACAATACACTGCTGAAACTGTGCAACCCGGAAGTAAAAAGTAATTTCTTCGGTCACGTACATAAAACATTAAAAAGACATCTTCTGCATGACAAATGAGAACAATAAAAAATGGCTCACTGCTGATTTTCCCCACTAGTTAAAGTTGTATTCAATTATAACAGACACAAACACACACAGTACAAGTGTTGTTGCAAAAGAACTGAACCTCTTTATTTGGACTGTCAATGATCCGACGGATGCTGCACTTCAGACCATTCACACATAAGAGTGACAGTAAAAAAGTAGAGAATAAGCATGGGATGCAAATAGTTCATGAAATATTAGAAAATGTCTGGGGAGTCATCAGAATTAAATATAAATTGTACAAGACAAATAATATGCAATGTAGCCTACAGCTGGCTGCATTAATTCAATAATTAAGCCTGGCAGGGAAATTAACATCTTGGGAGCACTTGGTAGAAGTCTCCATACGACACACAGGCTCTGTACCTCCAAGTAGATGCTTAGTATATGAAATACACAAGGCTGAACTTATGAAGTGCATTTCCAAACTCATTTCATGCATCACTGGAATGTAAACATGGAGTAAACATTTTCCTTGGCCTGTTATTAGTGTTCAGTTTACTCATAATCACACCATTTGTGGCTCAGATAAGCATTGTCGTCCCCTGCTGCATCCTCACAATGCACAGACAATTGCAGAAATCGGCTGCGTTGTACCTCTGTGTCTATTTGCGGTAAAATGGAGGCTGTCTAAAGCAGAGGCCATGAAAAGGATAATCTGAGCCATTTGTAACATAAGGTAATTGATATACAGTATAGTGAATAGTTAAAAATAAGATAGACTAGTCTTAAAGTTGTCAGCATTGTTAACTCATAGAAGTCCTTTGCGGACATGAGTGGGGTGCTTTTTGTAAGTCAGATCTATCCAAGAGCCTGCTCTGAAGAAATCCGTGACTATAATACTACTCAAGACCTTAAGTCAACATATTTAGGATGCTGGAGCTGTGCATTTCAGGCACCACATGAACATTTTTTTTGGGACATGACAGCTAACAGCTTAATCACAAGGCCAGGAGAGCTTTTCTCTCATGACCAGAAAATTAGGTGTTACTTGACTTAAGCAGATATCACTTTAAAAAAAATCTACTCATTGGGCATCCATGAATTAAGGGGTAGATTGCTTTTGTTGTCAGGCTCCACCCAGCCAGCCCATGTGCGAGAAGACGTCAGTTCTTTAATGTGTTACATAGTGAGACAATGGATTATTCAAGACATCACCTAACATGAATTGGGCATTATCCCAGAGAGATGTAAACAGTGACATTTAGGCGATATAAACATACAACATTAGTTGCAAGATTTCTGCTCTCTAGCTGTTGGTGACTCTGCGCACCATCAACCGTCATGTCCTCTATCTACAACAGTGCTGTATTAGTGTGGCAAAACATGCGATTATAGAAAATAAGCATAAGTTATCAATATCAAGGGAGAGTAAAAAATACAATTGGAAAAGATATCTGTAAATAACCATCTTTACTAGACAGACCTCCTATGGCTCTGCTGAAATAAAATGTGAATGGTTATCCCTGCCTTATGATCCAACCAAAACTGATGCAAAAGTTAAGACCATATTACACATACATGCACCTCCGCTCTGCCACATTCAAAGACAGAGGCTGTATAAGACAGTTGTTGAGTCAACACTGATACCACATGATAATGTTATGGTTCTGAGACGGAAAACACATTGACCCACAAACAAAAAAAAAAAAGGACATCGTCAAGCACCTTGAAGAGTATGATTCATCAAATCATCACGTTGGCCGTTTGAGAAAAGGGCATGGTGAGGGTGAGGCGCTGCACTGCAAAGCATTTATTACAAGATCAAACTTAATTTTCCAGAGCCAATCATGAGAGTGCCAGAGGGTTGAGATGGGTTTTATTTAGTTTTCTCACCCAGCATTAGAGTGTAAATTAAAAACACTCTACTCTCTTTGCTTTTATCAATCTAATAGCAAATCAGATCTTGCACGGTACAAAACCTCACCAGCCCTTTTCCCCCAAACACCCCTATAGGGATTTCTCAGCACAAAATGAGATTCATCATCATTTATGTAGTAGGGCATAAAATAACAGACAAATTGCAGCTGGCATAAATTCTTCAAACTGTTCTTTTTTTAAAAACATTATACCATTCTGTTGCATTTCACTACAAATATCCTTCTCAAATTAACAACCACACAATGCTTCTCTTTGGCTTTGTAGACGTTTTGGAGGACAGTCACCTCTACTTTGATTATGTGTTCAGGGAGAAACAACCAAAACAAATAGGTACGTCTGTGGCTGAATTACAAGCTTTCCTCAATCCTCTTGCCTTTATCTTTGCCACAAAAAAAATGTTTTCTGGAGAGGTGAAGAAGAATTGAGGGAAGCTGTCTGAGTTTCAACCATCACAAGCCCTCACTGGTTCTGGATACAGAGCAATTGGGGTGTCTAGAAAGTGTATTGGTACGTGTATATTAACACCTGTCTACAAGTGAAATCTCAGTGAATGTATTCTCGGGCCAATTACAGTTTAGTGGCCAATATCAAGAGATAATTTAATAAAAGTGCCTCATTTATGACTGGATTTTTTTCTGAATCTACACATTATGTGGTGCAGGGGCTGTAGCTGTCAGTGTGTTCTGGAAGGAAGCCTTGCTCCAAGGCTGGAGGAAAAGAAGAGTAACTCACAGGGAAGATCCCCTTTAAGACAGCACCAATCCACCATTTTTCTCTCAGACCACAGCAAACTAAGCCTCTGCAAATCATGTCATAGTCCTGCAGGTGACATGGAGCAGTTTGCTTTTTTTCCCCCTCTGTCCTGCAATATAATAATCATCTGTATTCCATTTTTAATAAACTTAGTTGTATATAATAAAGTACAAAAATATTAGAGAACATATACACAGTTTTTTTGTCATTTTGTAGTGACTGCTTTGCCTGGTTTTTCTTAAGCATACGTATATCATTGTGCTGGGTGATGAGGAACTTAACAGGCCTCGACTTGAAGTGTGTTTTTCCTTTCTTCTTCTCATATTGTAGATGTCCGGTCTGTTCCATCTAAGGGGGGAGATTGAATATTAAATATGTTTCAAGACATTTACAATCAAAAACTACAGAGCACAACCCTCATTTCATCCTCAGTCCATTGCTGGAGAGACCTATCATCTTTCCACCCTTTCCCTGGGGCAGAAAAGGTTATTGATGCTTCCATATATCACTAAACGTCTTTCATACGTTTATTTCATATGCAGTTTATTAGAAATAAGTCTGGATAAGCAGCAGCTCTTTCCTGCATTCCATCTAAATCATTAAACAATTGATGAAGAGGAGATACCTCACTATGTTGAATGCTGAGGACACAAAAAAATAAATTGAAGATGCTTGGTCCAAAACTTGCTTGACATAATGATGTATATTTTGTAAATCAAGTACATGATACCACACTGAGGTATTTCTGTGTCTTTCTTAATGCCAGAGGGATCTGACTGTGACCTGACTAATGGCATTGTATGATTCAGATGTTATTAAAAATTAATTCACAAATATAATTAAGGAAAATTAGACTATAAAAGTCAACAGATTTTTTACACCTCTGTTTTCACTGGGAAAGTCTTGTGTGAATAAATACATACTGATTTTCCTGACGTGGATAAAAGTGAATTCTCTCAGTGCATAGTCATAATCATGAGCTGCTGTGGTCTGGTTGGTATTTGTGTGAGGTTTGTCAGCAGGTGGCCTATTTAGTACGGGGCTGCTGAGGACACTTACCCCCTAAGGCATGCTCTGTCATACTGAGGCACAGTGACTCCAGCGTGGGGTTGATCTCCAGGTCAGCACCTGGTACTTGGCATTCTGGGGGAATGAATAATCCAGTTTAAGTCCACAAGAAGATTAAAGAAATATTTCACCACTGGAAAGATGGTCTTTAAATAAAACTAGGCTGTCTGTGCAGTGGAAAGACTCAAATATTTGTGAAATTGGTTCTACATGACCATAAAAAACAGAGAAAAAGGCTGTGGTATTCAAAAGATTTGAGGGAATTCTTGGGTTTCTGTAAATTCAATAGTACAGTCTAGACCTGCTCTGTGTGAAAAGAGTCATGAGACAACATAAAATTGGCTTAGGTTTTTATCACATTGAAAACTTGCTGTACTGCTGACAAACTTCCTTAAAATGAATGAGCCAGAAAATGTCAAAATCAAGTCATAATGCAAAAAAATGCATTTACAAGAGAACTTGTTGCAAGGTTTCATGATAGATTAATTAATACCTATATTATTAAGAACAAAACATGATTCCATCAGAGACAGGGCTTGTTTTTTTAAAGTACATGTTGTGTATCTATTTAACTGTTGTGGATGATGCTCTTTAAAAATACTGTGTTATTCATGTGTCTGGTTTTCTCAGTAATTTAAAACAAAACAACAGTATGAAGCAGCAAGAGTCCATAGCTGTACACATGGAGACTGTAACACCCATAGGTTCATACATCTGTTTAAGTTATGGACTTTTGGCTGCCACACAGAATGCTTTGTATTGGAAAAGTCCTTTGATGACTCTGTTGAAAAATGACAGAACCGTTACGGATGAATTTTCTGCGCTCCTGTGTGGCATCTGGTGAATGTGACAATGCAACCAAAAGGGTTATGTATACTGTAAGAGGTGACAGACTGTTTACTGCAACATGTCGCTAAGCTGTCTTGTCATTTTGCCCTTGGCACAGAGGGAGAGCAGCTCTGCTTTGGCATACAATCAAACAGCCCTTTTCTTTTAACAAAAACTGTGTATTTCATTCATCATTCATAGTTTATCTTACAAATCTTTTGATATAAAAAAAAAATCAATTAATTTCTAGAAGAGTAACATGTAGGTTACAATTGTACGCTAAAAAGTTAACAGGACATTAAGTAAGGAATGACTGACAGTTAAAGTTACATTTTGGCGAAGAATAAAGTGAATCAAAAGCTAAACAAGTCCAGGCAAAGGCTGGGTGACTGTGTAGAGCCACGTTAACAAAGAAGAGACTTGACATCATCGGATACCTTGCTGCTGGAACATGAGCATGGTTTGTGGGGAGGTGTGGACAGGGAGTGAGTGGGTCCTCTGCACAGAGCTACGACTCTGACTTGGCATGCTGTTACTGCCCCCGGGGTTGGCAAACCACAGGTTCTACAAAAGAAAACACAAATTCTCATTACGCAAATGCCACTCATCCGGGAAGCTTGACATGATTTGCTTTTCTTTCAGCAAAGTCATTTAACGGAGTGTCTTCAAGCTATGATAATGATCAGCTCATATCAAAATGTGATGCCACTAACCCCTTGTACTGCTTTGTGCGCACTGATTTAAATGTCAATGTCTCCTGTTTAATGCACTTGTTTCCTTTCAGAACAAATGTTTAGTAAAGTGTATAATGACTTCTTGGGCATGTCATGAAGTAACCTAACCTTCAGACATAGTGAATGGAGATATTTGAGGAAGACAAACTTGTACTGAAGGTTATTGAGACTAAAAATTTGGAGCCTGATTCAATTGTCCCAAATTACTATTTTAATGCAACATTATCTAACTCCTAACACTGCAGCAGCTTCATCATCACTGATTTTGGTGAAACTGCATCATGTTTCAAGACAAAATGCTTCCTGGTTTTGCCTCTGATGTCTTCTGGTCTTCTGATCTATGTCAGCTCTCTGTGATTTGAGTTTCCTGATGGACATACACCTTGACTTGTTGCAAAAGCTGCTGCTAACAGTGGCAGCTTGTTAACCCTTTCAGTTTTGCCGCTAACTGACTGTTCTGAGCACCAGAAAGTGTGTTAACAGGTAACAAAATGAAACACATCATTATATTGATTAAGTTAAGTATTTGTCCTAGTTTAAACATTGTGGATACATTTAGAATAATGTTAGGTGCAACACTCAACATTATATATAAAAAAAGATTTTTAGACATTTGAATTGAAATGCTACATAGTGTAAGTTAAAATAGATGGGCTAAAACAAAAGGCTGCATAACAAACACAGAGGTGGACTTCTTGCTGGTCAAGTAAATAAAATTGGCTGGCTTCCTCAGTTATGTGTCTCTGGGCTAAACATTAAGGATTTGAAACATATTCCTACCACATATTAGACAAGCAAACTCAGTTAAACCTTTTCAGAAGCAGCTAAGAACTCATTTTTACGGTTTTGCTTTTATTTCATTTAACATCTGACATTTTCTTACGTTGTTGTTTTTATTTCCTGAATCTGGTCATATTATTGTTATAACATTTAACTATCAAATATTTTCACTAATACCTATTTTTTTTTCTGTTTTTACCTCTTTTACCGTCTAGGATTTAATTTTTTTTTTTTATTTTAATATTTTCTAATTTAAACCTGTAATGCAGTTTTTTAATGCCTTTTTTTCACAAAGCTCTTTGAGCTGCTTTTTAAATTATGCAATGTGCCCTGTAAATAAAGTTTATTATTACTACATAAGAGGCCACACAAAAAAAAATGGTGTTAGAATGCTCATCCATTGACATGAATACTGACTTGTCTACCCTGGCCTGCCAGTGCAGGACTAGCGAGTGTGTGGCGTGGAGATGCTCCCCCGATCCCACTGGGACTCAGGAGACCCATGCGCCCTGCTGGGAGTCCACGAGGGGTCATTTGGAACTGCCTTTGGCCCCGTCGTGCTACACCTCCACTCACAGAGCCTGCTGTGGGGAGGGAGTTGGAGCCGTATGTCCAGCTAGAGTTAAAAAATAAAAGCAAAAAAAAAGGAACATTCATCAGAAATCAAGAAGGGTTAAGAGAACTGCATGTTTAACTGCTGAATCTACTTCACTGGAAATGGTGGTTATTATCTAAATGGGGAAGAGAGAGCGAAAGAGAAAAGGGAAGGGAGAGAAAATCAAAGTAAATGTTAGACTGTGGGGATGAGTGCTGGGAGACTGTAAGATTCAGTGGGTGTGACATCTCCCCTGCTAAAGAGGGAGATCAAAGTGAAAGAGGGCTAGCAGAGTCTCACCCTTTCTGTCGGTACACAGGCATGTCCAGCATAGCTTTCCGAGGGAACAGGCGGAGCAGTTTGAGGACCTGCTGCTTCCAGGAGACCAGTCTTTTCTTGTGAGTTTCTGAGAAAGCCTGACACGCAGAAAGGGACAGCAGGAGAACAAAGGAATCAAATTTTCAAAGAGCACTAACAGGGTTTGCCAGATGCTTCATGATTTTT
>JAPZDY010000024.1:18094791-18108159 GCA_029783645.1 Ctenochaetus hawaiiensis
TGTTTTATTATCTGTTTCAAAGCCATAACACAGGCGCATGTTGAAAGCTGAGACAATAAAGACAATTTTACATGATCGTGAACTGAATATCTGATAGACAAAAACAGAGGAACGGTGTACAAATAGCTACAAGTAAGCAAGTGAAATCTACAAATAAAAACTAGATTGAAGAAGGATGTCCCTTGGTCTGGAAAACACTGAGCATCTTGCACATGAAATTTCATTCGATATTCGCAATCATCAATACACCGCAGCCCCAGACTAAGCAAGGATCAGGGTCAGTGTGCAGATTAACACTGCCATGTTTGGAGCTGAATATACAGAAAAGATAAGCAGCCATGTTGCAGTCTGGCCCACAGATTCTATTCACTGTCACTGGCGTCACTTGAATCTGAGGCTCTGTCACTTCCACTTCCGCTCTGAGCCCTCTCTGAGTGGTCACTGCTGCGGTCACTGTGTGCTGGAGAGGCGCTGCGACTCCTGCTGCCTCCTCTGTTCCCTCCTTCATCCTCGCTGCCACTGCCCTCCTCCCCACTGCTCCTGCCCGAGTTCTTGGGCTCGTTGTCGTCGCTGTCATCGTCGCTGCCGAAGATCTCCTCCTCGTCTCGCATTTCTCTGGTCCTCTCCTCGCCACTCTCGCTTCCGCTTGTGCTCGCCTTCCTCCTCCGCTTCCCTCTATCCTCCTCTTCCTCGTCGTCATCTCCCCTTTGATCCCGGTCTTCATCTTCTCTCTCAGATTCACTACCGGAGTTCTCTGCCTCACTGCCGCTGCCTTTCTCTTTATCATCACCTGGAGGAAAAATAAAAGAAATCAAACATCACTCAGATATAAATTGAGAAAAAAACTCAAATAGTGAATGGCTTTACAGACACACTTTTACTACAGTACAACAGGGGTCTGAATCAGTAATATTCAAGTAAAGAGAAATACAGTGCTAGAGTGAGAGAACACTGACCAGAGTCCTGTGTGTCCTTATCCATGTCCATGTCTTCCTCTTCGTCTTCTGGCTCATGGTTCTCCAGCTGAGCTTTACGTGCTTCCTGAGAACCACAATGACAGAGAGGTCATATTAGCAGAGTCCCATTAGAAAGTATTATTTATAGTAGGGGAGGAACTGACAGGAACTTTATTTACAAACATGAGCTTTAAGATCAACAGTATTCTTTAGTTACATAAAATAATGATAATTCACCAATGGTAATTGAACAGTTTTCATTCCAAAAGTCAAAAAGAGGAACGAAAAATGATTTAAAGGCCTTAAAAACAAAAACAAAAAGAAAGAAATATAACCCTACATCAAGAGAAACAGAAAAGTAACAAGAAAACTCACCTGGGCTTCGAGTTCCTTCTCGTTCATATCTCTGTGCTTACACACCAGCACAGCGTTTGTAGTCGACTGAGCTCCAGCTTTGGTTCTCCTTTTGCTCAGACGCACCCTGCAGGACAGGAGAAAGGCTGTCAAAAGGCAAGGCCTAACAGTTTCTAAAAGTCATGCTGCTTGTTTTGTGCATTACCAGTTGACACCAAGCTATTTAGAGCATAACAATCTACACTTACACTTGATCTTAACACACCAGCAGCAATCTTCCAGTAAAAAGCACACCCTTGCTTTCTTCCTGCTTAAGTGCAACAACAAAGCAAAACAATCCTCTTCTTAGATCACTGACTTACCTTGTCTCCAGCTCATTGTAATAAACACCATCTCCATCTCTGAAGATAAAGAAGTAGTTCTCCTCATAACCTTTGCTGGCTTTGTTCTTGACATTCCAGTTGTACTCCCTGGCTATCTTGTAATCATACCTAAACACAGAAAATAAAATGCATTGTTAATTCCTGGTCAACTTAAAACAAGCACAGCAAAGTGACAAGATAATTCTTAAATGCGGCTAAAAACAGCTTTAGTTATTATTATTTTGTTTTGGTCGGAATATTTTACTTACAGGTCATCAGGCATATAATCCATCCCCTCATCGCAGTCTCTCTTGCGCTTGCGAAGGGTGTCTTCATTGGGCAAGAAGTAGGCCACAAACTGATTTCCTTCCTCATCCATCATACCTCTGTGTTAAAGACAAAAGAACAATAAATGAGTACTTGTGCAAAAATATTGTCGCTGAAACACACAACAAATATTCTGCAGGTACCTGATCATGGCCTGAGACATCATTTCCACTCCTGCTGGTCCTGATATGTCTTTAGGTGCAGGATCAGAGTCAAAGATGACCTGAGCGCAGGGGTTGATCCACATCTGGGGAAAGAAAGGGTACAAAGGTACAAGATATGATCATCTAAATTCATGCACCGCCAGTTTATCAAAAGCTCCCTAAACTGACACAAAAAAGACCTGGACTAATGATGGATTCATGTAAATTTTGCATGTAAATGAGCTCTTTGCTAAAGTTGTCTCTTCCCTGCCCATCTACTTGAATCGCCTTGGTATGTCATTTTAAATCCACAAAGACTCTAAACTCAATAAGTAGAGTGGAATTACAGCTCACCTTGAAGTCAGGGAACACAGGTAGAACCTCCACAGGGGTAACTCTGGGCTTGCTGTAGTGCTGTGTAATCTGGTGAGAAACAACAAGATATTTACAAGGGCTGTAATTGAATAGTTTGAAGCTTCATTCAAAACTGTGGCTTTTTTTCAATTACTTAATCACCAATACTGACTAAGAATATTTGCGCACTTAAGGTTAATTTGCTAATTTATTATCTGACAGCTGACCATTACAAAAATGCTCTCCTGCAAAGAGCAGCGCCACAAAAAAAAAGCTGTAAAGGAGAAGTGTCGTCTTAATCATCTTCATACTCAGAATAATTTTCCCACAATCTCCCAAACTGGAGTTACAAAAGCAATCCAAAATTTTTAAAATATCCATGTTCATTTTACTTTCCAAGCTGCCTGAAATAAAAGAGATATTAAAGAATAAGGATTCTGAAAGTCCAACAAAGTGTTCACTCACAGATTTTTGTGCATCCTCAAATGTCTTCTCAATAGCAGAGATCTGGCTGTCTCTGTCCTTGTAGATTTCTTCTTCTGTAAACTGCTGTTTGACAGATACACCAATCCTACACACAAAACATGTCAAGGTTACATACACACACACACACACAAACTGCAAGGTCATTACAAAGTAAACTTGTTTACTGTGGTCCACTTACTTGACTTCCACTTTCTCGTTGGAAACTCCATATCTGTTAAACTCTGTAGAAATATATTCTGTCTTTCTCATCCATGGGACCACTTTGGCGTGCTGCTGTGACCTTATGGGGAGAACAAGGTGTTAAAACAAGAAATCTCCACCTGAATCTAAAACAACATTAAGCTGCCTATTTAGCAGCCCTACCTCTTTGAACTGGATGGAGCCTGGATGTCCTCTTCCAACAGCTTTTCATCAGCAGGATCCAACAATACTAACAATTTACAAGATTGGTTTAGTCTACAGACATTTGATAAGGCAAGATGGTCTCTGAAAAAAAGTTTTATAATAGGATTTGACATGTAACAACTGCAGACTCACTATTAGGGTCTATGCGGTAAGTGTCTGGATTGATGAGATCAATGGTGACCCCAAGGTCCGGCTCAGTCAGGAGCTCATGCTTGTGCTGCTTCTCTAGAGAAGTGGCTTTATACTGTACAAACCTGCCACACACAACAGAAAAAAGATGTCAAGCTGTGTCAAGCTGTGTTTGTTAGTGCAACTCCTTGGATGAGAAGCTGGATGTTTACCTGTGCTGATCGAATGGATATGTGATGAATTTGGGGTCAAAAGGGATGTCAGGCAGGCTGTTGCAGTACTTCACCCGACAGACCACCCCTGACCTATTATAGGCACAAAAGTACATGACATCCACAGTTTGGGTTACCAGACACTTCTATACACTTTGCTGTTATTTTTTAAAAAGGGATATAACCCATTACAGTACATCAAAGTATAAACTAAAAGCTAATTCTGCTTACCTTTCTGGGACAGTTCTATGTGACGATGGTCGACTTAAAGAGAAAACAAACATTTGTTAGACTTATTTCTGCTTATAAACTTGAGATGCAATGTGACACCTAAGTTGAGTGTCAGGAAATCTACAGTATACACAAACCACATCTTATATTGTGTTTGAATGTTGATAACATTTTTACACAGAGACTCACTGAAAAAAAAACATCTTATTTCTTGTTTGCAGACGACCAAAAAAACGCAGTTTTTATTCCCTGCATTTCATAGACGAATTAAACCGAGGGAGTTGCAACATCTATCTCAAAATTACCTATAAAATAGTATGTTTACCTTGTAAAAACGTATCTATCAAGTATGAGTCTCGAAGTGCCTCTTGTCGATTTACGTGTTTGGTAAAAGTGGTCAGATATTAGTAAAAATGCAGTACTATCATGTTAGCTTACATCTATTCCCCCGTAGTCTACTACCGTGACGTTACTGTTAGCCTTAACGTTGGCTAGCTTACACAAGGTTTAATATTGTATACAATAATGGCGATTTGACTCGCCTTTCCTTTAAGTAACTTAACCTGGTATGGCAGACCTATTTTAATTAATTAAGTTGTAAGTGAACTCTGAAAAATAATATTAGCACACTCAGTTCCCTTAGCAAGCAGGTTAGCATAAGTCAAGTTAACTTGACGTTAGGTTTGTTTTTGTAGCTTGGTAACGTTACTGGTCTCTGTAGTTACCGTCTTTCATGACAGAGTAAGCAACTTAAAAGATGTTTACTATTGGTCCCTGTTTTAACATAAACTTAATTACATAAATATTGTCAAATATTGTGAAAATCTAGACAATCACCGAGAAAAACAAACTTGTAAGAGCATTTTCACTAACCTGTGGCCGTCTTCCCGTTGAGCTTGTGTCTGAATCGTTGGAGCCATGTTTATAAAAAAAAAAACGGCTCACAATCGAAAGCAACGTTCTTAATATTCACAAATAACCAACACAGATGCACCAGATGACAAAGAAACTCCTAAGCTAAGGTAAAACTGTGTACAACTGTTAAGTTTAGCTTCAATCAGAGTGCGCACTGCATTTTATTTTTACCCGACAGGACAGGGTGATGACCCGGGTGTGTTTTCACAGCTCAGAAGAAGATTGGTTATGTTGCGTGCGCCCCCTACTGTCCTGGCATGCGAGGTATTGTTTTTCATAGAAGTTAGCCAAAATTTGTATTTACAAAAAAAAAGGTTACCACAATACAACACAACATTGACATTCTTCATCTCGGGAGCAAAAGAAAACAAAACTACTAGGTTTTGTTAAAGTAAACCCTTTATTCGACAGAGACAGAGAATACAAACATTTTTGGCAGACCAGTAATAATCTCACAGGCTTGCGAAAAAGTTTATTTTAACATGGTCTTAATTTTAGTGAATAAAACATAGACAGACTGTTTTGAGAGATGATTCCTATCATGGATACAGCTTTCTGGTCTTTAGACAGACAGATACACAAATATTATATTGCTGTTCTCTGACACAAAAATCTTAACACAAGGTCCACTTTCAGGGTTGTCAGTCCTGTCTAATGATCATCAGCATCTGAAGTTTTTTGCAGTTTTCATGTGTTTTCAGTATTGAATTTAATTCATGTAAAACAGGTACTCTTTTTTTCAGAAATGGAATACATGGCTGAGCAAATCTGCTTGCTGATGAAGGCCACAAGATGTAGCTAAAAGCACTGAAAAAAATTCCAGTAAGTTAAAAATAATAGTCCTAAAATAAACTTAAAAATGAACTTTAAAACTCAAATAATGTTGTCTCTGTTGCCAGTTTATCTACTGTTGGTGAGGGCTGTAGTGTAATGAATACAAGCTGATCAAATTCCAACTTCTGATGATTTAACTATAGTGTTTTAGACTTTTAGTCTAACTAAAAGTTCATGGCTCCACCTTCTCCAATATGTGAAATTAGCTCTCTGTTAAAAGTTATGTTAACAAAATTAACATCTGATAATTGTTATTAACATTCATGCACTTAACTTAGAACAGTTTTACTGTAACCTGAAACTGAAATAGCTGCAGACAGCAACAACTGTAGTTGCATAGAATGGCAGTATGATCAAAACACCATCTCAGCACAAGCCTCAAAATGGAGTTTTAAGAAATAAAAGAAAGATGCATCAAACTCATCCTTTGCAAACCAAACATTTTCTGCTGCATCCCTTGTTCCTCCCAAAAACCTTTAAGTCAAGATATAAATGTTACATTGGCGGCTGTGATAATAATCAATCATTGAGGATCTCCCTTTACATCTTAGTTGCGTCATCACGCATGGCTGCAATTCTCCACCACCTACTATTTTAAGTGGGCCTACATTTACCAATGTTTACAGGGACTTTGCACAACAGTGTGCAAGGCAGTCAGTGCAAAAGGAAAACAGCCTCCACCTTTCGTCTTTTGTTCTTCAGTCACATAACTGCAACAGCTCTCCATTAAGAGTCCGTTCAGGGTTGTTCTTGATCTTCTCCATCTCAGGTCTGCATCTCTGTCTGCATATTGGTATCGACCCTTAGACAAGAGACAAGAGATTAAACCTTGGACCCAAAAACTCACAGCTTGTATTTCAAACTGTTATAAATTCACTTTATTAGGATAAAAACAAGTTCATACCTGCTCAACAAGTATATCATCTGTCCCGGATCATCTGCAAATACCCTGCAACATGAACAGACCGTTTCCATTCAAAATGATACCCACTAGCCCATGAAGCTAGTACATACAACACTTATTCTATAATGTATGTTGGTCTGAAGTGACCAGACCATTTGGTCTGAAGGGATTTTCTATCCTTGTGATCAGGAGAGGTTTGACTACTCTTAAGAAAAAGTTTGAGTTCTCTAAAGAAGAAGGAGATAACTCTGAATCCATGTCATTTAACTTTCTATTCTCTCCCTCTACTTGGAAGTTAGCTGACAATAAAGTAGTGGTGTTGGGGAAAGTGGAGGGGAAAACAAAGTTACAGATCTTTGGGTTATCTGGCTTCTCTGAGTCTTATCAATAGTGATCCTGGATAACTGGTATTATAAAACTTCTTATCAATTGGCTCAGATACCCAAAGTTCTAGGTTTTCTAAATCCACTTCAAGGACATTCATGGAAAGAGGGTGGAGTTAATTATATGCAACTTTGTCAGAGCCATGAATAGATTACTAAAAATAAGTAGAAAAGGTTGACAAACTCCTGAAATATTTGGTTGAAGCAACAGCAAAATAAGACCTTCAGTGGGCTGAGAATTATTGAATATAATCACATAGCTACAATATTACATGAAACTGTAAACACTAGAAATTATATCCAATTATTTGCGCATGTAAGGGTATAAAAATTAGTGAATAACTTTATTTGTCTTTCAGAGGCTGATTTATTTGTTATTTTTTTGTGATGAGAAGAACAACCTCTGTGAATATTAGATGAACATAAAAAAAGTTGACCAGGGAAACATCAGCTCTTACCCATCTCTCCAGTGGTAGAGCGCTCGGTCCTGGTAAAACATGGACAGAAACAGCCATATACTTATCGTCTCGAACCAGAAGATAACAAACAGGAACCACAGCGATGACAGCAGGACTTCACACAACATCCTGGAGCTAAATAAATTGTAAAAGATTTTTATGATGGGTTAATTTTTAAAAAGGCTGTCTTGTAAATATGAAACTAATGAATGATCTACTCCATCAAGACTGAAAACCACACTAAGAGCAGTCATATTGCCTATCCAGAAGCTTAACTCACTGATACAAGCAAAGTTAGCAAACCAAGAGGCCGAATATTTCGTCCAACGCTAAAATAAATAGTAACGTTAGATTATATTAGATTTTTTAAAAATATATACATACGTAGCTCATGTTAGGTTAGGTTACACAATGAGAAAGACAACTGCGACAACGTTACTAAAGTTTGTGTGCCGTCAATATTCTACATCAACTTGTTTGTCGATATTCTTAATACAAGGAATATATTGAGATTAACATTACAAACAGTTTACGTTATTACATACGATGGCTAGCAGGCTAGCTTTGCAGTTTAAATCAAGCTACGAGTAGTATGCTGCACCAGTCAGCTGGCTAGCTAACAGCTAATTGTTTTGCCTTGTGTAGCTACTTAAACTAACCTATCATCACAATTTGAATCATCAATATTAAATATCTAACGATTACATTCAGAGGTAGGGTTTGGTTCAGGGTTCATGCCACCGAGGTAATGCCAATGCATCAACTGCAAATATAACGACAGAGTTACACGAGAGCAACAATGCAAGAACTGTTTTACAGCTAACGTGACATTTGTTGTTTTTGCCACGCATCAATATTGTTAACGAGGCCTACAGAAAGGTTAAGGTTACAATAACGATTCGTGTTGTGATGATTTACTTACTCAATTCAAGGACGGCTGAGACGACATTCCTCCTCCAGGCTAGCTAAATATTACTTTTGTTTACAATGCTCGTCACACATCACGCCGCATCCACTTCCGCTTCTGGGACCAATTACAGCGCTGCTTGGTTCACAACCTGTGGTCCTCAGGCTCACAGGGATCCTATCAGACCTTTCCTGCCTGTTTTTTTTCATATCGTACCGTTTACGTCACAGTATTCAGTAGATGCCAGACTATGACAACATATTGTTGCTTACTTGAGTTTCAAAAATGAACAAAAACACAAAAAACACAAGGCGAGTTATACTAAAATTACTTTATCACAGCTGATTTCTGCTCATTTGCCCTCTGCCAACACAATGGTATATATATTTATATGTATAATATATAATACAAACAAAATAGTGAATTTGATCCTATCTTTTATTCTGTTTTTTGAATCTTTACACAATTTAAATCCACTTTTAGTACTTTACCATCTCTTATGTAGTAATCTTCATAATCTCTCTGACATTCAATAACAAGTTCCACCATCTATACAGTTTAATACAGGTTATGAGTTATAGTGGTAATGTGCCAAAGAAGAATACTGACATCTTCAAAGAAATGCAATCTCTGTTCATTATTTGCCTGTCACCACGTGATCTTTTCAAGCCTGTTCACTTTGGCCAGTAGGACCAGAACCAACCTGTTTTTTTATGTTTCATACACTTCATGCTTCAGCCCAAGACTGATAAAATCATGGAGATGAGACAATGCAGTGGTATCTGGGCTTGGCAACTCAGGTATGGCACAGTGTTTGACCATAAAAAGGATCGCCATTTTCTGTTGCCAATTTTCATTCAGTGTCCCACGTGCTTTCAGTCAGTAGGACAAAATTTGACATCAAAGTTAAAGTAAAAAATAATCAAAATAAAAATAAAATCCAGGTTGGTGGAGAGGGCTTATGACTGACAATGATTGAAAACAATATCCAGACTCCCTCAGACTCAACATCGACATAAAAGTGAACAAAACTGTGAATACAAATGCAAGGTTGGCATGTTTGTGAGGTTTGATTGGCCTTACATTCAAACTCTTGGCCTTGGCTTTTGACTTATGCAAGATTACTATAATGATAAATACATTCCCCTTTTCTTTACCAAATACCAATAAATCAGAAAAGAAATGATGAATACAACCTGCTGTGTTACGGTAGCTGGAACTAGTCACTTGGCATTTAAAAAAAAAAAAAAAAAAAGAAGAGTTTTGAGACCAAAACATATGTAATTTGATATAATGCATATTTTCTAGGTAGGAGTATATACATGTGGAAAATTAAAATCTCACCCATTTAAGAAAAAGACCCCAGCATTTTTGTGTCCTCAAATGTGATATGAATATAATAACAGCATGACATTCAAAAAGAGCCAGCAACAGAAAAGGTGGCTCTGGGAAAAAAAACAAAACAAAACCAAAACAAAATGGAATGGGGACAAATGGTCACACGTATGCAGTGAGTAAACTCTGCAGTGATGATGCTCAAGAGATGGCCGGCTGACTACGTAAGTGGCATTTTAAGAAGATGACAGCAAATACATGCATATGAGGCATTCTGTCTGTGTACACAAAACCAAGAATATCTTTCAATTAGCTATGTCCAGACAACTCAACACCACTTTCACGCCGAGAGTGAAAGGTTGGCTAATATCAGTGTGGTCCGTCAGTTAAATAAAGTTAGTTTTAGAAATTATTTTCTTTAAAATGTGAGTTTAGTCTTTAAATGCTTTCTTTAATAAAATATACACATATGAACAGTAAACTCCAGCTTTGTGATTTAGGGGAGTATATATCCTTATTATCGCTGGGTTGTTATCATTAGAGGCCTTACCAACAGAGAGTTTTTAATACTGGGTAGTGAAACAGAAAGCCTAGCTTGAACACAGAAGATGTTATGATGTTAATAAGGCGCCGACTTCTCCAATGATAGTTCAACCATAAAACCAGGGAGGAGAGAGCAAACATGACATGTTAGAGGAGTTGCTAGAGCTATCAAAGGAATACCTAAGTGCTTTTTGCTAACCTTATTTTTGTATTTGGCTGTATTTCAGAGTGTGTGTTGGATCAATCACTCATTTACATGTACGTGCAACAATGCCAACATGTGAGGTGCTTGATTCAGTCTCTCTTGTTCTTGAGTTCTGATGAGATGGTGTGAGACATTTATAAAAAAGAGTGACTTTTTAAATTTAGTGTATCTAAACAGTGTTGCACTTTTCTTAGTAGCGCCAAGCCTGCTGTCATGGTCATGACAATTAACTTAAGCTATCTGCCTGCACATAATGGACTCTTTTCATTAAACGTAGTCCTGTTTGTTTTTATGGAGACTGTAACCAAAACATATTTTAAAAAAAAGACTGCAGCATTCTCACATCCTCTATTCAATCAAAATTCAGCACACACATACAAAGGAGATAACCAACAACAGCTACAGTATTTAAAACAGTAAAAGCTGCAGAAAGTGGGGACAAAAGCTTTCATTCACATATCATCATGTTGACATACACTTGGCCTTGTCTGTACTTGGAAATTTGCTCCTAAAAAAGTATCACAGTACAGGTTAGCTCGACTCCTTATCTTAACTAAATACGTACCAACAAAACACTCATCCACCACGTGCTTTGTAATATGAAGTCAAATATTAATCTTACACATGTTTAGCTGTATAAAGTGCTTTGAAAAAGGCAGCAGTTTAAAAAAGGCACTAATAAAAATCAACAGATCAGTACTAGGATTGTTTTCGAAGGCAAATAAGTCTCCTTTTCTCCTCACAATTCCTCCTGTGAATGTCTACATTGACATTCTCTGTGATGTGTGCAAGTACCTCCACTCTAAAGCCCTAAAAATATAGTTACTGATTTATACAAGAATTTTTTTTTATATTTCTTACAATTTCTGAGGCTTAAATCAAAGTACTACATACACAGTGAATGACATAATCTGAGCAAAGAATTTAGGACCTCCAGAATAAAAATCACTGATGTTAAAAATAGACTGAACTGAACAAACACTGGCACCGATTACAAACTGCTGATGAAATTCAAAATAGTAAACTACAACATCTGAGACTAACTTTCTACAATCAAAGGTTAAAAGGCACTGTAGTAGTGTTGTAGCATACGCATGTTAATGTTAGTCTATTTGGCTCTAAATCTGTGGAAGTCTCATTCGGCTGATGATCAGGAAATGAGGTGAAATAATGCTAGTGGATAAAAGGAAGCATCTAATTTATCACAATGACCATTACAGCAGGCTGGTATCACAACAATAAAGCATCTTTAGTTAGGTCTGCTGCACTGTTAACCACCGTCAGAGAATTCAACAGTGTATAACTGAATATGAATCAGCAGAGAAAAAAAATTGGGGTTGCTAAATAAGAATTAGTTTACTGTGATTGTTTGATACCACATTACTAAGGACATAGTTAACACATGTCAAAGGCTAACAGTGTTTCATGTGCAAAATGAGAGCAATGGCTGTGAATAGAAAGAAACGTGTTTTTAAAAATTCTGTAGGAGAGAGCTGAAAATAAAAACAAATAGAGGAGTATTACTTGTTGACACTCAAATTGCTTATGTAACATAAATTTAAGGATCTGTATGTGTGCCGATAAACTGCCGTGAGGACGGGCTGCGCCTCTTCCAGCCCTTTTGACCTGAGCAACATTTATTTCATCACACATCCACATCTGTACACAGGAGAACCGGAGGCGAAGTGTCGCAGAGCTCAGCCAATACTCTGCCCTGCTGTGTTTGATGTGTTCTGCGTCTCCGTGGTCACCCTCTGACTCCGGGGCTGACAGGAGATCTATGTGTAGGAGAGGTGTGACCCGTTAGATATTTGAGAGGTGACACTGGTACTCCTGCTCATGCCCTGCTCACTGCGCCCTCCTGAGGGTGTCCTCCCCATTGCTTGGGGGCTGTTCTGTAAACCTCCACTATTGCGGGAGACTGCTGATGGATGGCCCCACGGGGATGGACCTCCACCTCCCTGCATGCCCTGCCCCCAGCCTTGCTGCATAGGTGCCCCTCCTGGACTGGAGTGATAGTGGTGATGGCTCGACCCTGCGCTCAGACTGCCACTGCCCCGGTGCGGGCCTTGTGCGCTCCCAGATGGGTGCTGTTGCTGATGGTGACTCCAACCTCCTGGAGCCCCAGGAAAGCTGTTGCTGAGAGCTTCTGGGGAGATGTTTGATAGCACCATGTTGCTGAAGCCCAGACGCATACTCTCCGAGTCGAAAGCCTCGACTTCTCGGGCTTGACGTTCCAGCAGGCTCCGGATTCGCTCCAAGCGTTCGTTTTGCAAGGACATCATCTCCTCCTCAATCTACAGAAATACACAAGAACTTATTTAAAAATCAATGTTCATATCATATTTTTAATGCAATTATCAGACAAATTTAACTGTACTGTGTTTTACTGGCATGCATCAATTGCTGGAGTGCATTTAGTAAAAAAAGAATATTAAATAAAAGGTAAAAGGTTTATGGAACACAGGGAATTTTTTTTCCCTTTGTATCAAACAATGGCATTATTCACTATTTGTTTCCTAAATGTACTAGAGATGACTTTCTCCTTAATATCCATCAACTGTGAGTCTCTTAACTCTGTCAAGAACAGCACAGTCATAAAATAAATAAATTCATTAATGACTAAATTCCATTTACAGTTTCAGGATCCTGGTATTGATCATGCACACTGGAGCAGGCTCCAGGAACTTCCAGAGGGGGACCAGCACCTATTTGATTTGATCTGGCACCTCACAAAATTATTTCCTCTCACACGTTTATATTTTATGACTGTTACTCATAAATCCCCTTTTCCTGTTCTGCATTCAGCTTAAATTTGAATTCAAATAAAGAGAGTCTGAAATAGGACAGAAATTGATGAACTGTCTGTTATGATTACTGCAATCCCTACAGTTAAGCAAGTGGACCTTTGTGCAGTTAAACAGT
>JAPZDY010000024.1:18108259-18128265 GCA_029783645.1 Ctenochaetus hawaiiensis
CAGTGAAATGGGTATGGATCAATTAGGAGGTGTGTTAGCAGGCAAAGGACTGTTCATAGTACTGAAATGAAATTAATTTGATAAACAGTCAGATAGATATAACATGCCACTGAGTTTCTTAGCCTGCTTGCTTTTTGTGGTTGCAAATACAAGTTCAATTTTGCCACATTGTCCATTGTAGCAACTACAAACATAGTGAAAATGACAGACCAGCAAAGGGACAGTGAAGAGAGAGAGCTGTCTGCAGACCATACACAGCTCCCCCTGCAGATGTTGAGTGAATCTCGTGAATACTCTTATTGAATAAATAAGGCTTTGTTTTTTTGTTTTTTTAAAATCTCTTTTTGTTTAAATTTAACAGCGAGCACCTAGGCGTTGTCCTGGCACATTGGATTTTCTGATGTGCTGCGTGACATTTTCTCTCCCCCTGACCCGCTGGAACAGCACAGTCTCTGTATTCCAGGACCTCATGATTTACAAATTAAGCACTGACTGGAGGGCTTTCAAATCTTAACTGATTGGACTCAAAATCTGCCTGATTATCCTCTAGTGTGGACTGTTGCACTGTCATGGCTTACTAGGAAACTTAAATATAACAGAGTAATCAGCATGTTACTGATGTCACTTTTCCTCCTAAGACAGGTCGAAATGGCTGCTTTTAAAAACTCATTTTTTGGTTACTCTGACATCCTTTGTACACAACAACAGGTGTTTCTGCTTATTTTACTGCATCAAACCTGGCCAGGACTGAGATGATGCTCCCTTCCTGTCCTGTTAATATAAGTGCACTTTTTATTGCTTGACACCATTATGATTTTTTTCTTTTGTACACAAATTTTGCTGACCTTAAGATTTGCCCACCTTCAACCAAAGCAGATCTAATAAACCTGAGTAACTGACGTGTGTGTATACAGGGCTTTAAAAAGCAGAAGTTCTCCAAATCTTGCCAATAATTATGCAGCCAGACCAAAGTCAATCTCTACATGAGAATAATTAGTAGAGGAAAAACCTTCTGTTCCAGCAGGGCCCTTCGCAGTGACACCCTCTGCTCCAGGTCCTTCCTCTCACGGTCGTGCTGGGCATCTGTCTGCATCTTGATCTTGCTCTGGTAGGCGTTGAGAAGCTCCAGCTCCTGCTGTAGCTGCATTCGTAGGGCTTGGCACTGAGCCTCCTGAGTCTCATCCAGACGAAGCTATGGACAGAGAGAACATCGGGTTCAGGATACAAGAGTAAAATAAATATACAACCATGATTAATTTGGACACATCCTCTACAGGTAGCAAAATATAAAAATTGGGTGGAGCCTTTATGGTCTTTATTTGAAAACTTAAGAATTCTGCATTGCTGGAATTTCCGGACTCACCGCCTGAGTGGAAAGCATCTCATTGATGGAGTGGTCATACTGCTCTGCCAAGATGGCAAGTTTGCGGTGCTGCTCCTGCTTCAGCCGTTTAAGGACAGCCTTGTGCTCTGACTTTGGTGTGNNNTCCAACAGATGGTTCCTTAGTGCTTTGTACTGCCTGGTCTGGATCTTACAAGTGTCCTGGAACTGCTTCTTGATCTGTAGCTCTTTGGACTGGAAGAAATGATTTCATTATGTATATCTGTACATTCAAAAGCAAGCATTTGCATGTGTATTAGGTCTGTATAATTCCAACAATTGTGGTCTCAGACAAAGCGAGTAAAGCTAAAAAACCAGGCAACACATGAATATGAAACATGGTTCAGCTTCTAGTCTCAGCTCTATTTTAAAGATGTTTGCATAACAAAGGGGGAGGTAAAAGCCAAACGCTCATTACTCTAATGCTTTCTTTTTACTCTAAATTCTAAAGATCAAAGTTACAGCACATCTAAGCTTCTTCAAAATAAAGAATTAACCCGCCTGACAAATAATGATCTGCATATTAGACAGATCCTACAAGTACCCAGAGCAACATTTTACTATTATTGATATGAGATGTTCTGCTGAATAGTCAATGAATATGAAGATTCACACACTGAGTTATCACCTTGAGGCTCTTGGGTTGCTGGCGAACCTCCATGACGTGTTTGCGTCGGAGTTCCCTCTCCCTCCTCTTGTTGTATTCCTGCTGATTGGTGAGCTCCGTCTGGTGCTGCAGGCGGATCAGCTCGGCCCTCGTCTTCTGGATGGTGTTGAGCTGGCGAAACTCCAGCTCTTGCATGGACTCATGGTGCCGGAGAAGCATGGCATGTTCCAAGTCCTTCTGGGTTTGGCGCTTGTTCAGCTCCTGATCATGTGCGCATGGAGAGATAAACAACAGAGAGATGAGGCCAATCGGGCAGCAAAGATAACTCAATTTCTGTTTGTTCATAAATCAATTAATATTTTTTGACATTTCAGAAGCAGCCCAACAAAGCAGGAGACAGAGTGCTGACCTCTCGCACCAAGTCCTGTTCGATATTGTGGCGAGCAAACAAGATCCTCCGTTTGAACCTGCGGCACTCCAGCTCCAGATACTGCCTCTGTCTGCGCTGCAAATTAGCCTCCTCTTCTGCTTGGTAGTGTTGAAAGTTTTCCTTCTGCTTGGACAACCACTCCTGCTTTTCTTTCTTAGGTGTTGACTGGTTTTCATTCAACTCCTAAATGGAAGAATAATTAAAGTGCATTAATAGAAAAGACTTAATTAAACTGATGTCTTTTACTGACAATAAATAAACTGAAAAGCATGTTTTTGGAGACTAACGTATTGAGCAAAAAGGCACGGATCTCTTACCTCTTTAAGTTGTTCTTTGCGAAGTTTGTACTCCCTCTTCTGGGATTCTAGGAAGCTGTTGAGCTCTTTTTTCTGCTGACTCTGAATATGTTGCTGGAACTTCTTTTCATCATTGCTAAACGTTTTTGCCTAATGGAGGGAAAGGCACATCAGAATCAGTTTGCTCGAAGTAAAATAATAACCTTGTTTAATAAATCTGAGGTCCAAACATAAATGAGTCGGAGTCATACATCTTTCTCCATGGACGCCTGGTGCTTCTTGATCAGTTTCTCCATCTCCTGGGCAAAGCTATTCCTCTGGTTCTCCAGCTCCTTGTCCAGACGCAGTCGGTGCTCATCCATCTCAGCCTTCAGCTTGTTTTCCAGAGCCATCAGCTGCTTCTGGTGCTGCCGCCTCATGCGCTTGTAGCCCAATATCTGCTCCCTTAACTCAGAGTCCTGCTCGTGCTCCTTGATCTGGCGAGTGAGCTGGCGAACACAAGACACAGATTCTCTCAATACTCTTGTGAGGGCAAAGAACAAGTTTTTGAGAGGAGACTGTGAGGCAACCACATGCATCTTAAAAAAGTTTCAGAGTGTTTACAACAATATGGGAAAAATGGATGATTACTTTTTTTTAAAGTGAATATTAATGTGCACAAATGTTCCAGATTGAATGATGACTTTTTTACATACAAAATTACCTCTTATGAGACTTAAAGCAAAACATTCAATGATCACAGGGACAAAATGCTAAAAGATATTTGCCTTTGAACAAGCATGGATGCAGAAAATGTCCAGCAAGTATAGAACTTCTTGATTAATTTGCAAACACAATGACTGTTTCATTACCACTGAGGCTGTGCGTATCGTGGCAAAGTGCTCACGGTTCCGTTTCGGCCGTGGAGTGTGTGCAGGGGGGGACTGTGCCTCAGTGGGCCGAGTGTGAGGTTCTGACTCTTCATTATAAGTCTGCTCCTCCTGAGAGGAAAAAACACAGAACGTGTAAAACAGCAGGAAAAGATACAGTAAATTTATTTTTCATGTCGTATTTAATCCTAATGTATTACTCTAATCAATTCTAAACAGTGAACACCATGGAACAATATGAGGCTGTGGGTAAGACTGGGACCTGAACTTCTCACCGGTTTGAGGTGTATCACAGAGCTGTTGGACATGACTGTGTGGTCCCCTTCCATGTCCACCTCACTCTTGTCATCGCCTGCATCTGTTAGACTGTTGACAGAGCTGCTCTGGGAACTGGCACTGATTGACATACTGGGTATGGATTGGTTGCTCCCCACGCTGTTCACTGTACCCGTCCGACCGCTGTGCTCTGGCTCCTAAAAATAACACACATGGCAGACAGTAACAAGGTCACAACATTGCTTTCTATTAACATAAGATGACATGGTATTATAAAATTCATCCTCACTAATCCGTGGATGAAAGAAATGGATAAAGACGCAGAAGCAAGCTAGCAGCAGTTCAAACAGTCATGTGACAGACCTCCTCTTCATCTTGTGCCTCAGTTGTCGGGCCATTGTGGGCTTCTTGAAACAAGATCTTCTTCATTTTACGATACTGCAGATTGTCCAGCTCCCGAACTGCATCCTTAGTCCGATTGATAAGGTCAACTAGAACCGATTCTGGTCGTTCACGCTGGACAAATGCATGCTGGAGGAGGAACAAAGAAAAGAGCTCCTGCATTAATATCCTCAGTTCTGTTGTAGTTATCAGAATTTAGCCATAAAAACAACTTGAGTCCTTTACAGTCGTTTTCTAGTTCTTACCTTTAAGAGCTCCTCAGAGTTTGGCCTGTCCTGGGGAAATTTCTGAAGGCAAGAATCTACAAAGTTTCTAAAATAATCCGTCCTGAAATAGAGAGATAAGGCATAGAAAAGCATAGAATTAGAAATCAGTGCTTAAGAAACAATACGTTAGTTCTTACATATATACGTCTTAACTCACCATTCACTAGACTGCAGCATGGGGCTCTCATTCTGTGCTATGTGGTATAAGGCACTCATTGCATTCATGTTGAACAGTGGAGGCTTCCTCTCAGCTGTAAACGAAGTAGCAGTTTCCATCAATGAGTCAGGATATTGACAAGAAAATTGAGATTAGACAGGAAGGAAAGAAAAACAGAGCAGCATCATTTAGTTAGCAACTAACTGAATGAGCCAAATTAATGCTGGCTGTAAGATGTTTGCAAAAGTGTAAAAAGAGATGGATGAGGTCTAAATCTGAGATGTAATTCAGGTCAGAGAGATCAGGGACTGTACCTAATTCAATGCAGGTTATGCCCAAAGACCAAATGTCCACTTTTCCATCGTACTGACCCTCATCCATAGCTAGGATGACTTCTGGGGCCATCCTGTGAAAACAAATAAATTAGCACATTACAAATGTGTAGATGGAAATTCAATGAAAAATCTTCAAAAGTGCTCTGAGAAGAACTTTTCATATGCATGTTTTGTTGCGTACCAATATGGAGTCCCAACAAAGGAGTTAGCAGGACAGGCAATGGAGGCAGAGCCAAAATCTGCTAGTTTTACCTGCCCTGGCTCAGTCAGCAAGATGTTTCCTGCCTTGATATCTCTGTCAAACACATACAATGAACTGATTACAACTCCACACTGTAGACAGAGAGCCTGGGAGCACAAGCAGTCGATGCCCAGCATGCTCCCAACACTTGAAACACTCACCGGTGAATAATGTTGTGGGAGTGAAGATAAGCCAACCCTTGTAGGGCACCATGGGTGATTGCAGCTATTTCAACCTCTTGCAGAGGTTTCTTGTGTACTGGAGGAGACACATTCACCAACAGCAATGTAAATTAAGAGAGTGACAAATATGTATTTGAGGAAAAAAGAAGATTAACCATCTCTGCTTTAATCATGCAGCTTCATGCAAATATCAGGAGTTCAAAGGTTTTCAACTTACCTTCTAATAAATCTGAAGCAGAGCCTAGACAGTACTCCATTACCAACTGCAATGACAAAGACAGTTTTGTGTGAATTTGTCTTTTTTCTCTTTGTCAATCAGCAGGTAATATGTTTTAGTCACACAGTATCATCCTTCTCTTACCCAGGCAGTGTGTTCTCGCAGGTAACATCCTTTATACTCTATGCTGTTTGGATGTTGTATTCTCTGCAGGAACTTCACCTCCTTGATTATGTCCTGCCATTTCTGTCAAAACAGTAGAAGACTGAAGACTATTATAACTGATAAAATGACATGGATGAGTTAGTAGGGTCACAATTGCCTGTTAACATAATACAGATTAGTAAAAGCCATCCTACCTCAGTGGACTGCTTTCCACTGTAGGACATCTTCTTGATGGCCACCACCTCATTTGTCCGCACATCCCGTGCCTGAATGATAAGCACATTACATATCGGTCTGAATATCATCTTCACTTCACAGACTTACCAAAGATTGAAGTTTTGTTTACTGACTTAGGTTACATGGGCTACAGTGTTAGTACCATTTGTTAAGGATTACTTCCGTCTGTATAACTGGCCCATGAAGCTAAATCATGTCTTTTTGCAATCTTAAATCATCAGCCGCTGAATGGGACCACATTGTCCCAAGCATCATGACAAACCAGTCTATATAAGAAACCCAACTCTATGATTAACATTACAATACAGACTATGTGGACTCAATGTAGCTGCTGGGGCAACATGGTTTTACAAAAACAAACTGAGACATGTGATACAGTTCTCTGTAAGCTGCATAAAAGAAGCAATTATTGCTCCTAAAAAATGTACCATCACAATCTAAAAATATCACTTTATTTGATTTTTACTGTAAACGTTACTTTACTA
Organism: Ctenochaetus hawaiiensis; assembly: GCA_029783645.1. Taxonomy (NCBI): domain Eukaryota; kingdom Metazoa; phylum Chordata; class Actinopteri; order Acanthuriformes; family Acanthuridae; genus Ctenochaetus; species Ctenochaetus hawaiiensis. The sequence goes on from JAPZDY010000024.1 coordinate 18,114,806, forward strand.
AACAAAACAGAGAGATTAATTTGTATCATCCAAACGACCCTCAAGGCCATTAAGCCCTAACAATCAGGCTGATTCTGTATAAACGTTTGAGGCTGAAACACAATCAGACTGCAATGTGTCATTAATCATCTATAGACTATTAAGATTTTTCTCATTTTCGGGAAAGTTCATTATGACAGCATTAATTGGATTTGAAAAAATGAATATGCTATATAAAAATGCACATGGAGGATTTAATCAACTAAATCACTCTTAACTTTTCTGCCGTTACAAACTTTTAATTCTTTTATTAGTTAATTTATTTATTTTTTGGACCTTTACGGATTCTTGTCTGCTAACACAGGGGCTTCACTCAAAAGACAGAGGGTGAATGTCAGACTTTAGGCTTGGATAACAGCCTTATATCATAAAATACTCACAAAATATACAGCACCAAAGCTGCCATGTCCGATCTCACGCAGATCTGCAAAGAGCTTTTCTGGGTCCTCCTTGAAGAAGAGATCAGCAATTTCGGGGTCCTTCAGGCTCCCCGCCCGACTGCTGTTGGGCATAATGGGGAGTGGGGGGCAATGCCGCTGCCGCCAGGAACTATCTGGGTCTGCGACAGCGACTTGGAAGCCCCCACCGACGGCTCATCTGCAGGACAGTGGTCTCATATGTGTTCAAGGCTGAGAACATAAAGAAAAACAAGAATCAGTAAAAGGGAAAAAACACACACAACAGCAGCAGAGTGGTATAACCTTATGTATTGATGTGCCCCTCGTTTAAACCATACGACTTCATTACTAAAACTGAATGGGCAGTTTGTTCCAAGAGAAGTTTGGTGTTTGGGGGCAAAATTCATGTATTCTCAACCATAATAATGAGTAAAAATTACTAAAAGTTAAAGTAAAACATATCTCCAAAAGCACAGCTATCATTTTTGATGTACCAGAGCCTATTACCTAAGCGAGGAAAGGATACACAAAACATGAACTGAACCGTGATGTCAAGGTGCAAATGTGGAAAATGGCCAGTCGGAAATCCTGTGGTAGGAACAGATAGGTCTGCTGTTTCCATAGCAACAACACCTACAGTAAGAAAATAAGTGGGCTTTGTCCTGACAACCTCCCCTCACACCTTCAGTGACTGGTATGTAGACAGACAGATGTGAGGAGGATACAAAGAACTGTCACGTAGCAAACAATCTCCGGCTCGAACAAAGAAACCGAGGTAACAACACGCTGCTTGACTAGGAACTGAAACAAAGCATTCCAGTGATGGGACTACTTGTTAAACCTGTAAGTACTCGGTGAAAAAATGCTCTCAAACATACCATAGATTATTTATATAACCATTACACAGTTCAATAAAGGAACTGCTCATTAAAATAAAAAAAACTATTTCCATTCATCTACAGTGGTTTCTAGCCATTCTCCCACTTTCACTACAATTTGCCCTAGTTTTGAGGCATCCATGGTAATAAAGTGCTGATAAATTATTTGTTTGCTATGCTAAGTGTGTTGAAAAATTACATTTGAAAAACTTAAAAGGCATTATTATTAAAAATATTGTCCTTGGTACTCAGAATAATCTGGAAAGAGTCACCATTATGAACTGTTTGCTTGTAGAGTTAAAAAAAGAAAAAGAAAAGGAAAATATCCAAAGTAGGGTGTGTGGACTATCCTTATCTTAAAAGCTCACTGTGTAAAACCAAAACTGTCTGCATGACTAGATACCACTAGAGATATGAGGAGGAAATGTGTCCTTTTTAATTTGTTTGTTTTGTTTTTTTGTAATTTTAGGTTAACTCATTCTTTAAAAATAAACAGAATATAGCATAGGTCCGCAACCCTAGAGTCAGGCTTAAATTTTTAACTATTAGCTGCTTATTAAAGGGTTTATTTTACAGTTGCACTGCTGTAATACAGACTGTAAAAGATCACTGAGCAAAGTTTACTGAGTCCATGCGGCTCAGATGATCAGCTGCAAACAGATGCAGAGCTGACGCTGAAGTCACAGGACTCCTTTCCAAGCCTGAGAGAAACAGCCCCCAGTCCAAGCAGACATCTTTTGTCTCACAACAACACTGAACAACTCACTATTCCACACAGATGCAGCCACGGCCCTGAAATAAAGCCTCATTACCATGTGGGACTGTGCCTCTTTATTGCCATTGTCCCTTACTACATTGTTATTCATGAATGAGCCTTGTTGTCATATCTCATGATGGCATTTTCAACTGTGGACACGTGAGCACAAAAGTAAGTGATGATAACTGATACCTTCATAAAACACCCTTGCGTTCCAAATTGCGCACACACACATGAGCAAGAATGCAGCAGGACAGGACAACAAAGCTGGAGGGCTGGAATTCCCAATGTATGTCCTCACTGCGCTCAGCATTTCCTGTTCGCACAGCTATAGGGAGGTGGGAAGGGGCCATGGTGAGCATTTTGACTAGTGATTATCTGTCTGTCTTAACTGCAAAGGCATGCTTTCAGATGTGCACTGCATTTCAGATACAGAGCCCAAGTTTTTAAAGGTTTTGAACCTTGCAGATAATGTATTTTAACAAAATGCAACTGCCATTACTTTTAGATATTGGTACGCACTCAAAACTAATTGGTAATGTTGGTGGAGAAAAGTCTTTTCTTTATGCCACTCCAATCCATGGCACAACAAACACATGATCCCACACTGTCAGTATTTCCTTATCTGTCCCACCCACGTCAAGGAACAAAAGCAAACTCTATAATCTTTCAGCCAGTGTATGATTATGTACAGGCCTACATCACAGTACATTAATTGAATAAGTAACAATTGGGCTTAATCATTGTTTGACTGACTGAAGACTGATAAAACTTGTAAAAACAGTGCTGGTATTGCTCTGGTATGACCAAGATTTTCCAGACGCTAAACTAACTTTTCTAGGGTTAACTCTTAGCCCTGCTTTACTTGCTGCGATTTGTCCTAAGTTACCTGTGCCTAGGTGAATACCTCACTGAAGTTGCCACACAAGTGGAGAATTACAGAGCACTAAGTGCAATTTTCTGAAACATGTCACTTTCCAATAGATGTCACAGAAGTAAGCCAAACTAACTAGGTCTGAATTTAAAACAAACCCAACATCACTATCATGGGTGAGCAAACAAACTCAGTGGTTTACGGAGCTCCCTGTTAGCCAACGTTGTCTCTAACAGTACTGTTAGCTACACATCAAACTTACGAGGTAACGTTAGCTCAGGCTAAGTTACGTGTCATATGATCAAACCCTCAAAGTAATATTCACGACGTGCCTGATACATCGACAGTTCAGCAACTACATGAATGTTGTGGAAATAAAACAACTTTGTGAGTTTTTTAACGAGAAATTGCTATATTAACATTCTAACCTATGTGATGTTTGCTAAGTTAGCTTAGCCAGTTAGCTAAAACTCACCCTCTCCTGACAGGCCAGGTTTCAGCACTGTAGAGAATGTCGTGTATTTCAAAACACTGTGGGATTATACAAGTATTCTTCCTGTGTCATTCCCGTTGCGGTAGTGTCGTACGGTAAATCCTCCCGGTTCCTAACGCTGTCAGTCGTTAATAACGCACAGATTTGTGAATTATTACAGGTTAAAATCCCCACCCTCGAAGTAACTGGGGTTGCCAGAATAGTCAGATCCCACTCCCAGGCAGGTCCAAAGATGGCTGCCGAGTACTCCACCGCCGCCTCCCTTCGTGAAAATACGTTGGGGAGAATGTGAGGGAAGTTCAAACACCTCCCAAACATACAGAAACAAGCCGCGATACTGTCCGCGATGGCGTTATAAAAACTGTGGATTTAACTTAGCACACTGGCATGATAAGTTTAGCGGTTTGGTTAAGCAGTAACTCTGTCCGGAGTGTCCGTCTTCCTTCGGTAAACTGCAAACTGCAGTTCCGCCCTGCCTGCCTGAAGAGTAGTTGCAGTAAACTCTCTCTGACCCAAAAACATCCAGAGGCGGAGACATAATTAAAAAACAATCGGCCTAAAATATATGGGAATCTGAGTACATATAAACTCTTACATGATGTTATTTTTTGTGTTGTGGTATTCCCTATATTTTTTTGGATAATTTTAGTGATGTAGCCATTTAACCACCTGTGGTTTAATGACCACCTTGGTATATGATAAAATATAAAACACGTATAAACTCTTATTAGAAATTGCCTTTCTGAAAAAAAGACAAAAAAATAAACAAATGGACATAAAATAAGTATAAACATGACTAAAAAGGCAAAAAAAGAGTACTGATAGTTAGAGACCTACTGTAGAGATTATTTAAAGAGTAAAGCTCGATTTAAGTGAGTCAGTGTGTTTTATGACAGTCTGCCAGTGACGTTATTTTATATTATCTTCATTTCAGTAGTTTTTATCTCTTATTTACAATACGTAAATTATTAGTAGCGACATGAGAGAAAAGGTAATCAAAAACACACTTAATTCTCTATGCAGGCCTTTTATGAATGTCAATCACATTTTTTTGACCAATAATATAGCACTGTTGTTCTAAAAAGTGCTATTAAGGAAGTTTGTTTTTTGATTTTTTGTATTGTTTGCTTAAATAACACTTGGAATAATCAAATGGTTTAATCAAAACGTTTAATCAATATCTTAAACTCCATGAAAATGTGAGGCATATATTCAAAATTTACTATTTTTTTAGGCCTTTGTAATTATGTAATTATTAAAAAACACACATATTCACTGGCAGTGAATAAGCATTATAGATATCAGCTTATCTACAGTACCCCGGCAAAAAATAGATAAGCACATTTTTCTATTTTCAGGCTTTCCTGAACTGTTGCAACACATCTCAAAACATACACACATTCACAGATAATACTTTAATGATCACATCAGGGAATTAACCAGCATGAAGCTCAAGTATTTCACTGCTGGCAAGTGAGCAGCTTCACTAGAGTCATCTTGTGCTTTGAATCTTGCCCTGGGGATCCTCTGCAGCAGGCTTGTTGTTGAAATGTCAAAGAGTGCTCAAGGCTTTTCACTGTACTTTTCCTAAGGATTTAAACTAGATACACTGCAAAGAGCTAAAACTAGGCATAACATATCCTAAGATGGGTAAATATTCAAATGAAAGAGTTTATTGTTTACTTTTCCTTTATTATGATAATTAGCAACCAATTTATAATCTAATTTCCATCAATTTAATAATGGTTTCTAAGGGTGACCGGGTGCATGGATGGTGCTTACATCATATTAAAAGAATCTTTCATCAGCAGACCGACTGTATAATTTTTTTCCCTTCAGGCAGTGCATAATAGCCAGCTACTGTTAACTAATGCATTCTCTGCCTTTGGTGGGTTTGTGCAAGATGTCAAGTTCAAACTCTGTCCCTTTAACAAGAACTATCTGCATGGCAACTCTGCCTGTTGCAAAGCCAACACATTGGTAAGTACTACTAAAGGGTATGGAGGGCTATTGGATCCAAATGCGAGTGGAAGGGGGCTACGTTACTTGAAATACTTCTTTCCAGGTGACTGGTACTGCATGTTTGTGTTGCACAACTTGGTGATTTTTCTTGAAGAGAAGAGATCCTAAAAGTGAAAGCTGTAAATATGGCTGAGCCCATAACCCTGATCAAACTACACAACAGAAAGCCAAAAATGTCGAACCAGTACACACTTTATTGACAAGGTATTCAAAGAAACTTAAAAATTACAGAATTTTTGCAATTTCCAATGCAGAAATTCTCTCTACCAGGTTAAGGGGTAAGGAGAGATAACTTAACACTATGTAGTATTCAAAATGAAATAAGTATAAATTAGTGAGTGCTTAAAGGATATATCTGTAAGCACAACTATGTTCATTTTTATTTGAAAATCAAAACACATAGTTTGTTTTATACATTACTCATCAACCAATAATGAATTGCACATCAATCTTCTCACTTTTAAATTTCCTCTTTAATCTATTTCCCCTCTTTCTCTTGTTCTTTTGTACCTCGGCATTCTTGAGGTACTCTGCATTTGAAATGCTAAAATTAGTGTTTTTTTTAAATTTGTTATCCAAATGTGAATGTTTTTTTTATTTTGCTGTAATAACACAATGTACATATTAACACAAATACACACTCCAAAAGAACAGCTACACTAATCTTAATCTGCCTTTTCTAAACTTTATACTACTACTATACTACTACTACTAAAGCTTATATATTAATATTATAAATATTATATATTAATATTTGTTTACCTCCACATGCTTCTCATACGTACAGCTGTCCTTAGCCTGAATTGTACGGTCATTAAAATAAAAAATACATTCCAAAAACATTAACTAACACAGTAATAGCGTAAACTTTTATTTTGAAGGAAGAAGCTCTCCTTGAAGTCTGACGACACGCCTATGTCATGACGCCGGCGCGAGTGCGGAAGTGTCTAACTTTCCCACATGGCGAAAATGGCTGCGAATGGGGAAAAACAACAGGGCCACAGACCCGGCGTATATAAACAGAAAAACAAAGGTCACAAACATGGCAAGCACCGAACGAAAGGTGAAATAGAGAGAGAAACCAAAGGTAAGCCCTGTTCAGTTAGGAAGTGTTACTTCATGACCGGTGTTAGCTGTGTTGTGTTAGCTTGTAGCTGTGGTCACAGCTATGCAAACACACGTGTTAAGTTATCTAATGAATGAAGGTGTTAAATTAGTGGAGTAGAAATGTAACGTATATTTGTCAAGTCTTATTAAGACAGCTTGTTTAGTTATGTCTCGCCTGGCGTTGGTAACTAAATTGGTAATGTACTGTAATTTTTTGTTGACACATGACTAGTTTTAAACACTGGAGAGCCGATCAGGGCTTAATATCTTATTATTTTAAGAAGAGAGAAGTCTGTTGTCTGTCATTTTGTCTAAAATGATATTAATTTCCTTAACTGTTATTGGACTCTTCAAGCCACGAAACTAAAACATACATTGTGTAACTGTAAACGTAATATAGAAAATGGCATACATCATGGAAAACATTCAATGGAGAATATAAAGACTCCAGGGAACTTAAATAATATATCATATAGAGAGGTTTGAGTTATGCACCGGACTTAAAAGCACGACTGGACATTATTATTGTCTACAGACCTTGTGTACAGATAGACATCGAATACATAATCAAATGAACTGAGTATGTTAACCAGAAAAAAAGTAAATGTTACTACAGTTTCACCAAAAATGTACAAACTTCTAAATATGTTCAGTTCCATCTAATGTATAGTTTACTAGATGAGAGAGCTGCTCATTGAATTTTGTGGAAAGTTTTTTCAAGTGACAAGTTCTGCAGATGGGTCCATGGTTTTTCAAATGTATGGTCACTGTACATTTTACTGTGATTCATTAGAGCAAAGACAAAACTAACTATGTCATCAAAAATGATCCTTTCCGTTAAAACTTTGTTAAGATTTAAAGACAGAATGTTTCACAGAGTAAAGACTGTCTTTGTCACAGAGCTGCTGTGTTGTATTGCACTGAACTCTACAGGTGTTTTTGATAAACTGTTCACCCAGTGTGAGTTGTAAAACAACAAAGATTTTGCAGACGTAATTCATGACTTCAATTGCCAACAGAACGTCAACCGAATACCTTGTTTGAACGCTGGTCAGCCATCTACTTCAGATTGTTTGACAGCATAGAGTTAGAGTATGTAAGTATAAGTATAAGACCTGTAATTTCATGATACGGAATAAATTAGAAAAAAAAAAAAAAAAAAAATTGTACCTGTATGACATGTTCATATAGGTAATTATTAAAATTTAGTACTGTTTGACATTAATGGGTTTGCATTGATTGACACAAACAGAATGTGTGCAAATCAACATGTGTGATTTGATTTAAAATGTGGCAGCAGTGCATGATGCAGGACTGCAGAAATACATTAGACAATCAAAGCAGCATAGTTTTGGGGTTGTTAGCTAGTCTGTATTCACCATTTCACTTTGGATTTTAATAAGCTAAGTGAGTAATCCACTTAATGAACTGTCTCTCAGGGAGAGTGTCAGTAATGACCCTCACCAAAAAACAAAGGAAGGAGCAAAAGAGGATGGACAGAAGGCACAAAGCCAACCAGCTGCGCAAGAATAAGAAAGACATGGTAATTTCTTGTCATTTACATGACAAATATTATTCTCTGAACTCCATATAGCTGCTGCTGAGTTTTCATGTTTCATCTTTTTAGGTCCTAACAGAAAAGCGACGTTTGGGCAGTAGAGATGGTCCCCCCCATTTGGTCGCAGTGGTGTCCCTCCACGCCGGAGTCGATGCTTGTGCTGTTACCAAACTGCTGCGTGGGGATAGTGCTGGAGGCATCGTGCATCAGGAGCGATGCATCAGTGGCATCAGTGACAGTTTTGGGCTGATTCTGCCTCGTTTTAAACAAAGGTTCATCTTTCTAAGCCACAGCACCGGTGAGTGATATTGAGTGATATGGGTAGTTAAGTTTAAGGCAGTTAATTCTGACATTAACAGTGAAGATCTTAGTGTTGTGACTGAAATCTGTTGTTTAATGAATGCACATACATATACAAAACACTGACACCAAAGTGCAGTCGGACACCAATTCTATAGCTTCTGCTAGGTTGCTCAAAACAGAGATAACAAACACTAAGCATTACACTAGAACATTAAAGAACACAAAAGATGATCACTTTAAGCTGTTCTTTTTGAGTTCAAAGACATGTACTAAAAGCAATGCATTTTTACATTGTTTCGGAAAATTTGAATAATACTGCAGTGCAAGAGGCATAAAAACCTTGTATTTTATCTGATGAATGATGTAATTTAAAATCCTGGCATAGATTGTACTACTTTATATGTCTTTGTTGTATTAATTTGTATACTGTGAGCTTTATGTTTTCCTGTCCTGAAACTTCTCTAATGGGTTCTTTGAACAGCTGACCTGCACTCCCTGCTGGATGTGGCAAAGGTTGCAGATAGCCTTGTGTTTGTGCTTGACTCCACTGAGGGTTGGGACAGCTATGGAGACTACTGTCTCTCCTGTCTCTTTGCCCAGGGACTCCCCAGCCATGGTGGGTATAAACTGAGGCACAATACTTGAGCTTCCTGCTTTGAGCTTTTCTATTAAATTTAATCTTTTACATAATTTCTGTTTTTATAGATAATTTTTCTGGTGTACATTTTCTAAGCCTTTGAGCCCTTATGTATTTGTGTCCCTAAATCCATCTCATGTAGCACTGGTGTGTCAGGGTGTGTCTGACCTTCCGGTGAAGAAGAGGGTTGAGTTCAGGAGAGCTCTGTCAAAGATCACTGAGATCCGTTTTCCCGATGCCCGTCTCTTCCCTCTGGATTCGGAACAGGATGCCACTCTTCTCCTCAGACACCTGGGTACTCAGAAACAGCGAAAGCTCGGTTTCCGCTCCAGACGTTCCCATCTTTTGGCTCAACATGTCACTTTCACACCCAACAGCCCTACTGAGGGGGCTGGTGGTGGATCCACTGGTCTGGGCACCCTCTGTGTCTCTGGCTATGTTCGTGGTCATCCTTTACGTGTTGACCGACTGGTGCACATCAGTGGACATGGAGATTTTCAGCTCAGTCAGATTGATGCTCCATCAGATCCTCTGCCCCTTAACCTAACAACAACCAGACCTGCAAAGAGTGGAAAGGGAGGAGATGTTGACATGCTGGTAGGTCCAAATTATTACTTAGATTTTACTGATCATGTTGCTGAAAAAAAAATGTAAAAGGCTTTTGCTTCTGGAAACAAACTCTTCCCTCATATGTATTTATTTGTCATTTATAAAGTCTCCCTTCATTAACTAACATGATGTGTTTGAATGCATATATAAGACAACAACAGCAGAATGTAGTTGAGTTCTTTAAACCAAAAAATGGTGTAAACTGGCCTCTCTGCTGTTCAGCTTCAACATAGATTTCTTCAAAGTCAAAAAACTGAAGAGAAAAGAAACTACACTTTCAGTGACTGATTCTCTGTAATTGTTGTGCATATGACGAAGAAGTGAGCATTCTTATTGTAGTCTTAAGCTCATTAACATCACCTCTATCTAATTTGCATGTCACTGTTGTAGATATTTTTTTTTTACTGTTAAAGGCAGCCAGTCATTCACCAAACAATATGAAAAGTAACTTGAAGAGACTTGAAACTCAAAGTCATGTTACAGTTTCATAATAATAGAGTTTAAACTTAAAATATGCACCTGTAACTCCTCCACTATGCTGCAAGAATCTAACTTTGACAATGATTTGTCATATTATTGATTATAATATATTAACTATGCAGGCAGTATACCTAGGAGCAAATTAAGTGTCAAATTTTCATTCCGTAGTTGAATGAATGAAAAAGTGTCTGACTTGACAACTTGAGAATGTAAATCTCTCCACTGTTGTCATTAGTCATATAGATGTTACACAGTATGAGTTGTTGTAAGGGAGCAGAATTTCCCACTTACCCCAGTTGTCTGTGTTTTTTACAGGATACAGGTGAAGATGAGGCTCCAGTGCGGGTGCTAATGAAGGCGGACCCTTCCTGCAGGGAGAGTCTGCAGGCGGAAGCTGAGGTCGACCCCATGGACGGAGAGCAGACGTGGCCAACGGAGTCAGAGCTGCTGGAAGCTGAAGGTGCAAAAACAGAATTGACACATAATAGGTGATACAGCTGGTGAGATGGGGATGAGCTGTTGTTCAGTGTGAGTGCTGAGTCCTGAAGTAATGAAGTAATTCTTTAGGATTAACAAATTCTCACTCAGAGGAACGTCACTTTGGCAAGTGGAAACAATGTATTTAGAAACAATTGTATTCAGAAAACATTGTGCATATAAAGCTGTTGTTGTCAAGTTGTTGCTGATGTGCCACATTTCACTTAATTAGTTTTACATTACACCATGACATGACATCTCAAAATCAGTTTCCTAAATGTTAAAAAACAGATTTAATAGATAAAGACGACAGGTAGGATATCGAAAAAACTGGAACATAGCTTTGATTTCACCTTCTGTTAGTTTAAAGTGAAGTGTACCTATACCAAGCATTTCAGTATGTGTTTGCCTACAAGTACCAAACACAACTTGAAATCATGTCTAGGGACTTGAAATGCCTTTCTTTAATTCCAAGTGGTTGTAAACAGACAAATCCACATTGAACAGGTCTGTAAATGCTTTTGCTTTGTTATTTAGAGGCCAGAAAGAGCAAACGAGTGATGAAGGTCCCTAAAGGAACATCGGACTACCAGGCCACCTGGATTGTTGATGAAGCTGAAGAAGAGAATGGAGAGCTGGATGAAGAAAGCAGTGATGACGATGATGATGACATGCTCGATGAGGCCATGGATGGAGAGGACGAGGACAATAACTCTCAGGTACATACAATGAAATACACTTGGGTACTTGAAACCCTTATTATAGACAGTGGAAAGAGATGCAACAAGGATCTGTCAAAGGATGAAAAAGTTCACGGTCAGTGTCACCTGACTGTCTGTAAAATTTAATAGATGTCCTTTTGTTAGATTAACCTAAATTTTGCAAAAGTTGTAGATAGAAGTTGTGATTATCTAATCTAAATTTCATGCTTAGTTGCCTATAATTGATAGCAAATAGACAAGAGGCAGACAGGTCAGCATCTTTACCTCTAAGCCAGTTCTTTTTTTTTTAGATCTTTCTTTATTGACTCATCAACCTATAGTTTCAGACCACGTTCAGCTCAGTCTCATCTTTAGAGTTACTTAGTTCAGATGCTTCCTGTTGTCATGACAACAGCATGTCTGCAGTCAGACAGTGTAGTCGTAGCAGAATGATGATGACGGTTCTCTGTGGAGAAGCTCTGAAGTCTGAGTGTCAGTGGTTTCCGGGGCTGGAGCGGTGCATACGTGACCCACCGCGATCACTGCACCTTGTAACCAGGAGGCACTGTTTGTTTTCTCAGTGTGTGTCTCTGGCCTGTAGTGCCAGGCTGCTCACCATAACAATAGTGTTTGGAGCAGGAGTCCCAAGAGAAGCCTCCTGTCTTCCTGTCCTGTGAACATGAACTTCCTGTCTGGACGAAGGGAGGGGTCGACCATTTATTTACTTCCAGCTCTGCTTGAAAAGAAGTCGGGGAAGCTCTCCTTATGCAATGGGTTCATTACAATCTGTAATTGTTATTAGCATGTGTTTGATGTAAAGGTTAGTGCACAGGAATACATATTTTGAAGAGGGTAACAATGGGGAAAAGGGTACTTCAAATGATAATGATTATTATTACTGCAGCAGGGATGGTGGAAAGGTTGTGAATCAGCCCCATGCTGAGTGTTTTTCCTTTATGTGTCTGGCTCTGCCTGTAATTTGCCAGCGGAGGGAGCACTGTAAAGCCTGTTGTCTTTGATGTATCATTTCCTCGTACAGCTATATTGCTCATGGAAGCTACATTTCTAGAAACTATACGACTTAATGTCAGGAAGCAGAGAAGAAACACACTGGACTCCTTTTCACATGAACTCATGCAGAAGCAAATATTTCTATGTACAGTGCCATTATCTGAAGACACTGCTCTTGTTGTGATTGTGCCAGTCTTGTTTCTGTGCAGCTGTTGTTTGCAAAGTATTAAGGCTAAATAGATAAGACTGAAACAGAGTTGGGTGTCTCTATGTACACTACCAGTCAAAAGCTTGGACACACATTCTAATTTAATGTTTTTTCTTTATTTTTACTGCTTTCTACATTGTAGATACATACTGAAGACATCAAACATATGAAGCAAGATATATGGAATTATGTAGCAAAGAAAAAAGTGTTAAATATGTTTAATATTTTAGATTCCTCAAAGTAGGGTTAGCTGTCCTTTGCTTTGTTGAGAGCGCTGCAAACCCTTGACCTTCTCTCAATGGGATTCATGAGGTAATCACCTGAAATGGTTTTCACTTCACAGGTGTGCCTTGTCAGGGTTCATTTGTGGAATGTCTTGCCTTCTTAATGGGGTTGGGACCATCAGTTGTGTTGTGCAGAAGTCAGGTTGGTACACAGAATTCTGTTAGAATTCATATTATGACAAGAACCAATCAGCTAAGTAAAGAGAAATGACAGTCCACCATTAGTGAGAATAATTTAAGGTCAGTCAGTCCGGAAAATTGCAAAAACTTTGAATGTGTCCCCAAGTGCAGTCGCAAAAACCATCAAGCACTATGACAAAACTGGCTCACATGAGGACCACCCCAGGAAAGGAAGACCAAGAGTCACCTCTGCTGCTGAGGATAAGTTCATCCGAGTCACCAGCCTCAGAAATTGCTAGTTAACAGCACCTCAGTTTAGAGCCCAGATAAATGCCACACAGAGTTCTTGTAGCAGACACATCTCAACTGTTCAGAGGAGACAGCACGAATCAGGCCTTTATGGTTTCATAGCTGCTAGGAAACCACGACTAAGGAAAAGCAACAAGCAGAAGAGATTTGTTTGGGCCAAGAAACACAAGGAATGGACATTAGACCAGTGGAAAT
>JAPZDY010000024.1:18128365-18155449 GCA_029783645.1 Ctenochaetus hawaiiensis
AAGGGTGGCTATTTTGAAGAATCTAAAATATAAAACATGTTTGGAGTTATTTCACACTTTTTTGTTTACTACATAATTCCAAATGTGTTCATTCATAGTTTTGATGCCTTCAGTGAGAATCTACATGAAAATAAAGGAAAAACGTTGAATGAGAAGATGTGTCCAAACTTTTGACTGGAAGTGTATATTTGGCTTTTTATGTACAAAGCCATTGAACACTTTAATAATTCGGGGGTAATGTATCACTGTTTTAACCGGGGCCAGAAAAAAAGGGGTCAGATCAGCCAATTAAAAAAAAGAAATGCCCAAGTGGAATCTAGTGATGTAAACAGTTAAATTTATATTTTCCAAGCTTTGACATTTAAACAGTATAGCTCTGAAATATCCACTGGGAGGTGACAGAGTGTTGGAGGACCTTTAAATTAAATTGCATGAACTTGTGTTGTGTTAGTTTGGTGAAAATCTAAGGGAGGAATATATGAAAACCTAGACAGATCAAACCAAAACAGTCAGGGTGAGTATAGGTACACACAGGCAGCGGAGAAAATAATGAAGGAATAGAAAACTATTTTGTATTTTGGGTAACCTGATCATCTGGAAAATTTAATAGATGTCCTTTTGTTTGATTAACCTAAGTTTTGCAAACATTGTAAATAGAAGTTGTGATCATCCCATCTAAATTTCATGCTTAGTTGCTTTTAATTGATTATAGGGGATGGGAACCTTTAACTGTTTATGATATCATCATTTCTACATCATTTCAACTTGCACAAGGCTCTTGGTATGTTTACTCAGAGTGAGTCTGGCTTTCTCTACCTGTAAGAACAAAAGGGCTCAGTGCTGCTATATATTGGTACAAGTTGTACTGTATTGTATTCTGTCTGCTCAGGAGCCAGGTTCAGGCTATGCCTCAGAAGAAGAGGAAGAGGAGGAGGAGGAGGAAGAAGTGTGCTCCACAGAGAGAACTGGAGCAGATCAGCGTTACGATGAGCACATGGACGAAGCAGCAGAAGAAGAAGGCCTAAAACGCTACCGTGAGGCTCGAGTCAATGAAATGTTTCCTGACGAGGTGGACACACCCCTCGATGTAGCAGCTCGAATCAGGTCAGTTCTGCTGATTTTACACAGAGTAAAGAATGGACGTGGAAGAATTGTGAATTAAGTTTAGAAGGAAAACAAACTCTAAGATACTTAACACATCTTATACAGTATGATTGTTGCCTCATTTGATCCCGTTGCTGTTCTTTTTGTCTAGATTCCAGCGTTACAGAGGCTTAAAAAGTTTCCGCTCCTCGCCCTGGGACCCCATGGAAAACTTGCCTCTCAACTATTCGCGCATCTTTCAGTTTCAGAGCTTTGAACGAACTCGCCGCCGCATTCTGGCTGAGGCTGCAACTGAGGAGGAGGGAGCCATGGTAAAAAAAAAAAAAAAGAGTGACGCTTCGTTTTTAAATGCACTTTTCTTGGATCTTAGATTCGTGACTCACTGACTGTGCTGCCCCTCCTGTTTCAGGTGGGCTGGTATGTAACACTGCACATCACTGATGTGCCTTTTTCTGTGATGGAGAGTGTGCAGTCAGGCAGACCTCTGATGCTGGTGTCTCTCTTGCCCCATGAACAGAAGGTATGATCCCAAGCTTCGAAATCCAAGCCCGTTTTTCTGAATATATCACCATCTGTTTGAGCAGCTGACAGTACAGTATACAGTAATGTTATTGACTTTTCTGACCTTATTATTTATTTTTCAGATGTCAGTGATGCACCTGTTGGTGAGGAGGCACCCCAGCAATACAGAGCCAATCAAATCTAAGGAAGAGTTGGTGTTTCATTGTGGATCTCGGAGGTTCCGCGCTTCACCCATCTTCTCTCAGCACACATCAGGTAATAAATCTAGCAAACATGTCCTGAAGCTTAAGCCACCCTACCTCTGCGCCAGTGGTTCTCAAACTGCAGGGCACGGAGCTGCTACAGGCAAAGTGCAGATGACCAGGGGAAAAATACAGAGCTAAACTAAGTTTCACAAACCTAATTAACATAAGGAAAAAAAGGGAGTTTGCTAAAGCTATTTTATTGACCTTTATTTAACTAAAAATTAACTTGGATTTAGAAAGTTCATGCTTTTTTGTTAGGTGATCTTTTTTTCCTTTCATTCATTGTTTATGATTGACTAAAGTTTTGAGTTGGGGGGGGCTGTTGAACTTTTTTCAACTTCTGAAAGGGGGCAGAAATGTTTATGAACCACTGTGGTAAGTCAGCCCTCATCTACTCGACTTGAATAAACATTCATTTTTAAAACCATCCCACTACATGAATTACGGGAACAAGGGCTATAAATCATAAAGGTAGTAATAAAAATCACTTCTTGAATTTAGTATTCCAGGAATTCGGTCAAGCTCTTATCCAAAGCAGCGTTCAGCTACTTGAAAGCCAGTGGGTTCAAGGTCTTGCTTGTTTTCTGGTTAAGGCTTAGTGTTCTGATCCAGATCCAACTATTTGTTGTTCAATAACATTATGGATTTGCTGTTATTTCTCTGTAAAACATACATTTACTGAATTATTGTACAGGCAAGTGCTTTGAGACAGATTTAGCTGCTGGATATACATTCTTATATGAATTATTGAGTGCTGTACTCGGCTCTGCTCTTCCATAGCTGACAAGCATAAGATGGAGCGCTTCCTCAGGCCAGATGCTCCCACCGTGGTGTCAATATACGCTCCCATCACTTTCCCCCCTGCGGGAGTCTTGCTCTTCAAACAAAGGAATGATGGTGAGATAAAAAGTCCCATCTGTAGTCGAAAATAAGTATATGTCAGTGAGAATGTGGCTGCCTTGATTTTAAACTTTTGACTGTTCATTCTGTTGTGTGGTGATTAGTTTGATCGTTACACACCTAAGCTAAGTTTTCATTAATGTTTGAGTTTGCGGTCTTGTTACTTCTCTTTAGGCATCCAGGACCTTGTGGCTACAGGCAGTCTGCTCAGCTGCGACCCTCAGCGGGTTGTGCTGAAGAGGATTGTGCTGAGTGGACACCCGTTCAAAATTAACAGACGTTCAGCTGTTGTCCGTTACATGTTTTTCAACAGAGGTTAGAAGACGTTCTCATATTTTTCACAGTATGACCACAGAATATTCCTTCCATAGTGTTTGACTTGTCTGTGGCTTTATGCTTCATGTTTGACTGTTCTTTTGTGTCTTTCTGTGTCAGATGATATCATGTGGTTTAAGCCAGTGGAACTGCGGACAAAGTGGGGTCGGAGAGGCCACATCAAGGAGGCTTTAGGTGAGAACAATAAAAAAAAAAACACAAAAAAAAAAACAACTTCACCACTTTCACCAATGTCACTTCCTGTAAATTCTGATGATCTTATTTAATATGTTCAGGAACACATGGCCACATGAAGTGTGTATTTGATAATCAGCTGCGCTCTCAAGACACTGTCCTGATGAATCTGTACAAGAGAGTTTACCCACGTTGGACTTATGACCCCTACGTGCCCCTGCCTTTACCCTGGGTCAAGAGAGAGGGCACTGTGGAGATGGACGACCTGGACATGGAATAGAGTGAACAGACAGCCTGACATTGCAAGAAAGATACAGGACATGTTGTGACAGACATACTTGACACCAGAATGCTCACAAGACATTTTCAAAAAATAAAAAAAATGTGTATTAAATGAAATTATTTTGAATCAAAGTTTATCCTCTTAAACTGATGTTCATCTTAATCTTCCTCTATTTTGCCTCAGAGCCGCTAACTTGCTGTTGTCTCTTTTCGCCACTAGATGGCAGCAGTGAATAAGTATTTAGAAAGCTTCCTTACATGTGTTGAGCAACTCCCAACTTTGTTTGAAATGGGTCAAAATATTTGAATGACTGCCACTGAACAAACTGCTGTGTATGTGTTGAACACAGCGACTGGCAGGTCAGTAATAGTTTTTACATTAGTCATGTATCAAGCCCATTAACTGGCAACTCTTTGAAGTCATGCAGCTGCAACATAAAGCCTGCAACCACATTAAAATGCACTAACTAGGACAAAATCATTATATAGATAATGTTTGAGATGTTTGAGGAATTTTAATCAGGGGAAAAGAACTCCCAAGTTTTACTTTTAAGCATAAATTCTCAATGGGTGACTTGTGGCCTGTAAGATTTTGACAAATAGCAGCTGTCAGATTCATTTATTTATATGATCATTTATCACAAAACACGCCTCATTGAAATGTACAAAAAAGAGGCTACAAAGACCTAATTAATCACCAGCTTGGACTGAATTTAATACCGCATGAAACAACATTTAACACAAAAAAACAAGACTCTTTCACCCACTAAAGCTATTTTGAGCTACACTGCACCAACATCATATCAGTGTGAGGGCAAGAGAGCAAATAACAGCTTTAAAAACAATTATTCTTCAAAACACTCTTGTTACGCTCTCTGTGCCCTGAAAAATTCACAAGCGGTGTGCAAAAATTGTATGAGCATTGAAGAGTGGAAATCCTGATAGCACTTTGCTTACTAACAGAGGTATACACTCCTTCACACACAAGCACACACAAACACCGCCTCAGGCTGCACTCTCCATGGTGGTCTTGCCCTGACCTGAAACCTCCTTTTTAGCTCTGGTCAACACAAACACACACACAATCTCATATCACGACCTCTCTGCTGCTTTCAAACTGAAGCTGGAATTCTCTACAGTTGTGCGTCCTTCCTTGACCCAATGCTTTCTTTAGGAAAACACTGATTTATGAATTGCAATATTTATCATTCAACTGAGCTCTTGCATGCTTGCAGCTACATGATTCATCCTTGAGCTGTGCTGGGACTGCACCACAGAGGCATGCCAATATGTCTGGGAAACCAGAAGGTGAAGACTTTGGGATGGAGAGGAGAACACGATCCAAGAAACGAAGGAGAGCAAAAGTTCACTGCGTGCATTTTTATTTGATTACAGTGGAAAAAGTTGAAGAAAAAAGATAATACAATCGAGAAAGACTAATGTCTCTATTGCCCAGGGGGGGTAAGCTGGGAGCTCTGGACAGTTTTGTGGTAACACTCAATTTATTTCCTTCTTTGCTGTTTCTTTCTCTCTTTTTTTAACATGTATTAAGGCAAGGGCATGGTAACAGTGATGTGTTGAACACATCTTGTTAAGGTTGAGTGGAGGGGTGTTGTGTGTTCTGCTGGCCAGCAGTTCATGGCGAGGGGAGGAGGAATTCAATACCCCCTTGGTGGAGAATTCTGTTGAAGTAACACATGTACAAAAATGGAACTGAGTTTAGATGCGTACTCCACATTTTTCCCTGACACTATCAATTTGAAACAGATAAACATTTAGCTGTTTGGGGACCAACTGCGACGTGGTGAGGCTGAATCCAGCCCATAAGTGAAGTGTGTGTTTGGCACAGGCCACTGTCAGAAGACGCGAACGCTGGTGACTTAGTGCTGTTTGGATCAGGAATGTCTTGTGGTTCCCAGTTCACTGCCACCACACTTCGCTGGCTCCCACTGAAGATATAATGGGTGAGAGATTTTTCCGTTGGATGCGGATAAAGAAACGGAAGGGGAGAAAAGGGGCAGCAAGGGAGTGAGAGATAAGGGAAGAACCAGTCGATGTTCGGCATGAACAAAACCAGAACGGGTGGGAGGAAGCAGTTAAAGGAATGCAAAAATGGATAGAATTTGGAAATTAAAATAAAAAAGTTAGTGGGTGAGAGAGAGGGAGAGAAATGGAGGAGTGTGAGAGTCTGAGGCAGTGTGGGCGAGAGAGTAGGAGAGCGAGAGTGGCTGGCGTTTATGGATTGCAGATGTGGCGCTATGGGGTTTTGGCAGGGGCCATGCGCGCCTGAATCCTGCACCGGCTGGGTGGCACCGGGGTGAGAGGGAGGTCATTGCACCGCAGCACACAGCCCATAAAACACTGAGAGTAGTGGGGGAGAGGAGAGAGAATAGGCCTCAAAAACACACTCACCCAAGACTACAGCCAGGGCAGTGGGGGTGCAGATCACACTTGTGGTCCAAGCATGCACAGGCATACCCAAACATCCTGCATATGTTAAGGCAGACTACCAATAAAGCTATAAGTTAATGCTCAACAGTGAGGATGAATTGGAGAGCTGATAAGCTTTTCTCAGACTTAGTCAGGATGAGCCCTCAGCAGACGCCTCCTCTGGCCATAAAAAAACTTACACAATGTTCGCTGTTAAAAAGGAAATTTTCCACTTCTGCACACATTAATACTGAATACATTACAAGCGCTTTTGACAAGATTACAAAAGAGATGCAAGCCAGCCACGTGCAGAGCAAGTGTTCGTCTATTGTCCGTTCTAATCAGGTTCATCCACCTATTTGCATATAAATTCTGCCTTTTCTCTTTCCGTCCTCATCATTCTTCATCTTCTCTGGGAAGTTACAGTGAATTGTGGAATAAAGTTACCAGAGATGGTCTTGGCAAACATGCAGATGAAAAGTATTGGGAATGCAAACTCTTTTCACTGCTCTTCCGAGGAAATCACTTTTTTTTTTTTTTTTCATTTGATAGCCAGCACAACTGCAGTGGTCTGTTGTTGGAGGATGAACATTTCACTTCAGCAATCTGCAATCAGCTGCTCAGAGGGCAGTGAGCGCTCTGATTGTTGACAGGGCCGAGAGTGTGATTCACATCTTCTGCACTCAAACGGATTTAAATAGCCAACCTTCTGCTTATAATCAAATTCCTGACATGTAATTCACCAATGACACTTGCCAGCATCTTTGAATGACCACATTAAGATCCACAATTTGATATTTTTAACACTGAACAGGATAATCTCTTTCTTTTTGATACATGAGTGCATTCTACTGCCAATTTATCTTTGCTTTAACCTTGCAATAAAGGAAATGCAGAAGTTTTCAGCTGCCATTTTATTGTTGGCAGGAAAAAAATATGTTGAAATTGTATTAAAAAATGTGAGTGTGCTGCAGTGTGTGATGTGTGATCGACAGTTTATTGACAAAAAAGTCTTTAGGCAAGTTTCTCACAGACTGCTGCATGTTAAAGAAAAGAGAAGCAATGTAAAGTGATACTGTCTGAGTACTATGAGGCTGTATAACATAAAAAGCATAAGGCTTTTTTAAACATGTCATAAAATCAAAATATTATTACGTGTCTGTCAACAGACAACCAGAATATCGTTCAAAGCCACTTAGATTTCACGGTGTCCATGTACACTCAGCCACCTGTTGGTAAGAGGGCTGCAGACGGAGATTTGCTCCTAATGCGCCACAAGGAAACTTATAGATTTGCAGTTTTGAAACTTGTTCCACCTGCAGGCAATAAGTCTTTCAACTGCTGTTGGTTGAATTCAGGGACCTACAGAATTTACGCTGCTTTTACTCGAGTCTTCTGTCCAAGGATGGTCCACCTTTGGCGAGAAGTCGGGGATCCTGATCACAATTGATTTGTCAAAATTAAAACTGGTCCCTAATGAACTAGTTTGCATGTCTGTTTTTAATTTGTGAGATAGTTAGCTTTGGACATGTAACTATTTACACAGGCAGTTAACGGCCACTGAATGTGTTGAAAGTGAAACGTCAAACAAGACACACCAAACGGCAGTTTCTAAAAAACCTGCAATTGTGAAACCTACAGACTGCTTTCATCTCTTTGTTTAAAGATCTAAACTTCTGCTGCTAAGACTCTCCTGTCCTATAGGTGGCATATACTGTCACATACTCACAGATATACACTTCGCCTGGTGATGCTCATGCTGTGGAGAATCTGCTGTCCGCTAAATGTAAAATATGAATTCATGTGGAACAGCAATACTTTAGTAAAATGCTTTAGTGTAAAAAATGCAGTTAAAATAGTTCGACCCTGAGAAACACGAGCACTGATTTTGTTGCAACATAAAACCCAATGACAGCACCGGTATCAAATAATAAAACAAACTTGAACAGGCTAAAATGTTTTTGGAAATATAATATCGCTTTGCCCGTAAAAACCTTTGAGGAACATCTCATGCGCTCTTCTGTTTGTGTAGGTGCTGCCTGACAATGCTTTTGTATTAGGTCAGCTCTGTTTTTCTCTTTCTTTTGTGATATCCTTCTTTCCCTCTCTTGTTCCCCTTTTTCTCCCCCTTAGCCTGGTCCTGACTCCCTGGTTCCTGGGGCCTGGCCAAGGCGTGTGTCCCTGGAGGAGCCAGAGAGGAGATGGAGAGAGGGGGCAGCAAGGGGGTGCAGAGACTAACTCCAAAACCACAGCTGCAGCAGCCTCTCCTTCTCCTCTCCTTGAATGCCTTTGCTCCTTGCCTGGCACCCTCCCCAGCTCTGCCATTAATCAGAGGGGAAGGGTTTTTTACTGCATGTGTGTTTGTGTGTGAAGGAAAGAGATGCTGACTGTGTGAGTGTTTATGTGTATCTCTGTGTGTGCTGATAGAGAGCTGGATGGGTCGGCAGTGATGGTATGGAGACCAGAGTCTCACAGCAAAGCTGGGGAGTTCACCCAGAGAACAAAAGGAGGAGGGAGGGAGGTTGACAGACATAAAGCCTGGTGAGCAGATTGGGACTGCCAGCGAATAAAAGGAAGAGGCAGTTAGATTATCTGCAGAAGTTTTTAGCATCACAGAAACAATCTGAAATCCCTCTGAATGAGATTCCTCCAACATTTTTGGATAAAGGTGTTGAGCAGCACCTGCACACTAATGTAATCTAGGGAAACAGTTCATGACCCGACATGTTAACAAATCACATCAGGGTTTCTTTTAAGGTATATGCTGCCTCTCTACTTGCCCTCCGTCAGCCCCTGATTATCCAGGTGGGAGTGAAATCTGAAAAAAAAAAAAAAAGAAAAAAGAGAGAGATACAATTTCCAACCTGCTCTCCTCTCACCCCCCAACGGGCCTCCCAGAGTGCTTTTCTGCTGACATCACTGCACAGAGACCTGGCAAGCCAATCTCTCCCCTGCTCTACCATTCCCCTCTCCCTGCTTCCTGCCCTGATGATGTCACACACCATATGGTTTTCAGCAGTATCAAGCCGGAAAAGAGATTTAGTCAGTGGAGAGGAGAAGGAGAGAAAAGGAGGAGGGCTGGAACGGGTTGCAGGTTGGACACAGAAAACAAAAGGTTCACCCTTCCCCTTGTGTGTGCTGAGAGTGGAAGGTAGAGATGGAGAGGAGGGAAGGGAAGGGGGGGGGGGGGGAGGCGGAGGGGAGGGGGCAAGAGGGGAACGGCTGCACTGTGTGAGGCTAATGAGGAGAGACCGGGGAGCAGAGACCACGCATCGGACAGCCATGTGCTGCACAGACGCACACTGCACTGGCCTCCACACAAACACATACTTGAGGAGATACAAACATTTAAACAGTCATTTAACAAGGACAAGGCTGCACTGTTTAATAAAGCTGATGTGTGCTTTGCTTGACCTTCTCTGCTTCATTATTAAATAAATGTTTTATGGGGGAAAAAAGGTTATTTTGTTGTCTCATTCAATATTAATGCACATAATTGAGCTGCAATCCATTGTCAGAAACCTATAGAGCTACTGACTCGCTGGTAGTAATTTACCAAAAGAGAGTTATCACCCGACTCTGCAGTTCATTAGCTTAAGGAAGAATTTTAGCATCTTTCAGCTCATTGTTTTGGTCTTCCTGGCCGCAACTTCATTGTTTTGGTTTAGTCTTCCTGATCTCATCAGCTTTGTTTTTGGACACAGCGAGCAGCTGTGCAACCGTGCCTTCACCCGCTCAGCAACACTAGACAGACAAAGTGTCCGACCAGCTTGTGAACATTTAGCTGCTAATATTTTCCTCAGGAGATGATGGAGATCAAACCGCAGTGAAAAAGAGAGTGAATATTGGATTTACATTCATCAGGTGGCCAAGAACATGACTTCATTTATGAGTTCATTCTTGAGCTTGGAAACAGCAGTTGAGACAACTATCTCTACACAGGGTGCATTTAGTTGTAGAGCTTCTCGGTTGTATCACGCGATTTTCCTTCATTCTTAAATTTTCCATAGGCTGCGAGAAAAATCGATTCTACAACAACTGGCAAGCTCCAGCTGTGGAAGAGTCTGTGGCGTGATCAAAAGCTCCACAGCAGCCTCTTATTGGGCCTTGTAACATTGTTGTGTCAGCTTCTTATAGTCATTCTGATATGTGTTGGAGCCCAGAGCGCCAGTCCTTATCCCTGTGTTATGAAAAGTTAAACTTTTTATTTCACTGCAGTCTCAAATGACACCATATTTCATTCAATATAATCAAAAATGAAGAAGCTGCACAACTTCAATCTACAGTGCTGTATTCCCAAATTGTCTGCCTTCAGCAGGTGAAATATGAGGAGATTCACCCTGCTGCACTTGCAGCAGGTTTGAAGAGGAGGAGAAAACTTATTTGCTTGATTGATACAACTCTCATGTCCAAAAGGGAAATGTGAAGCTTAAGCCAGCAGGCCATGAACTTAGCTTAGCATATAGACTGAAAACTCTGAGATGCATAGCTCTTTCCCAAGCAACCCTAAAATTTTCCAATAAGTGAGCTTTACAGGTGCTGGAAGCTGGATATTTGAAACTTGGGATCGAGTCAAGCGAGTTGTTTCCAGTGGTTTTGCTCATCTAAGATAACTGTTTTCTGGCTGTAGTTTCATTTTTACTGTACAGACATTAAATAAGCATTGATTTTTTTTTTTTTCAAAATCAAAGGAAATCTTGTAAATTTATTTTAAAAAAACTTTATAACTATAGAGGCTGTTTTTTTTTTTTTATTTTGTAGATGGACTGCACACAGTAAAAATGGAGACAAAGTCATACATCACCCTGATGAAAGCAAGACAGACAAAAATACTTAGAGACTAAAACATGGCACACTCAAAACCACAAACTATTTTGCACTCTTACACTTTTCCCTCTGTGGAAAAAAAATCAAGTATTTGTAATGTGGCTCTAATCATGGCATAGTTAAAGTCCATCACCAGCAGATGGGCAAACTAGAATAGCGACCAAACACACGCATCAACTCTGCTCATTTAAATGATATGCCTTGTACGCCTATGCTCTAAAGCTGTCGCAAAACTGCTCATTAGGATGAATTAAGAGAGGGCTGTGTGTAAATGTTGAGCCTACTGTTCAATTTCTGGTGGTGAAGGGAATCTTAAGCTCTAGGGGGGTGTGTCTGGTATGGCAGGGCGGTCACAGCAAGCATCTGGAGATATGTGTGGCAATGTCCACTGGACGGAAGGAAAGAA
The DNA here is from genome assembly GCA_029783645.1 of Ctenochaetus hawaiiensis. Lineage (NCBI taxonomy): Eukaryota > Metazoa > Chordata > Actinopteri > Acanthuriformes > Acanthuridae > Ctenochaetus > Ctenochaetus hawaiiensis. Next base: position 18,139,592 of record JAPZDY010000024.1, read on the forward strand.
AGAAAGAAGGGAGGAAGAAAATAAATAAATAAAGACAGGGATGATTGATTACAATGAAAGAGAGAACAGAGGGAAGAAAGTCTTGTGTGAGTAGTTGAGAGAAGTGTGGGACATTACGCTGAGATGGTCTGCTGTAGGGTGTTAGGATTACTTTGAGACTGTCCTGTCTATTGTCCAGCGTGCTCTATCCCTGCGCTGGCAGACAGAAATGGAGCAATAATAAGGTGATTGCAATATTCCAGCCCGGTCTCGCATATTCTGCTCTGAAAGCCTAAATTGAAACGAGGTGGTGTGGGCCTTAGAGACATGGTGACCCTGCAACATATCTGCTCACAGATGTTTGAAAAAGTTGGCTGCAGTCATTCAGAGCATTCACCCCCTCATTGTGTTTCCATATCCAACCCACAAAGCTTCTGCAAGATATATGTCACGTGTAAAACCTGCAATGCTCACACTTGGAGAAATGGTGGGAAAGGTGTGTGATTTAGAGGGTGACAGCAGACTGTTAAGGGATTTAGCTGTCCAGCCTGCCTTATCTCCAGCTCTGGTTCCTCACTGAGTATTGGACTGTGGGGAAGCAGACATGCACAGTCTTTGGGATGGGCTCTCTTGGCTGTGTTTGGGGCTCAGCTCTCACAGCTTTAATTGAATCATTGCTTACAACCAGCAATTTGGAGGCTTTTTCAGTTCATTAAAAGTTCAGCGTTTAAGGTTTGTTCTGCTCCAGATTTCCGTATGTTAAATTGTATTTTGACAGGCTGAAGTTAAATGTCCAACACAGGCCTCTGGAGGCTGATTGATAACTGAGATAAAATCTGTCCAGAAAGACAAGAAATGAACCTAAAAACCAGTGAGGGAAGGTAACTACGGACATTTACTCAAGTACAATTTTGAGTTACATGTACTGTTTTTGAGTATTTCCATTTTCTGCAACTTTAAATATCTTTTACACTGCAACTACTGTACTTTTTACTCTTTACTCCATTACATTTGTCTGTTTTTTTTCTAATTTACTTACTTTCACTTATCATTTCTCTCAAGTAAAAACCATGTGATCGTCACATATCATTGACATGATCTCAGGGAGTATGACGCACTGCAATGTCTCGAAACTTAAGTTACTTGTTACGCTGCATTTTAAGGTTATTTGTAGAAAACATAAAAAATATATTATGGTATAATATCAAGATAAAATTTCATTGATCCCAGAGGGGAAATTTACAGGTTAACTAGCAGATAAACTATTTAGAATAGATAAACCATTTTTTCCAGCTTCAACACTGAAGTGATGAACACAATAATGCATTAATAATTAAGATCCACTCATGTAATGTACATTCTTTAGAAACATGAATAAATCATTTTACTTTAGAAGTTTAAGAATATTATGATGCTTTTTGATTTTTGAACTTCTACTTAGTGAAACTGTAAATGCACTTGTAACAGCCTATTTCTACACTGTGGTATAGGTTTACTTAAGAACAGGATCTTAGTACTTTTTCAAAGCCAAAGACACAAAGAGACACTCATACTAAGCAACGTTAGGTCTTATAGAATCATAGCTTCAACTCTGTCTGTCCAAGCTTTATTCCGGTTTTGCTATCGGACGACATATCAATGCATCCGTTGTGGAGGTCCAAGCAAAATGTGACATCAAAATGTATTCGTCGTCTAATGTTTTTGATAACAATCAACAATTTAGACTTTTACTTTTGAAACCCCATAAAGGTCCTTCTTTGAGTAATGGTATGCTGTTGCACAAAATCAAATACTGCTATGTTATCTATCGATCATAAGGCTACTGAAGGTGCACAGTTACTGCCAATTCCGTTACTAAACCCTCACAGATTTTTACATATTTTTCTGTCCTTTTTATGACCTCCAGAGTCAGAATGAAATGCCTTTTGTAACAAAAAGTTTCTGGGCAAACCTAAAGTTTACATATGAACACTACATCATTCGCATGAAATATTTCTTCCTTTTATAATAGTCCTGGTTGTCTTGAAAAAATAAATTGTGAAATAGACTATATCGATTTCTGATGCCAATAAGAGACATAGATGGATAGACTTAACAGTCAGATAAATAAGTAGCACAAAAATTCAGTGTTGGGCCAAGTACTGAAGGGTTTAAATTACACCAGCAGCCAAAATTACACTGTTTTTAAAGGTGCATAAATTAAAACTGCAAGGAATCAAGCAATAAGAAATTCTGCCTGACAACTAGCTTATGACACTATATGCTCCCCTTGGTGGAAAAAACTATTTTGGATCCTGAATCGAAGCACACTGTCACATCCTTGATCCAACGTATCTCCTCTCAGGCACCGCTCTGCCTACCTCTGTCAGTGAGGTTATCAACAGTTCATCAAGGGAACATGGAAGTGAGGGACAATACCTGCCTCCACTCCACCAGGCTCCTTGGCTGCCTCAGATCACTTCAATGAAACACCAGCACCTTGCACTCAGATGATTTAAAGAGGAAGAGACCTTGCATGCCTTACGAGATTGTCAGCTGCTGTTGTGATCAAAACAAATATAAATAGGCCCTGTGTGTCTGTGTGTGTCAGTGTGTGTGCGTCTTTTACTGGATAACATAGGGTGTCTGTTAATGACCTCAGTGATGGTAAAATAATTACTTTCATCAATTTCAATCTGCAGTCTTTCAAACACCTCAGGACGGCTGTGGAAAGACTTGAAGAAATAATAACAGATACTCAAATACAGTAGATTTTTATCTGCATTAGAATTAGTGTTGATAGGAAGTTAATGATTCCTGCTAACTACTGTGTACAAAAGAATTAAAATGTGTTTTTTTAGAGACACTGAAGCCAACTAGAAGCACTTTACATACTCCGCATTTATTTGAGGAAGTTTTCTCAACTGCTTTACCATAGAAACTTAAATAATCCAGCCTTTAGTGATGTTGTGGTTACAACAAAAAAGGCCTAAAACAAAATAACAAACAACAACAAGGAGCCCAAACAAATTAACTAACAAACATAAAAAAAGAGGTGGCGTGTTTTTGACAGTACTTTTTCATCAGGCTACGACTACGTAGGACCTTTAAGGTAGTAGAAAGCACTGCAACTAAGTGTATTTACTTCAATGCTGTACTGTGGGCAACGTATTTAAGGCACTAGAAATTTATCTTATGCTACAAAATACTTCTACTTCACCATATTTTTGAGGGAAAAGCTGTACTTTTTATGACACTGTTTTTATGTGACAGCTATTTCAATTTTAAATAGCCTTTTTGCACACAAAGAAAAATTTAATTGGCCTTTAAAGGCATTGTTAGTGATTGAACTATCATTCAGGTAAGGCTATAAAAAAGTTACAATTAGCTTAGAGTACACCTTTCTTGTAAAAGCATCAGTAATTATGACCTAAAAATATATTATAGGAGTAAAAGTATTATGTGAAAAAGTACCTGAACGAACAACATTTTTGATAATAAAACTACATTTTGTAGCTTTTTAATTGCTGAACTTTGAGTTATGATAAGTATTGTATTAGGTGCTGGTAATTTTGCCTATGTACAATATCAGAATACTTCTTTCCACACTGGACATTTCAGTGTGAATATAAGAAATATTAATTACCAAAGCGTAACTCACTTTAAACTAATTTATTAATTCTAAATTTACAACAAATTTAAACATTTTTAAACCAACATGAGTCGTCACGAGTCCGACATCCCGCGTAAACACCTACTCTATATGAGTGACTTACTGTGACAGGTTGGTGTGTATGTTTTATATGCTGCTCACATAGTGGGGGTCATATTTTAATACCTTTCAATTCCCCCCATAATCACTTCTCAGTATGTCCCCCTTGGTAAGTCCGATGGGACTCGCTGCCGCGGAGTGCACCATTGGGTGTCGCTGTGCGCGTAAAGTCTCCGCCGGCAGGTTTGGTCCGACCGGACCCCAACACATACCGAAGTGTCAGATAGTCTTGTTAACACGTGAGAATTTTCAGTGTATGGAAGAGGGTGAAAGAAGGGGAAAACCGGGAGACAGAGGGCTGAGGAAACACGCGAAAGACAAGACTTAAAAGAGAGAGCTGGACTTTGAGGGAAACTGCGGAGGTACGGAGGAGGGAATGCCGAAAAGGAGAGCAGACATACGGCCAGAGCACCAGACATGAGTCCGAGGTAAGATTGTGATACGGCGCAGAGACACCGATGGCATCTTTGCAGATCTGTGATCGCCCTTAAGATGTGATCTTAAACGATGTGTCATAATGAGTAGCTTTTACTGAACCACATAATGAGTTCAGTTTGGTTTTATAATGTCTCTTCGTTTTGGGCCGATGGTTCAGTCAAAGCCCTCTGTACGCACGAAGCTGGAGCATCTGGATCATATGGGCACATCCGGCCTTAAGCTCATCTGATAAATAATGACTTCGACTACAATAGACTTTTTGGCAACATTTTTGAATCTTTAAATTTGCTTCATAAATTAATCAAAGACATCGGAGGACCTGTGCAGAGGGTTTCAAGCGTATGTGCAGTGAGATATAAACGTACAATTTTATAACAGGCAAATAAGCTAAAATGTTTCAATTATTTAATTCATATCTAGAACTGCACAGTTCTACCGTAGAAAAGAAAACAAAATAAAGGCCTACGTTAAATAAATTTAAAAACATTTTTTAAAGACAAAACAGTGTTCACAGCAGATGATGTTATGTTGGCTACAAACAGCTGATTTGTTTTATTACCCATAACAAGACCATTATAGAGTACTGTATATGCTGAAGCTGAAAGGCACATTACTTAATCATTAAAACAGGGCCGAATGTCTTCGTGTTGCCTGTTTATGTCCGGGTTACGGATGACGCATTTTTATTTTATTTTATTTTTTCAGCAGGTGTTTTACCTGAGAGAGAGAGAGCAAGAGAGAGAGAAGGAGAGCGAGAGAAAGTAGTTTGTCAAACCTTCTTTGAATTTCCACTTAGCTAAATGTACTCTTAAAGTGAAGCCAAGGGGCTATTTAGGCACCAAATTATCCAAGAGGAGGTCTGAAGGGAAGGAGGAAGACACCTTCAATTAACCGTTTTATTGGCCTCAGTTAAAAAGTTTACAACTACACAATACAGACAGTAGTGAATTTATTTCCCTAAATTACGCAAGAAGTAGCAATAAATAGGGACTGAGTCTGAATTCACTTTGGCCTCAGGCACAGATTAAAATTAAAGACTGTGTTGGGGGGAGTCTTGTTCATTGAAGGTCCTTGAAGTCTTATTCCTTGAAGGTCTTAGACGTGAAAAGTTCGAACAAGTTTCGATGCACGCAGTTATTTTCGACCTTACACTGTAAGGTTGAAGTGATCATAAATACACATATGCCTATGTATACAATAGCTGCCTGTCTCTTTAAGACGATGTGTTGAGAAGTTCAAGTCGGGGTCACTCGAAGTTCCTGCCCTCGATTTTACCTTTTAGTTTTATTATAGACTGACATCACACGGGGCGCTAAAACACTTAAGGCGCATAGAGGCTCCATTATCATCCCGGTGCGCGTTATTGCTCCGACTCAAAAATAGCTAAGGAAATTACTAGAAAAAAAAAAAAATAGGAGGAAACTGATGCTGGTCTAAGCACGTATTTTTTATAGGAGGGGATGAGAAAGAGGGGAGAGGAGGGGCAGAGACAGAGAAAAAGAGGGAGAGGGAGGAAAGTGGGTGGGAGGACGGACCTAAGGAGCGACAAGAAATTCATATCAATTAATAATCATAAAAAAAGAGCTGGCAGACGCGCTCGGAAAACTGGCATGGTTTTCTGGAGGCTGGCAGTTCAAAGCTGAAACGTCAGATATGACTCCTGGAGACTGCTGAGATGATCATTAAGGGAGACTTAGATCGGATGGCAGAAGACATCGGGCATGCAGGTAAGAGCTGATATGCTGCACACAGGCACCCAAACAAGAGCAGGGCAAGGATAACATTCAGGTTTTTATTCATTACACTGTACGGTGTATGCTGTCAGAGAGGAAATGTGTTTTTGATCAGTCGTTAAAAATGTTAGTTTTCTTCTTTTTTTCTTATTCCAGGATCATTTTGATATCGATTAAAAGGCTCCGTTACAGCTTTTTTTCCCGCATTTAATTTGAGTCGCTTGAAAACATCTGTTTTATTTTGAAAATAAATAACACGTAGATTGTGTTAATTCGAAAAAAAAAATTCACGATCAGTTTAATATTACTGCGAAATCAGATGGCGTATCAAGCTTGAAAAATTGCAAAATGATTTTTAAAAAATCGACTGCCAAAATAAATGCCTCTGTCACTCAACAAAATCGGATTTTGAACATGATTTCGTCTTCGAGTGTAGTTTTTTTTATTGTTTATTTTTTTTGACACGTTTAAGGGAACAAAGACTTTTGATAAAAGGGAACTTTGGCTTCTTGGTAATCCTATAATAAATATAAAAAGGGAAGCAACAGTAAAATCATGATGTCTCCATGGGACATTAAAAAAAATAGGCCCATCACATGTGTGTAATAATGTCAGGACCGAGTTCACGCCTAAACAGACGCACTAATAAAGATTAAAGGAATATTCGGGGGGATTTTTAGTAAGTGGATTCATGATTTCCGAATTTTATATCCACGCAAGACAGAGATGCTTCCCGGTGCTGTTGGCAGGACTAAAGAAGAAACAGCTGTCTGAATCACCTTAAAGCACAGTGAGCTAAAACGGTCTGTTTCTGGAGGTGATCTGGAGCTCCTGTAGGCGCTGATGAAGGACAAGTTGAAAAGATTTGGGGGGGTTGCGGCTCTTAGAGATGGATTCACTCGTGATTCGGTTTACTGCACAATAAGTGAGGAGTAAAACAGATTAGAGACACAGAGAGGTCCGGTCCTCACAGCGACACACGCAGTCAGCAGACAACTTAATGCCATGCTTGCAAAACGCGACGTGCAGCAGTCATATTAGGAAACTGCATGAAAACGAGCTCTGAAGTCCTACTTCATAAAAACCGAGTGGAAGGTATCCAAAATTTGTAGTAAATTTCGTTTAATTTTAAATTCATTGTGCAGGGGAAGAAATTAAAAACTAGAAGTTACGCGCAAATATTCCGCAATTTCTATCTGCTGTAAAACCTGCACAATGTTACAAGATTGTACTCCAACAAAATAGCAATAAAAGTGTTGATTATTACATTGTCATATGAATATGACTATGCGTGACCTTTGTTGAAATAAACTCTGTTAATACGGTTCCCATCAAGACTTAGACGCTGTGTTACTCAAATACCTCCAACACTCTTTCAGAAGTGTGTGATGTTTTTTTTTTAGTTGCGCGACTAGAACAGTCACACAGGAAACTGACTCTAACTCTCCATGATGTTTGCTAACCTGATTAAAACCCGACACCAACCATGGGTGCTACTACTCGACCTGCGCTTCAGGATGTAGTTTTCTAACTGTTAATGTACAACTCAGCCTATTATTTAATGCATGTAAAACTCCCCCAGCCTGTATTTGCCTCTTGTGAGTCACAAAAATGACAGAAAAAAAAAATTATTAGCTGAATTAAAGGAATATAAAACTACAGTGAAAGATCTTCTTGCAAATTTACACTGACTTTTAATTGCAGTGTTTCCTCATAAATTGAACATGGGCTTTAAGAACATGGGTTCTAAAATATACAAGGCGTCATGAGCATGGGCCACAAATTGATATTAAAAAAAATAAAATGTCAACAAAACGTTTTAAGCAGATGTCTGGAGTGTTTATCTGACTGAGGTTGCATGTAGAGATTTAGTCTCCAGCTTCACCCCAGACCACAAAAAATTACAGAGCAGACAAAACACAGAGACAATGAATTTTAATCTAATGCAAATTACTAAATGCCATCATCATTAACTACATATCCATCATTGTCTAAGCTTCCTCAACATGTTGACACGTTGTCAAAAAGAAGGCTATCAGATAAAAAACAGCCATGCATCCCAGAGGGACTCGAGTAACCCTCTCTCAGGCGACTGTGCTGTTTGTGCAACCTAGAAAAATGATTTCATTCAGCCTGTTAAACGTAAACCAACAAAACAAACTGCAGTGCAGGCTTTAGTGTGTTTACAAGAACATTTCATGCAGCAAGCTCACTTTAACATGTGCTCTCTGACTAAATATCTTTGCAATAGATGGCCTCCTAACAGGACAGAGTGAGCTTACACATGTCCCCCAGATCAAGAGTTTTGTAAGACATGTTCACTTTTTGCCAGCAGGCTGCTTCAGACAGTGAGCTCTGATATTCTAAAAAGGCAAGTTGAAGCACACCAAAAGACTCATTTTGATCACAGTGAGAGAAAAGAGATCCTTATTGTCTTAATGGGGAAACCACACTGCCTGTTGTTACCACAAGACAAAGCTCTGAGAATTTTTTATTAAACATGCAGCATAATGCAGGTGCACGGAAATGTACTTTCTGCAATAGAGTTTTTTCTCTTGCTTCACAAAAGTTGCTATAAAATTTGCAAGGATATATTAAATGTGGGTTTATATGTCTCACACGCTCTGTTTAAAAAATTTGTCCTCATAAATCAGAATATAGAGAAGGCCTAATTTTCTGCAGTTGAACTGTGTAGCATATACGGCACTGTTGACCGCATGCAGACGAGAATGTAAACTGATTGCGTGTGTGTGAGTACACAATGTGTCACCATGCACCACACAGTAACCAGTAACAGTTAGCTGAACACCCGTTATTGCAATGTAGAATCTGCAGAAGTTCAGCAAGTTGTGGAAAGTACTTGGCCTATTCCTCATATCACACACATTTCTAAACATGCTTGATCTGACCGACGCTGAAATTTATAGTAATATATGACCGTTGAGTAATCAAAGCCAGACAAAAACCAGAAGTGGAAACACTTTAGATGACAACTAGGGACATGATGAAGCGTAAAAACCCACATAAACTTGCCATATAAGCCTTTTTGTTTAAAAAATAGCATTCAACTCATACGCTTGGATATGAGAATAGTACCTTTTACAACAACAACAACTGAGAAAACAGCTATTTTAGGAAATGACTCTATTTTTCTTTCTTAATGATGACTACTCATGATCACTGGCTGGATGTCACACTGATTATTCATTTTCCATTAAAACAATTATGACATTTTCTGATGTTATGTGAACATGTAATCACAAAATTACACCTCTATAATTGTATATAGGAGTGACCTTGATTATTAGGAAATACAATTTTATCGGCACAGCATTGCAAGAGACTTTTGGTCCAGGATATCCCAGAATTCCTTAGTTACTTTCTGTCAGTGTTTTTTTTTTTTAAATTTGGATTCATGCTTCCCTATTCTCATTTTCTGAGCGTGTGCACTGACTGAAATAAACAAGAAGTGAATGAGCTGGTGTCAGGAAGAGCATGATCAGACAGATGACATGGTATTTATTTAGTTGCTTGTTTCCCATCAGTAAGACTAAGCCCTTAGGGACCGTTTGAGACGTTTAATCTCACAAGTAAACTATCCTCAGATGCCACTGGTTTAACAATGCATGGTGTTTCCAACACTCAGTGTTTCATGCATCCAGTTGATTCAGTTTATTTTTGGCTAAATAAAACAATTAGCTTTGAAATTTGAGTGTCTGTGAGTAAGTGTGTGTGTGTGTGTGCGCGCATGTGTGCATGGGGGTAGGTGCACTAAATCCCTGGAGCAAATCTTAACAAAAAGTATTGAACCATGTAATGCTGATTTACATCCCATGCGCACAGTGTTCCTTATATGACTGGGCAGCAAGGGGAGCTGAAAGACCTATCTTTTTTTGGATGTGTCCTTCCCCCACAGGTTTATACCTGCTGTTCATCATACTTGTGATACATTCATTCCTTGCTTTGTTTAAAACTTTGCACAGTATATTCGGGAATACTTTATCAGGAAGCCAGCAGTTAAAAAAATATATATCTGCGCTTCTCTGAATTTTGCCCTCTCTCTCTTTCTGCCTGCTGCAGAGGAAGTGAATGCGTAGACTTGAATTTCTGATAATGAGAAAACCACTGCAACCGTTCACCTTTGGTAAAAGTTCACTTTAACTGAGTGGCCTTGATGTGCACTTCCCACACACAAGTTCCGCTCTGTGTTCATGTTACATTAAGTGGAATCTATAAATTAAACATCATTATGTAAATGTTCATATTATGGATTGAATTTCAAATTAATTCCTATATTCAGTAATTAACAAGTAAACAGGGCAAAAAAAAATTTTAAATTTTAAATCCGTAATTACGAGTTTGCATGAGAAAGCAATTAAATTGTATTTTGCTTTGCTTCAAACTAAAAGCTCTTATTTATTAATCCATTTATATTAGTACTTATAGGTTAATCTTGACGCAGACTTTTTTTGTGTCCATATTACAGCTATAATTTTCTTCGAAAAACTTTTTACTTTCATTTTAGAAATGGCACATTTTGGTACATCAACTAATCAAATATTCTTGAAAATGGTCTGATGTGTATATCATTACTTTTGATTGATTACTTTAATACAATTGATCAATTATCATTCATGTGATGCAGAAAATCATACATTAATGTTGCCTTTGTGAGCCAAAATGCTGACTGCCACATGACGTTTTACAGATATCTGTTGTTTCAGGTGGCGGACTGAAGACGATGCTGGGTGCCATGGAAGTTCCAAGTCATGCTAGGGATCTCCTCCTGCAGCTCAACAGCCAAAGAACCAAGGGCTTCCTGTGTGATGTTATCATTGTGGTGCAGAACGCCCTCTTCAGAGCTCACAAGAACATTCTGGCTGCCAGTAGCCTCTACTTGAAATCATTGGTGGTTCATGACAACCTCATCAACCTCGACCACGAGATGGTTAGTCCAGGGGTCTTCAGGGTCATTCTGGACTACATCTACACAGGCCGCCTTAGTGAGGGAGACCCCACTTCTCCCACTGAACCCAATTTAGGGGCGGTCTTGGCAGCAGCCAGCTACCTTCAGCTACTCGACTTAGTGGCTTTGTGCAAAAAGAAGCTGAAAAGAAATGGCAAGTACCCTCCCCGCCCAGGTCCTACATTTCTGCCCTATCCAAAGATGGGGCCTAACAGTATGGGTTTAGGGAGTGGCGGCAGGTATAGGGTTTCTACTCCTGTCATTCAGTCCTGTCCTCCAGGGGGAATTTTGAATAGCCATGCAACCCGGCCACCACCACCACTAGAGGAGCTAGTGCCCCATCGATTAGCCCTTCATGCAGGGGAGCTGTATGCACCCACCTCCACCCAGGGCTCTCAGGTGTTCCCATCCCTGCAGTCAGCTCTGCCTCCTCAGCTGGGGCGCTCAGCCCACCCTGAGAGAAACTGCTCCCCTAACTATGGCCTTGATCTCTCCAAGAAAAGCCCCAACTCCCAATCCCAGCACACACCCTCTCACTCCCATATGGCAAACACTCACAATGATGAGGAGCGAGACGGGACTCTGAATGACCGCACCAGTCCCTTGCAAGGGGCAAATGGAAGAGCCTTCCCCTCTGAAAAAATGGAGTCGACAGACCAGGCAAATTCCCTCACTCCTCCTCCTTTCCCCCATCTCAACCAGCCTCTTGCCCCACACCTCCCACACCTGCATCGCTCAGGCTCCCAGGGCACAGATCGCTATCCATGCCCTCCAAGCCCTGACACACCCACAGAAAGTGGAGATGCAGGCAGAGAAATGGGCAACATCTATCGCTGGGTGAAACATGAGCCACTGTCATATACAGCTGAAGATGAAGATGAGGATGAGGATGAGGAGGAAGGGGGTGAGAATGGGGACCAGCATCATAACCATCACAAGGCCGGGGAGGAGAGTGAAGGAGCAGATGACAAGAGCGGGTCGGGCACAGAGGAGACAGGCAGTAGTGAAGGCCGCCCGTCCCCTCCTGGATCAATGGGAAGGTTCCACATGCCATATGAGCCAGAGAGCTTTGGGGACAATCTGTATGTCTGCATTCCCTGTGACAAAGGCTTTCCAAGCTCAGAGCAGCTCAACGCACATGTGGAAACACACACAGAAGAAGAGCTGTATGGCAACTCTGGTGGGGAGATGGGAAACAGCAATAACAGCATCACCAAAAACATGAGCAGTAATACAAATGGCTATGGGAGCCTGAACAGCAGCAACAGTTTAAACAGTCTGTCCCACCTGGAGACCAAGTCCAGCCAGGGTCTGACTTCAGGGGGCATTGGGGAGATGATACGACCCTACCGCTGTTCCACCTGCGACAAATCCTACAAAGATCCAGCAACTCTGCGCCAGCATGAGAAGACCCACTGGCTGACCCGTCCTTACCCCTGCAGCATCTGTGGCAAGAAGTTCACACAGCGCGGCACCATGACACGTCACATGCGTAGTCACCTGGGCCTTAAACCTTTTGCCTGCGACTCCTGTGGCATGCGCTTTACCAGACAGTATCGCCTTACCGAGCACATGCGCATCCACTCAGGGGAGAAGCCCTATGAATGTCAGGTGTGTGGAGGGAAGTTTGCTCAGCAGCGCAACCTCATCAGCCACATGAAGATGCACAGCAGTGGAGGGACTGCAGGGGGGCTGACCACAGATGGGAAACTGAAGCTGGACTTTACTGAGGGCATCTATCCTCTGACTAAATATACAACAGAGCATCTGGGGCTGAAGCAGGAGAAGGCCAATGAGCTTCTTATCCAAGCACAGCAGCAACTGGTAGCTGATGCAAAGGCCATGGAAAGCCTCTACCCGTTGACTAAACTGGCTTCAGAGCACCTGGGACTCTCCCACGACAAGATGGATGTCCTTGGCCAGCCCCTCCCCCCTCCCCCACAGGCCCTCTCTGAAGCCCGCACCATTGACCGCTACTCACCCAGCTAAGACCACACGACCTGTCTAAATGTCAATCACCAATAGGTCTGTGCACACATCTTGCAGTATTCAAAAGCCATTCACCTCAACTCAGTATCTCCTCTGCACCTCAGTCTCAGGCCAAAAGGAAATGGTCTGTTGATGCACACCAAAAGTGTAGACTGTAAGTGCCTTTCTTATGCATCTAATGTATCTTAAGCTCCTTTATAAAGGAGCTTTGTGCTATCCAGTGACCAAGGGACACTTACTCAAAAAAGTACAGTATTTATGTACCGTGTATGCAAACAAACTTAAAAAAAAAATTACAGCCATTGAGCCAAAGTGACAAATTGAAAACCAAAATGAAATTGTTTTATTTATTTTTGTATAATGTTGAAATCCAAAGAAAAATGGTTGCAAAGAAATGTTGCAATCAGACCCTAAACCTGTGTACAAAAGATTGTGTACAAAAAGAATGAAAAAAAGCACATAAGGACAAGATTCAGGGTTTTGGTCCAGACCTGAGCGGAACTTTGCCAAATGAATAAGCCAACTCTTCTGGACTTTAAAGTAATGGGAGGACATTTTTTTCCTTTTTTTTCTGTTTTTGGGGTACTGGACAATTTATGTATCTCACTCTCCAGCTTCCAAATCATGTTCCTGCTTCCCAAGTCGTAAGGAAATGACTGAACGATAAGAGCAATTGCTTCAGCATTTTGGTAAAGTCTCCTCTGCTTTTTATTTTCTCCATGGTTTTTAACGTAGCCCACTCCCCGCATGTGTGTTTGAATAAATGTTCATACTATATGACAGTAATTGTAGTTGAATCAGCCCTACACTCGGCATGTGACCCTTCTTGAGCTAAAACTTCCTTTACATTTTGACTAACATCCCTCAGCTTTTAGTTGTTATTGAGATGCAGTAAGCACAGCCCTGTGATCTCATAACTGGGACATGATTGCACATACCCAACTGATGACACACTAATCCCTGTTCATGATGAGCGTAGCTTCATCTCATGGTGTAGACGGAGCATGGGTGTTGCCTCTGACATTGTGTAATATGTGGATTTGGCTGGGCAGGGAGGCAAGGACCAGGTCAGAAATAATCACACAGAAATCTGTCATTTACTGTCAAGAGCAATTACTCCTTCATTCATAGCAGCCTAATGGTTAATTGTGTTGTGGCATAAGTCAGATGCCGCATAGCAGCTTCACTGTCCGACCTTTCATTTGACCTTTCTCCCGTGTAGCCTGTTGCCTGGGAGCCCTGCTACTGTTGACAAGCCAAAGTGAGTGCTGCTCAGCCCTTTGCCTTAAAAACACTCCACGCACCACACACATATCAACCCCCCTTTACACACTCAGCGAGCTGCTAATCTGTCCGTGATATGAACATAAGAGAGGGTTTTTGGATCTTCCCTAGAAGCCAGCGAGTGAACAGCACACCCCAGCTGCTGTGCCTCAGTAATCCCTGTGAAATCTCACTTTCTCCTGGACAATTCGCACTGCTCGCCGGCATGATGTCCCATTTCATGCCTGCCATCTTACCCCTCTGATCCACTTATTAACATAACATTCGAGCCGAGCAAATGTCTCCAGGGCCTTTGCCTCCCTTCCCCGCTGGTATCAAATGCAGAAACAAAGAATGACATATTTCTGTGTTGACTGACCAGCAATTCTTCCAGCTTGGAAACAAAAGAGCACTTAAAGGTTGCGGGTAGACGGCACATTTTTGTCTTTCAGTGTTTATTCCAAAAAACATGCTGGTGTTTTCTTTTCTTTTTCTTTTTCTTTTCTTTTTTCTTTTCTTTTTTTTTTTACTGGTCCTTTATTCAGATTAGAAATGTCTGACCACTATAGTGCCAATGTCAACCTCAGTGGGTGAATGTGAAAATTAAAGCCATAAATACACTGTGATGGACGTACTGAATCTTAAAAGACTTCAAAAGAACAGAGACAATGTGCCTGATGTTTTGGATTTTTAAAAAAAATGTAACAATAATTTAGGGGTTCTTCTCTGTAGCATATGATCATATCAAACATGATGTTCTGTCACTTACTTTAACTGTAAGCAGCGCACGTGAAACTGGTGCTTACCTCAGGACTGAACCCAGCATGGGGACGCTAAGCTTTACTAAACCTTTGAATAACAATGTCAACACACCTATGCAAACACCCACACACACTCACACACACTTTTTATATTTTCTTATTAACAGGAAAGTTGTCCTGTGTCAAACCTGTGGTTATTTTTGTGTTTATACATTTCTTGTTGAAGTTTTTATGGTGGAGAGATAACATGTGATATTAACTTTTTTTTTTTTTTTTTAAATTTGTACTATGCGGTATACATTTTTTATTGTGTTGTCCTCTAAGAGGCTTGTGTCAGTCTGATCAATTCTATTGTTATAACATAAGGCAAAGTCATTTTGGTAGTATCTTAACTGGCTGTTTGTGAATTTCTAAACCACACTTTAGCCAGTATGGTGGCATTGATCTTTGGTTTCTGTCACACATAAAGAAAAATGTACAGTAGGTGACAAACGCAGTGTTTTGAAATGTTTCAAGGAGAGATGATGTATTATCAGCATTTCTCTAAACAGCGCAGCAGTGGCTTCACTGGGTGCATCTGAAAACCAGCCTCGTATTGTTTGACCCCTTTTTTCTCCAGAGGTTAGTGAACTTAAAATGATAGTCAGACTGGGACCTTGCATGCACACAAACACACACACAGGAAGCCAGCTTGTTTTGGATGATGCTCCAAGATTTAGGACTCTTAAGCTCTGTAACAAAAAGCTAAAGGGAAACATTATTAACAGCAAGACCTTGGTCCACAAACGTGCATACGTGTTAAAAATGTAAGAACGGGCGGATGTCAGTCGTGGGAATTTCAGTCCCCTCACTCCCTTTTATTCACTAGTCCAGATGAAAATGCGTCTATTCCTTTTCCCTGCCTTACACCATTAAAATAACACAAAGTGTTTCCACTGTCACTTCAAATCTGTGCAGGGGGGAAGAGCAAAGATAATG
>JAPZDY010000024.1:18164100-18174872 GCA_029783645.1 Ctenochaetus hawaiiensis
GATTAATCGCGCGTTAACTCAGGACAAAATGCGATTAATCGCGATTAAAAATTTTAATCGACTGACAGCCCTAATTTTTTTGTAAGAAGATATGTTAAGTTTCAATACATGTGTCAGCATAACATTGTTCATGAACAATATGTGAACTGTTTCTATATCTTTTCTTTGAAAACATTTTTTTTTTATTTTTAAAAGTCTTCTTTTAACAAATTAAAATGACCAGTTAATGATCAGATTATTTTGACCACTTACAGGTATTAAGTGGAATGTGTAAACATATGAAAGCTCTAAAATGTTATATTGAATATGTTGCCTATTTTCACATCCAGTAGGTTGTAACTAGCTTGGCATTAAGCACAATAGGTGTGTGAGCACAAGCAGTCTGTGTTTTAAATTATATCATTTACTTATTTGTAATGTGCACATTAGGCTGCATTCGACACATCCATTCCATGGAAAAGCTGCAGCATAGACAGAGGTCAAGGTTAGCCAAGCAAGCTTTATTTCCTGCAGGCGTTGGGGAAGCAGCACAAGCTGGCCAAGTTTAACAGGCTGGCGCTGTACTGTTTCTTTTCAAATGCCTCACAAATAAAGAAAGTGTCAAAAGAGTGAATGTTGAATGAAAGGTTGTTTCTGCTGCCTTTTCATCTTTACTAATTTATGTTAGCTAGCTGTAGACTTGAGAAAAATATAACATAAATTATTTTAACGTTCCAAGGCCGCCGATAACTACTGTCAACTTTTAAGGTGGAATGTTTTCTTGGATGTCACTGAATGCATGAGCTGATTTTGTCAAACAATCAACACACCTTAAATATCAACTTTTGTTTCTCTTACTTGACATACACTTATGTTTTGATTGGCTCCTCAATTGCATTAAAATAACCACAAGTTTCCACCAGATTATGCAAACTACAATGTATTCTGTTTCTTCCCATGAAGAAAAATATGGTGAAGCATTGTACCAGTGTACTGTGGCAGCTTTACACTTATGTCCTTGTGCCTGTAAAATGAATTTTATGAGAACAAACCAGAAGGCCAGAAAACTAAGCTGAAAGACGCTAGAACACCTTTAGCTCTGTGGTGAACTGCAGAGTTCGAATTTGTGCTTGAGTTCTCCTGCTTCAGCCTCACCTGACTGTCAGAGACTATAGAGTAGGAAAATGACACACCACTCAATTCATTTTGAATGGGACTCTATGGGGTAAAAAATTCATAACGCCCTCCCCACTTGAAACCAATCATTTGCTCTATAACGGTTTAACTGACAACCTGATAAGCCAATCATGTATCCAAACTTGCGTGTGTGTAGAGTAGAGCTTTGTGACAGTTCAATTAACAGCCTGAAAATGAAATGTTTAGCATCCTTCTGTAGCCACATTAAACAGTATTAACTTAGCAACGTAGCATTTAGGTTAGCAAAAGCAATCTCACATAATTGTTGATGATAGCACACAGTCTCTCTCAACAGTTCTGTCTGGATTTAACTGTTAAGACGTTTGTGTCGTAAAAATTGCGCACATGCGTAGTAAAGGTAAAGCTTATGGAAAAAAAAGTTTTTTTCGATGTTACTTTGGGGAAAAGACACAAAACTTTTCTAGCAGCTATATAAGATTTCACTGGCAAATCTATATATATAGTTTTTATACCCGGATGACCACAGAGAGTGCAGTTATGGTTATCTCCTCATTCATTTAGATAGGGCCTGGTCTTGTTAACCCAAAATAACTGCCCAGAGGCAGTACCAAGATGGCCACCAAGTGGCAGGACTTGTCTATACGAACTTTGTAGCCGTTACCACCAGAACTTATGCTAGCTTTTGGCATAGTGTTAACTTTATTAGCTTATGCTTGCTAGCATTTACAAGCTAGTACTAACTAACTAACACATAAATAGACAATTAGACAGGAATGAGAACAAAAAAACTGAAAAATAAGTTCAAGAACGGTAAAGCATGAAAAATAGTGATTGGTCAGGACTATGCTTTAATAGCATGTGACAAGAAAGTAGGAGTACAGGTTTATATGACATACTAAAATGACCACTGGCCCATGCCATAAAAGTGTACACTGTAGGAGTGTATACACAAGATGCCCTTGTGACATTACTACGTCAGTTTTTAGGAACCGGCTCTCTATGAGTTACTTCACACAGTATTTCACACTATCGCATACAATGACGTGTTTTACACAAGTGACTCAAAAGAATCTTGGGAAATTAAGGGAAATTACAGCAGTTTGTTTAGTCATCTGGGCATTGACACTTGTATCCACAATGGCTGCTGTTTAAAACGTACAAAGCAGAAACTTCAACATTATCATGCCCAATAAAAGAGTCACATGAAAATATGTGAGGCCTCTGACTAGAGGGAGTGTCAGTTTACCTTACTAGCAGCCAAATCTTATACGGAACAGTTAAATCATGTATGTCACTGACTTGTTAATAAATAGTTTAGCAGAAGTGGAGCTTAAACTTGGTGGTTAAATCAGTTGTGAGTAATTATGAGGATAAGTATGGTGCTGGGTGGTTTGGTTGTGTCACAAAGGCAAACTCAGAATTTAAGAGAACTGAAGACAGTGTGAGAAGCAGATGAGGGTCAACAGAAGTTCGAGGAGGAAGTACAGCTTTAGCTGCTGAAGAGGCCTGGGTGATAAATTAGGTGTATATTGTGGCAATGTGTGTGTTTGTGTGTCTATGCCAGTGCAATATCCTGCCTGCAGATTGACTAACATGTGGGCACCTGCCCCGACAAATCCACCCATCCTGTTTCTCTCAGCTCATACAATGCATATACTCTTTGTTCTGCAGCACATACTTTATCGGGGAAGAAACCTCCAAATAAAATACTGAAGAAACATGCAAAAAGGTGTAAAAACAGCAAAGTCTTTTGTGCATCAGGATCCCCAAAACACCTACAAGCTGACCTTAAGTATGAGCTAAACTTTCCAGGAACTTAGTGTTTCATCCCAACCCACTTGGTGGTAATAGAAACTGGTATAAGATGATCATATTCTTGCCAATCACCAGTGCTGGAAGCAACAGAAAGAAGCACACGCAGTAAACCAAACAGGGACTTTACATCATAAATTTGCACATCCAGCACAGACGAGTGCAGCGGCCAGACAAGCCTGGACAAAGCTGACTGGCCTTGGGGGAGAGAGGCTGACGGCCAGCCTGGCTGGGTGACACACACATACACACACATTATGGATACAGGCAGCCCAAACATTAGAGGTAATAATGAGATCTTTATCTATTAGAGGAAAAGTAAAGAGAGTCTTTATGCTGCAGGCCTGAAGGGGAAAAAGTTTAACAAACTAATGAGCTGGCATGCAAACAACTGCAGTTCAAAAGGTGATCTACTAAACGTGTGTTACAGTAAGAGACACACAGGCGCTGTGTGTTAGGCCTATAGAAGTTGTGTGACCTTTAATTTAATGAGAGTGACATCATGTGAAAGTACGGGTAGTGAGATGTGTTCTGTGTATCACACAAAGTGTGAAGGTGAGACTGCCAGATCTGTTGCTGTGACTATAACGCTTTCATGTTTGGTGACTCGTTCTCAGGCAAAGACTGAGCCTGGGCACAAATGTGTGTGTATGTGTGTGTGTCTGTGTCTGTGTGTGTGTATTTCCCTTTATCACATAGCAGAGAAAGTCACTGAGCTGTTAAGAAAAGGGTGTCCATTACCTTCCCAGTGTGGAGTTACACACTTAAAAGCAGTCCATTAGTATTCTCTTCAGTTTGACAAGGCCAATAAATTAC
Organism: Ctenochaetus hawaiiensis; assembly: GCA_029783645.1. Classification (NCBI taxonomy): domain Eukaryota; kingdom Metazoa; phylum Chordata; class Actinopteri; order Acanthuriformes; family Acanthuridae; genus Ctenochaetus; species Ctenochaetus hawaiiensis. Next base: position 18,167,866 of record JAPZDY010000024.1, read on the forward strand.
CAGGTGCTTCACAACTTCCACTTTGTGTGTATGTGTCTGTGTGTGTGCATATGTGTGTCCTTGTTCACAGATGGGTGTAGATAGTAGAGCTCAAAAGGTGAGAAGAAAGCAAGTATGTGGTTTCTGTATATTTGTGCATCTCTTTGCCTCCCTCTTTGTATGTCATGTTTTATCATAAACCTACAAATTGAAATACCCTGAAACAGAGCAACAAATTGGTGTCAGTAAGCTCCAGTGGTCACTCAGCTTGTAGAGTGGGTTGTCCATTATTTTTCAAGCTAGTGGTCTAATCCCTGGTTACTTCTGCTGTTTTTTCATGTGGGGTAAAAAAAAATGTTTTGGAAAATTTTTGTCTCTCAAAAAATGTAATACAAACAAATTAAAAGCACCACAAATAGATCTTGTTTCTATGTATTCCAACTGCATTACAGATACAGAAAAATTATTAAAAAGTACATAACAGGAAGAAAAAAAGTATGTTGTAAATACACATATGGCACAAGGGGTTACTGGTCTGTTTGAGAAGCTCAGAAGACGACATGTGTGTGTCATCCAGCTGTAGATTAGAACCCCATTAGCCTCAGTGGCTGGTCTGCTGTTTAGACTGAGTGTAAACAGAGAGAGAGGGATGGTCCGACGTCTTCTGTCTCCATCTTCAACCTCCTGATAACACTTGCAAACACACATGCACACACTCAACAACATGTCTGGACAACCAGGCTTCCCTATGCCATGTATGTGGGTTGGTGTGTGTGTCTGTCTGTGTGTGGCTGTGGACGGAGCTCTGGTGTCTCTTGTGAGAACGCTCTGTTGATTGCTCTCATGCCCTCCACTGGCATCTTCCTCACTTCCTGTACCAGCTGCAGCTTGTCTCCCCTCCTCTCTCTTTCTCGCTTGATGGCTCTCTTCAGGCAAGTCTGGTTCTTCTTTCATTCCCACGATCACATAAAAAAGTGTCTTCAGCTGAGTCATAATCACAATCCCCTATTAGCTGTAAATATTGTCAGTAGTATTAAGTGGAGAAACTTAGGTCACTGAGTACAACCAAAAAAAAAACAAGATTTGGTTTAAGTTCCTGCTTCTTGTTGAATAGAAAATCTTGGTGGAGGAATGGATATAAAAGCAAATTAGGCAAATAAAAAACATAATATTAAATTCAAGACACAAAATTAGGGAAACTAATAAGCTATCAGCTTCAAAGTAGGTGACAAATAAAAGCAAAAACCAACACAAAGTGTTTTAGTGAAGCGTTGGGTCACTACAAGTCTGCGGAACAGCGTCATTGCTGCTCACAAAGATTTCTGTATTAATTAATCCTTCAAGTCTCCAAAGTTCAACAGAAAGGATTTAACACCATTTTTAAAAATAACATTCCCTTATTTGATATTAAAATGATAGTGTGAAAAGTGCTGACTTATATGTTGCTGACACATCTGGGTGCTTAACTGGGTTCAGATCTGTTGACTGTGAAAGCCACAGCACATAGTACACATTAGCTTTATGTGCAATAAACAATTCAAAAACTATTTGAACCACATTTAATCACGTGTGTGCCTGCTTGAGATTGTTGGTATCTGCCTGCATTGAATCTTGCATACAACGGACCAATCAACATTTTTATACAGTTATTCACAACTTGTGAGAAAAACTATTTTACTGACCACTCAATTAAACAGAACATCACCATTGACTCCACACTCTTCTTCACCAGCTGGTAGTAGCTGCTTAAGATCAACAAGTGCCTCATTTTTGTAATCCTGAATCATACCAAATGTAGCCAAGACTAAGACTCAAACTGTTTCAGACTAAAAACAAGGCTTACCTATTTTGTTTCATCCTGTGTAGATGAAAAACTGACATTCATAAGAATCTTTATTATTCTGATATGTCTGCTAGGTGCCAATTTTGGTGCACAGCAGACTCCTTTTCTAAGTCTGGGTCTGACTGAGGCGAAAAGTTTTATTATTGATTCTCTTCATGTTCCTTTTACATTAACTGTTTGCAAACTTGATGTAAACCGCTCTCTTAATCTAACATTAGCAGCAGTGGTAGGCAGGGCACAAAGTCTGCAGGTAGATGGTCTTTTAAAAAATGTTTTATTTAGGAAAACCTGTTAAACAAAACACTGATCATAGACTTTAAAAGTCACAGGACAGTAACTCTTAATATTTTATATTCTGCATATGATGTGCAATGTTTGACTGTGTGTGTTTTTTAGTATTGTGTGTGTTTTTTATGTCTTATGCAGGGGCACTGGTTAATGGTGGTTTTAAAGGGGGTGAAGTGCTGGACAATTTGTTGGCTGGAATATTTCCTACAATGTTGATCTATTCCTTTAATTGTTTGCCTGTCTGTTTTTGGGATGTCAGAAGCAAAGACACCAAATCTTAATCAGTGTAAACCAAATTTCTGTCTCTCTTGAGGTGACTGTTGCATATGTCACTGTCAGACTTGGACGTTGTAGCAAGCCAGTGCACATCATCAGCCAGTTCTGCCCCAGTTTACTGGCAGCGGCCCCACTGTCTGTGCTAAAAGTCACGTCGCGAAGAGAGAGACAAGCCTAGAGAAGCGGGGTAGGAAGGAGGGGGGCCGTAGGGGGCACAAGGAGCAGGACACAGGAAGTGGAGAAAGATGAAGAGCCGGGAGACAATGTGATGCACAGGGGTGTTGAACTGGAGGGGCGGAGGAGGAGAAGGAGGGGGAGGAAAAGCAAGCAGAGGAGAGAGAAGAGAGAGAGGAGGCAGAGGAGGAATGTTGGAAGAGGAGAGCAAAAGAGGGAGAGTGCAGGGTGTGTGCATCTGGCACTAGGAGGCAGGGAAAGATAGCGTGGGCCAGGCTGGCCGGACGTGTGTGTTTGTGTTTGATTGAAGAGGGATGTGAGACAGAGACCCCTCACTGGCTCAGTTTTACTGGAATGCTGCCATGGCGAGATGCACACTGACACACATGCTTTAGATACACATACACACATTTGTTCACCGAGTGCAGAACATGGAAAAAGAGGAAGTGACTGGAGAGTCTAAGATGAGAGGGAATGTGAAACTTAAGAGGATGGTTACAGAGGAGGGGTATCCCATTTTAAAAAATTATTTACAATCAGTAGCTTACTGCAGGGACAAATAATACAAACTCATGCGGTGCTCATACGGAGGGGACAGCAAAAAAGTAAGGTCAAAGCATTTCCAAAAACACCAAATACATAAGATGCAAGTACGTATGATGCACAGGTGGCAGATCTAAAAAATGTACATTTGATGGCACAGTGCAGCCATAAGATATGACATATGCAGTGGGGAATTGGGTTTGGATGTGGCACTCAGTTTCAACATTATCGAAGAGCTGGAACAAACCCTAACAGCATAAAGTATGCAATATGGTCTACTGGATATAAGCAACTATAAAGCAATAGTTCAATTTTACTTGAAATAGGATGATTCATTTTCTTGTGAGCTAGATGAGAAGACTGACACCACCCTTATGTCTGTATGGTAAACATAATACTGGGGCAAGCAACTGGTTAGCCTAGCTCAACAATAAGATTGGAAATAGGACAAACCAGCCACAACGCCATCAAATTAACATATTATATGTCAGTTCATTCTGCCCAACCCCTGAAGTGTAAAAATGTAAATGTGGAAGGGTTATGAGTCATTCTTGGCAAAGAGCAACTGCTAGTCAGAGAAGAGTCTGAGGAGTTACTTGTCCTGACACATAGAGTAATCAACCCTAACAATAAATTTTCACATTTAAAGTTTGACTTTTGGAAGAATAAACATGTATATTTATTAGTGAGCTTTAGGGGTGGTAAGGGGATTCTGTGTCCAGCTAGATGCAGGCTAGCTGTCACCAGGTCTTTTTGTTAAGCTAAGCTAACTGGCAGTGCATTTATCATAGAGACATGAGATTGGTATAAATTTTCTTATCCAGCTCTCTGCATGACAGCAAATTAGCATAATTTCAAAGTATTTAAATCTGAGACTAAATTGGAGCCCTCTGTGTTAAGTGGTTGCAGTATGGCCTAAGAGAACAGGGAGAGGAGGGGAGAAGAGAAAGCAGGAAAGTGAGGATGAACTAATGAGCTGCCAGTGAGGTTTCCTCACAAACCCTGATGATAACAACCATCTGTTTTTACCGAGACACTCCAGGAAAATGACATGTTTCAAGGTTGCAGCCGCACACCAAAACAGGATGAACCTTAGATTACCCCATCAACTCCTGTTTGTGTGCTACTGTAGACAACCGTGCCCTTACAAAGTGGCAGCTGGATGAAGACACAGATAGGCACACAAAGCAGATGCATTGTGCCTTTGGATATTCAGAGTGCTGCTTACATAACCTGATGAATTAATAGGTCAATCAGAGTTGGACAAGACTGATGTAAACGTGTCTGCTGACAGGCAGTGACATCCTGTCCAAGAATGTCATACGCACAATTCTAATGGCATATTTTTGCCCCCATAACGTCAGTCAGGGCTCGCCGTCTGAGAATTCCTGCACCCCCAAGAGTCACTTCCTGTCCACTGAGGCAGAGTGTCCCTATCGCCACGGAAACAACATTGCAAAGTGAGTACAGGAGCCGCTAAGCATTCTGCTCTTCCTTATGAGGCTCCAGAGGCCAGATTGAATCCAAGCACACACACATACACAGAGCTAAATAGGGAGAGGTAGAACATCCAATAATGGCACAGGGTGTATGCAAGTGTGTGCATGTGTGATTGTTTGTGTGTATGAGTGTGTGTGTGTATGTGCGTGTGTGTGAGTTGGGTGGGGGGAGGATGGGGGAGGGACATAGGGGGTCCATTGTTTCAGACTGGAAGGCAGAAGTGTTGGGAGGAGGCGAGGGAAAGTCAAGGGGAAGCTAAATTTAGAGCACCTCCGCTCAAGTATTTCAAATATTCTTACGTGTTTTGAATGCTCACGTATACAGTTTATTACTTCATCCATTTCCAACAGTACGTCATTGCACAGCTACTACTTCATTATTATTGATTTGAATAATTTTCTTTTGATATATTCACACTTAAAGTACAGACTGCAAGAGCACTGTAAAAACACTGTACTTTTTAAATCCTCAATAACAAAAAAGTACTTAAATACTTTCTTTTGATAATTTTTTAGACACAAGCACACAGGTTTACCATTAAATTTGAATCTCGGCTGTCAGAAAAGGTAATGATAGTTATCATTTACATATGAACCTCAGATTAAAGGTGATACAGTACACATGGGGTTAAATCTTCATGTGCATGTTTTGGGTCATTTCCTGCTGGCTGTACAACCCTGACCTGCTGGTGTGGACCTGGCCACACAGAGAGATAGACACACACACACGTCTAGCACTGGCCTACACTTCCTTTCAGACAGCGACACCCACTTGGAGAAAGAGCGTGATCTGTCTCCACTACGTCCCCCGGCAGAATCCTCTCATCCACTTCTGTCCATCTCATTGTTCTTTTTGCACTTGAACATGATCACTAGGGACCAAGGCTGAATGGAAGGCAGCCTCCTGAACAGGTGCTTTGTTAGATAAACGACACACATTCTTCGCCATAGAGGCACCAGCAACAGCAAAAACCTGGATATTCTGACCATAGGCTCTGAGAATGTGTTAAAGGTTGTAAAATATATTTACTACATAAAACCAAAATACATTTAATAAAGAATATATTCTTTTAATTCTTTTAAAGCAGATACTGTTTTTGGATTTTTTTTATGTTCCACATTATAAAAAAATATCAAAAAAGGGTTGTGACAGAAAATCTTAGTAAAGAGCATTTTATAACTGGTGTTTTATTTTTTTTTAAAAGGCCCTCCTAGGTTCACCTGTTCTCCCTCTTTCTGCTCCATAAAATGATATAACTGTTTATACTATATATTTTATATATATATATATATTTATACACACACACACAAAATACATTAAATACATAAAAAACAAATAAATTTAAAATTAGCTCATATATATAATCATATAAATATATAGATATTTTTTCACATATAGATATATATTACAAATTGGATATCATATCTAATACCCCAATTTTATTACCAAATCTTGTCACTATTAAAATATTTGTGGTCTACCAATAGTAATTTTGTGCCTCTGTTTTAGCATAAGGAGTGGAATTCCTTGAAAATTTTAATTATTATTTAAATTTAATACACATTATATACAGGAAAATATATGGGTTAAGAGTTTACTCTCCTTGTATTCTTTGATTGATTAATTTTATGAAATTCTGTTTTCCCTCTTCTGCCATGTTCAGAGCGACTGTAGCTACGATGTATTGTCTTTGCTATACACTCATATTGTGAGTGTGGAATGTATGGGAGTGTTTGTCTGTGTGTGCATCTGGTTTACCAATCAGAGCTCTAACGTCATGTCCCTGACCTAGTGAAGGGCACAGCACAGTGAGGCCGTGTAATATGTAATGTGTTTCTGCCAATTGTTGGAGTCTGAGACTCTGGTGACAAGGTGAATGCTCTGTGAATGAGAAATCACAACCTGAGTTGGGCTGAGTGCATCCACAGGTCATCCTGGAGAGAGACAGTGTATGTATAACGGCAGGAGTGCTCAGCGAACAGATTTTTAACAAGGCTTTACTGACATGCTGCAAATGGTGCATGATCCAGGAGACAACAGAGATCACACACACCCTGCGTGGGTCGTCATACATTGGTCAGCTGTTAAAACCAACATTCTGTGTAGTAAATGAGCCTTTGGCCCCTCAGGCTCTCTAATTTCTACCTTTTACACATGCATCTCTTCATCTCTTGCGGTCAAAGCCACCACATGCTGTGGTCTGTGATTACAGCCGAGTGTTTACAGTCCTCTCATATTAACACTTGTGTTAAACAGCATGGGGTACCATCCTGTCCCAGTTTTTTTTTTTTTTTTTTTGACAATTTACAAAACTGGGTTTCGTTGCTGATACCACTAGCTTGATGGTACATTCCAAACTATCTGCCCATCCGAGGCAGAGAAAGAGAGAGGCATACGTCATTAT
>JAPZDY010000024.1:18176000-18190510 GCA_029783645.1 Ctenochaetus hawaiiensis
TGCAACTTTAGCTCTTTCTCCTTTTCTCCATCCCCTCCATCTCAACTCTCCCCTGTTTCAATACTCATTCCCCGCAGGAGGTGGCCTCTCCCTGTCCTCCATCTCTCCTTCTCCTCCCTTTCTTTCTCTCTCACATCTGGTCAGGCAGCTGTGGCTGGCTAGGGTTCAGTGGGGTGGGAAGGTGTGGAGGGAAGATGAGGAGAAGGAGGAGGAGGGCTGAGGTGGTTGAGTTTTGAGAAGGCTATCAATTGCAAAGCCCAGGGCACAGTAAAAAAAAAAGAAAGAAAGAAAGAAAAAGAAAGAAAGATTTGACACAAAATGCACACTGTGAAAAAAAAACATTTTGAACCAAATCTCTTTAGTTTCTCTCAGTCTATCTATCACACTGTCTCCCTGTGCACTATTAAACTCTATTAAAGAGAGCAGCAGCGCAGGGAGAGAGGGGGAATGGGAGGCTGGGAGTTCAGGGAGAGGCAGGGGAAGAAGGGGGAGGATGGTGAGGGCAAAGATTTCAATATCTGATTTCCACATCTTAAATACATTAATTTATCTTACCCAGGGGCTCTTTAAAACTCAGGAGAAGGGAGAGGAAGGGATGGGAGGAGGGAGAGGAAAAGGGGCGAGGGTACTTATGACATTTTCATTGTGGAATCTCTTTTCTATTGTTTCTGTGGTCAACATATTGCCCAAAGATTCCACATGCCATCATGGCCACAAAGTCTCCGAGCTGCTAAACGGTCACAGATGGCATTACATACACGCGCATGTAGATGACTTGATTCGTGTCAGGCTTAGGTGCTTTTTTTGCTGCAATATGCCAATGTCAGCAAATGATCTACTGCTCAGGAGTGCGTCATTGTGTTACACATTCCAGGATGTGATCCGGGCTACCTTTATGCCAACTACCCGTCTTTGTCAGTCTCCACCCTGAGTGCCAGTTCCTCTGCACTCCAGCTGAAGTTCACGACCTTTTAGAGTTCACTCGGGGACGAATGCCTCTCTGAGGGAGCGTGAACTCTTCACTGTAGTCTCACGTGATTCTAAGCATATGGTAAGTCACCCCTGAGAGTGGAAAAAGCTCCACTTTCAGTTGCTCTCAGTTCCTTCCAACTTATTTTATGGCCAGTTTCAGAGCATGAGGAGCCAAACAAACAGAGAGGGATACATGGCCATAGTGAGGGGGCAGAAACAGAGAAACAGAGATGAATCTACACTATTCAGCGTGTAGGAAGTGAGGGATGGGAGAGAGCCAGTAGGTTTGAAGGGGAGTGTGCAGGTGTGTGTGTTCTTATGAGCATTCTCTTGGTGTATCTTATGTTTTCTAAAATTGTGTATGCATGTGTCTCATGTGTAAATGTGTGTGGTGCTGGGGTACTACTTGGGAAGGTGAACTCATGCTCCTCTCGGTACAGGAAGCCCCTGATTAGTGCTAACGAGAACTGCAGACCATATTAATGCAACCACACACCTCTCTCTCCCTCACTCCCTCCCCCCTCTTCATTTCTCTCTCACTCTTGCCATCTGCACTCGCTATGCTCTCTGCCAGACATCATAAACCCACTGCAGAGCCCTGAGACACACAACAGAGCACTGAGGGGGGCAGGCCAGGCGCTACCACGCACTCAGCCCCCCTCTTGCACATTCAACCCCACAACTACACCTCTCTCAAACAAACACATGTGGTGGAGCATACACAGTATGCACACTAGAGAGATCTTACACCATATGACACATAGTAGAGTTCATTGCGTAAACATTTACACACCTAAACAAACCCAGAAAGTACAGTGAAAGTGAAACATTACACAGGCACAAACATTCACAAGCAGACAAACCTAATTTGCATAGAAAAGAATCAGAGCTTGGAGATCAAAGATAAGGAGAGCATAAGGCAGGAGAGACAGGATGGAAAAAAGGTCTGCTGGTGTGCAAGTCTTATTAAATGTTCCCGCAGATGGACAGACAGGGCGTTTTCATATTGAGACATGGATACCCTCTCCTCTATTCTCTTGACTCCCACCCACACATTAACATGTGTTTCGCATTCAAAGCGGAGATGTGCAAACCAATGGCCAACCACTCAGAGTGACTGGCAGCCCGCTCTCTCACACTTACTCTCTCACTGTAGTCATAGAAATAAACTCACAGACCAGTACTCTGCGTGTACAAAAGTACACTGTGTGTATGTGTGTGTGTGCTTTTTATGCTTAATGAGAGGGTTTGAGTTCTTGATAAAAATAAGATCAACTTGCATAGTTATGTTTTACGATGAGAAAAAAGGAGTCTTTTTTTAACTCTGACTGCATCACCATTCAAAGACACACATTGGTATGAGGACAACTAAGCGAACAGGTAATTGCTGTTAACACTGACATCAAGACTAGGAGTCTTCAGTTTGTTGCTGATTTTGAATGTTTTGTTTGCTTCAGAAGTGAATTTAAAGAGCAGGTCGTTATTACATCATGATTGTCTCAGTGGCTTTCTTTAAAGTTCTTCTGCCCGAACAAGGAATTTAATCCACGGAGGAGGTTGGCTCTGTCCTCAGACATAAAATGGTAAACTCCTCATCTATATGCACATGTACTGTATATGTGTGTCTACGTGTAAGCCAGTGGGAGGTCTGTTTGATCGCATTCAATAGCGTTGTGAGGTCAGAGTAAGCGGATGAGGAACAGACACACACACAAACAAAAATACACACACATAAAAGAGAGAGTTAGATAAAGGGGGACCGAGTGAGGAAACACATAGCATTATAAGTGTGTTAGTCGGAGAGGGTAGTGTCTGTGCACATAAACGCAGAGGGTCGAAGATGGGCAAGTGGGTTGGAGTCAAAGGCTGGAGATAGAAGGGTCGGCGGAAGGGCAGTAGGATCGGGGACTCTTTCTGTCTAGTTTACCCAGCTAGAGGGCCAAGAGACCCAGACAGAGTCATGATGTCACCTACTGTACCCTAACCTCCCAACTCCCTTACTTCCTGTCCCTGCTGTGGTGATGTCACTGGCCAGCTGGGGATGTCACGTCCACACCTTCCCATCCCCTCTCTCTCTCCCTTCTCTCAACCCAGCTTCAATCACTGGCGTCCTGCTGTGACCCCAGACTGTAAATGAAGCACGTACCAAACACAGATAGAAAAGCAACGATGTAAGTCTACTAACCACAAACAGAAATCTTTTAAATTATCTAGCCTAACAATATTAGTACATGAAATTCAAGCAAATAAATCACAATAATTAACTGTGTGATTCTGTGTTATTTTATACACATACACACACACACACATATATGTGTATTTACATATATATACACATACATACATATATGTACACACACACACACAGTATTTGGCTGCCTTACTTTTTGTTTGCATAAAAGACAAAAAGGAAATGAGCAGCTAGCAAACACTGCAACATGACTGCACTGCACCAGATCCAGTGACCTCATCAACCTTTGTCTGAAAAACCCCTTGATTTGAACAGATGGTCTTAAACAGTCATGACTTTTTCGATTTATCTGTCACAATTACTGGTACACTGTGTGAAACAAGGTGGGAAAGTGAAGCTGTCTGCTTATATCTTGCAATTTTGGTTCATTAACCACTGATTTACATACAACTTTTACCAAAAATTGAGATTTCTGGCCAGGTAACAAGAGCTGAATCATAAACTGTATTCAAAAGTGTCTTAAAAGCAGAATCACTGCAAAGAAGATATATGTGACAGATTCATGACCAAATGTGACAATATAAAGTCTTTAAGAACATTCAACCTGTTCGGGCCATCTCAAAATAGATGAAATGGCAGCAAGTTCCTGTTGCAGAGAAAGAGAGAGGACAGCATCCATCATATTCTGCAGTGTTTGCTGTAACCTGATATTATTATTATGTGTCATTTCCATAGCCTGTGTTCTGCCGATCGTCTAAACTCAAAGCTATTTAAGCTAAGTGTGGGGTGGTGGTGTTTGACCTGAAGACATGCACTTATGTAACACACTCCATCGGAAAAAAAGGTTTGCATATGCCTTGAAAAGAATTCTGTGTTTTCCCTGAGAAGGAGCCAAGTATGTGACCGGTGCTTTTGATAGTTGATAAACCAGCTCCTGTTTTTAACCTATAAGGATCATTACAAGGTCTTAACTACATATAATTCCTAGATAATAAATTCAGAGATGACAGGCATCACAAATTCAGCCTTAATCTATCTAAAATATTATTCCAATAAATCAAAACAAATAAAAAGGGTCAGGAAGTCAAGAACAACTTTCAGTCTTAACTTTTAAACCAAAACAGAAAATAATTCTTTAAAACTAAATTGAAACTAAAACAGAGTAAAACTTTATCTGCTGTGGAAGATTGTCAGAAAGTCAAAAATGAAGTTTTAGTCATGGTTAAAAAAAAAGTTTCAAACGACTTTAATATAAAGACTGACATGAACAGGATATTAAATCTCTGAGTTAAACTCAAAAGACAACAAAACTGCACTATAAAATCACTCAATCACATAATAAAATATTCATTTGATTGAAGGCTGCTCTCTATAAAAAGGTATGAGGACAGTGTAATTTATTCATAAAAAGTCTCAACCAGTTTTATGTGGTTAGTAAGTGAGTTAAATCATTGGGTCAGAGATTCATTTGTGTCTTAAAGGTCAGTGTAAGACCAAACAACTGTCATGATGAATGCTTAATAGAAAAGAACTCAAATGTAATTCGAAACCAAAAGTAAATATAGGTCAAATAGATTACTGGGTTTGTTGGCTGAATAAGTCTTTTGGCATATTTAATAAGCTAAAAATGAATAACCAGGATTTATTAATAGAACTTTAATGTGAACAGGAACAGGCAAATAGAAATTTTTCAGCCCTGTCCATTCCTGCCTCTCATTCTCTTCAGAAGCCATTCAAAAATACCATCGGAGGGAACTTTCCCTCATTCATTCCCTGTTCATTTACAGTGAAACACTGCACAAGAGTTCAGAGAGAGAGAGAGAGAGATACAGAGAGAGAACTAGAGAGAGAAAGAGAGACAGACAGAGAGATAGACTGAGAGAGACACCAAGACAGAGAGAGTGAGACAGAGAGAAAAAGACATACAGACAGAGAGGTCCATGCCCCCCACCCATACACACACACAGTGTTACGTGCAGGCCGACAGGACCCCCCTTGTGGAAACTGAACACACACAATCTTCCTCCCTTTAGGCATCCCCTCTCCCCTGCCCTGAACCCACCCTGTCCCCTGCTGGCCACTGTCCTTAACCAAACACACAACACACAAACGCATGCATGGATGCATGCACACACACATACACACACACAGAGAGTACCCGATTTTCTCACACACCCACGCCAAGCCACACACACTGTACAAACAGTCTCTGTACTTTAATATCGGATTATGTTTCAGCGATGCACATGCGCGTGAGACGTACAGACACACATGCTCTGTGCACAGATCCTTCCGAAAACACACACATCCTTTCACTTTCTTTGATGGATGAGGAAATGCTCACACAAACATATAAACAAAACCTCAATCTCAAACACCATTACATCTGTATGCTTTTCCTAGAGCTTTGGTTGAGTCTTCAGGACCTGACGTATCTAGCAGCTCCACCTCCCCTCCTATCCTCTCTTTCTCTCTCCCTGCTCAGGCCATACCTGATTGTCTGCTTGTTTTCCCTGGCGGCTCCCAGCTTCCGTTCCCAGGCTGGGAGGTAGGAGGTGGGAGCATAGCCTACGACACATACTTTCCACCCCTGAAGGCTGAGGGCCAGCGGCGGTTCCTCCTGTCCACAGGCCCTACAGGAAACACTTAAGCCCTGCTGCTGCCCACCAGCTCTAAACTACTCATCTGGCTCAGGCCTTGGGTAGGAGGAGGGAAAAGATGGGATAAGTGCGTGAGAAATGGATGAGAAAAGTTGATGAGGACTGTGAGGATGCTGAATAAGAACTCAGAATATCCACTTGAAGTCAGTTAAATAGAAAAAAGGTATCTCTCTGTTTTGGTGGTAATCTTTCACATCCACCCAGGAAGTTTTATAAAAAAAAAAATCCTCAAGATATGATATATCTAAAACTGTTAGCCATATATTTTGGTGTAAATGGGGGAAAAGGTGATTGCAAACCTGAAAAGCTGTATCTTTCTGCTTAAAATTTCACTGTCGCTAATCAAATATTAAAGGTTTTACTCTGAGCCTCAATGAGTGTACACCCATGCTAGTTACTTTCATTTAATCTGCTGATGCCACTAAAGAAAAGTTAGAGGATTACAAAGTCATTGAAATTTTTTTTTCCTTTTACCATGTTTATCTGCACCAAACATCGTGGTCATCCATCCAATATTATGCAGACATTTCACTGTATGATATTTTATGGCAATCCACCACACTGTTGGTGAGATATTTCAGAATGGATCATTGTCATTCATATAACCATGCTGCTAGTGCAGCTAAAACCAGTTTAAATACTCACAGGTTGCACAAAGGGATAAACAGACAACCCAGCAAAATAACCAGGCAGCTCCTCATTAGATGTGAGCATTAATGTGGACCTTGTGTCGGCCCGGAGAAGCTCAAATATTTAGCAAGAAACAGGGGTAAATAAGGGAAAGCAAAATCAGCAGAGGAAAAATGGGACATTCGTGGGACAGGGATTAGGTGTGCTTCAGTAAACTATTTTTTTTTTCTTTTGCTTTAATGGTGCACCTGCAGGTCTTGATTCTCCACCTTTTCCTGGTGGGACTTCCAAGAGTCAGCATGGCCCCTTTGATTAGTACAAATGACTCTCATTATGTGGTAATGCTGTAATTACAAGACATGACGTGCTGCCCTAGTGCGCTGCAATTTCTATCACTGTAAGTGACAGCACTCACACACCCATCAGTTTGTGAAACTTGTTACTTATTCGTAGAGAGAATTATTCTCCCTAGTTGTTTGCCTCCAGGCTTTTTCAAGCCGGGGTTTGTTTTTTTCAGTGTTTGGGGTTGAGCTATTTTGACACTGTTGAGCGTTGATGCAGTCAGACATAGAGGTGAACCCAAACAATGACTGCAAGACCCTCATGTTAGATTAGTTCTGTTTTATATGAAGTGAGTGGTATGGTAATCCATCCAGATCTCATAATGGTAATTTGGTAACTGTTTCCTCGTTCAACAAGCTTTTATGTAGGCCAAGTAATCATCTACAGAGAACTTAGACTGTACATGATACCGCTAAAGCTCAAAACCAGCTGCACAGGCCAATAAAAAGGCAAGTAAGGATGTTTTATTGAACATTAGGACTTCTTTGCCATGCAGTGTACATGCAAAAAAGGTTTCTCAAAAATCCTACTTGCCTCAGCTTGGATGTGAGGCTACCCAGCAGATGTGAGTGTGGAGAAAATGCAAACACTTGCTTCTTTCTGCAGACACTGCTAACAAGTGAGAGTGGCTTTTGTAAAACACGGATTAGTATTAAAATGGTCAGTATTGAAACACTTCCAAGCTAAATGATATCATCTTGCATTAGAACTGATATTCTGAGTAGCAAATCAACAAAGAAAGCTCCTGGAAACTGCTACCTCAGTTTTGTTGCAACTAAGTGATAAGTCCACCAAGTGACTGCAGATAAATGTTAACCACATACGAATTTGTGAGAGGAAAAAATATATTTTTATAAGGCTATGGCTAAGCTGACTGATAAACAGTTATTACGGTTAACCAGATAAGACTCTAATCCACTAATCACATGACACAGTCATGCTGATAGAGGGATGACATAGGTGCAGCAGATCAACAGCTGCCATGCTTCCTCTGTTGAGTGGCTTCCTTTCTGATAACAAATATGCCCACAGAGTCAACGTGATCAGTGTGTTGAGGGGTATGATGAGATACAGCATGCATGAGATGTTAGAGATTAGGGTTAGGCTTAGAGTAAGTAACAGCAGAGATTTTGCTATTTTGTTTTTACTATAGTAGCTTAGCTTATGTATCTCTAATTACATGAGAGATACATATTTGAACAAAATCTCAATATTTCTGGTATCTGGTATAAATGATAATAATAGTCAGGATGAGTGACACAACAGAAACCAGTGCATATGCACAAAGGTTGAAATTTATTAGGAAATATCATAATGCAACTCATGGAAATAACCCCTCGTAAAGTAAAAATTGAGACAAAAAAAAGTAGAAGTAAAAGCAACAACTGAAACCTACAGCCTAACAGGAGACTGCACATACAGATGGGAAATATCACAAACTTTGCCTTCTGCAGATACTGCACCAATCCGATCCAGATCTGGCTATTCTCACTTTCAGACATCACACACAGCAGTTTGGTCAGAGCCCCTTTTTGCAGCTTGTTACAGCATTAGGTCTGTGTACAATGTAAGGGGTTTCCACCTAACTTCAATGCATTTAATAATCATTAAAGGTGGTCACGGTAATATTATGTAGGGACAACCATGTGTCAGGATTAGGTGAATTTGTCATTAAACTTTACTCTGAACACTAATTAGCTTTTTATTCAATTAAAACTTACTGTAGGCCACTGGAATTACACAGAAGCTTTCAGTAAGTAGTTTAGTGCCCTAACAATATTTTAGTTGTTATTCATGTATATTGCAAAAACAATTAATAAAAATGCTGGCATAAAATGTTAAAAAAAAGTCATCACTAAACACTATCCAGGATTTTTCAGATTTGTGATTGTTTAGTCTGAGACTGGGTTGCATTCCCTCTTTTTTCTTTTCACACTTGAGACTCATTCAAAGTGCCGCAGCCAAAACAGTACTGTCAAGCCTAACCTCCCTTAATTCTCTTGTGCATCCCAACTAACACTGGTCTTACATGCTATTACTTGTATCTGACTGTCTTTTCTTGACCTTGATCATCTGTTCCACCTTTATCAAGTCTGGACTCTTGCACATGAGCTGCTGAATTATTTTACTACCAATTTAGTTAAAACTGCAGAGTCCCTCATCCCTCATCCTGACTCAGATTAAAAAGCAGACCCCATTCATGACCCTGACCTCTGCCCCTGCAGCCCGAACCTGACCCCTTACTCTTGAACCAAGGTTCATATCCTGTGTGTCCACAAACGCACAGCAAATGACCTCTCAGGAGTGTATACACAAATCAAGTTATTGTTGTCGTTATTATGCTACTGGCCTGTTTCTAGAAAAAAAAAGTTTACTTCTCTTGATTTTTGTTGTAGGACTCATAGTCAAAGATTTCTGAATCGTGTGCTTACTCAAAACTACACAGGACTCTTCCCTCATAATTGCTTATTTATTGAAACTAAAGATGAAGACATTTCTGAAAAGTAAAATTGCCAGGTTAGTGAGCTATAAACTCGGTATTCTGTTTATTATTATTATTATTATTACTATTTTTACTATTATTACTATTATTACTATTATTATTATTAGTATTATTATTATTATTATTATTATTATTATTATTATTATCTAGTTAACTTTATCTAGTTAACTAGATTAGTTTGTAAACTTTTTGGAATCAGCCTAGGGTAACATTTGAAAAAACACAACAGTGTTGCACACACCCAGTAATATAAGTAAGCAAGATAACATGTATGAATATAAACTGAGCTACCTGAAAATAAACAAAACAGAAATTAACGGAGAGAAAATGGTACTATTTGATACAGTCTTGGTCAGTGACAGTATTATCTATTTTATTAACATCCATCTCTTCATTATCTAAGACTGCTTATCCCTTGCAGGGTCACGGGGGCTAGACCAATCTCAGCTGATATTAGGTTAAAAGTGGGGCACACCCTGGATAGGCTGCCTCTTTTTCACAGGGCTAACACATAGAGACATACAACCATTCATGCCCACATTCGCATCAGCAGGCAACAGAGAGGGAGAAGGACAAGGACAGAGTACCCAAGGGAAATGATGCAGACAGAGGAAAAACATGCAAAGTCAACACAGAGAGGCACCGGATTACCAGTGAGTTTGAACGTAGAACCTGCTTGCTGTTAAGTGACAGTGCTAACTGGTAAAATTAAAATCATGTGATAGACTTTATTCTGTAGTCATTAGTCATTAATTAACCAATGGGTTGAAAGGGAACTGGCCATAATTTTTGTTGCCTGACATTGTCACCCCAGTAACAGAATAAGATTAAAGTCTGGGCTATTTAGGTGTATTACTTATAAAATACAAATTCAATGGTGGGAAGAGTGTAGTTTCAAAAATCCTACCAAACACCGATCTTTGTTCAAATTTATTATATTTTTTTCAAACTTTGAATTGTGTAGGTTATAAAATTAACCAATTGATGACTGTGGCGAAGTAGATAAGATTCCTTATTTCTTATCATAATATTAAGTACAACCCTAACCCTAAACAGGCATATATTAAAAAATTGTAATCAGATAATAATAAATATAATATAAATGCAAAAGTTTGATGAGTAGTACTATCATATATAACAAATATTTGTTCATGTTTTTGAAATTATTTTGAAGACCTTGGTCTGATTAGATTAATCTGCAACTCATTTGCATTATCTGTTTTTTTGCTTTCTATTCCTGGAAGTACTTTTTGTGCTGTGGTTACAAGAAAACCAAGTTTCCTGTACACCCCATTGGAACAAGGCTTCTGAGGAAACACATTTTCAATGCATGAATTCAATTTTTTTTTTTGCAGTTTATGTTGAACTTATCACTTCAATTAGCTTGGCATAAAAATAGGATAATTGCTTATTGTTAAAATGACATTTTCTGTACCACTGTGCATTTTTTTTACATAGTTAAACCTTGTTAAAGTGTTCTGAATTATTGTAATGAAAATTAACTTACTCCCAGTTATGCTTACAGTAGCTAAATGAGTAGAACAACACATGGAAACTACAAAGAAGGACCTTGTCTGGATGTAAAATCAAGTTGAGGAGATACTGATTTAAAGCTCAGTCTGGCCTCTCCCCTTTTACTATTATTAGAGGGCGTGAGTGAGTGGACTAATCCTGATTGAATTACATAGCAAACTCACTAACTGGGTATCCAGAGCAGAGACAGTGTCCTCTGTGTACCCTCCACTCAGAACAGGAAGCTGCCAGCCTTTCTGAGATTAGGCCTGTTTCCTTTATCCACAGTGCACTCCCAGCGACCCTGTGGCCCTATGACCCTGTAACCTTCCTCCAAGTATGTATGCCATACACACACCATCAGTTGAGGAGTGTGCCAGCTGGCATGTGACACACACGCACGAAAACATGCTACTAAATCATTCCTAAGAAAATGACACAAGTTCAATTTAAAAACAATATGGCCTTTCCTGGCACAGGATTGGAATGCTGAAGCGTTCAGCAGACACATACAGTCGCGTATGTCAATACTGTATCCATATACAGCATTACTCTAGTACCCATACACCTCCCACATGCCTCCCCCTCCCTTTCGAACAAATTGTGGCGGTAATTTTTCCCTCTCACTGAGTTTTACGAGCCTTAATGTGAAGCACCTGTAACCACACATAGGCCAGACGAGGACTGCAGAAGTCTCTCTGAAACCCAACTTTAACTTAGCAGGACACTCAGGTACATTCACAACTTATGCTTTATATGACATCTTTTTCTCTCGAGGCAGGTTTACCATTCTGTAATGTGGAGATCAGCAGTTTAACCTTTAAAGTAAATAAAATGAGCTTTAGTAAATTGCTTTTTTTGTAGTCTTTATTAATCAAATCATGCATACAGTTTGGCTTAATGGATGGCACCATCTCAAATATCTCAACACCTACAACAAACAAACAATATACTGAGTACTTCTATAACAAAATTGGCCACATTTTCTCAAACTGGCCATATACAGTCCAACCATGTACTTGGTTCTAACCTAGATGATTAGGAAATCTGATAAAAAGGGTACCTTGATGATATATCCTAATGACCTTCATAAAATCCGAACTATTTATCCAGCACCACAACTAGGTCAATATTTTCCCTTATCTAGTGCAACATTTTAACATCTGTGAAACAGACAGTCATAAAATTTGATTCAGCAATATCGCAAATTACACTGGTCCCCTGACTTTCTCCCTAGAACATTATTAAGTCTTTTTTTAACCCCTACTTATTTTCTTAAATTCATTATTCTTTCTTTTTTTTCCCATGAGCACTTCAGTCTTACTGAGTCACAAGCTTGGCTTAGGACTCGTTACTATAGATATTCTTGGAAACCTTTCAGAATATGAGACCAAAGATTAGAAAATTGTGAGAATGCTGAGTTGGACTGATGAATAATTTTAGAAATGAATGCAAGCTCAGCATCAGTAACCGCCCACTGGAACATTAGAGATAGCAGGAGCGAGGAAGCGATGAAATGATGAACACTTCCTCTTGAGCGGTAAATGCAGAACTGGGCAACAAAGCAAATAGGCTTATAAAGACCAGTTTCTCATCAGTATATTTGCATCATTAGCCTAACATCAGACCAGAGTATAGGATGCAGCATCTAAAAATGTCAGAGACTGTTTACACAGTACATCACCTCACAATGACTGTGGAGAACTGTGGAGGTCACATTTAACACTCTCCCAAGTTCACGGAACTTGCTGTTAAGTGAGAGTGTGTGTGTATGTGTGTGTATGTTGGTGAGCACAAATGTGTTCTATTGAGGCCACATGTAACACCCAGGCACTCAGCTTGCTATGAAAACAAGAGGTCATCAGGCAGAGCACCAGGCTGTAACCTGCAGCTCTCTGAGGTTTCAGGTCAGCTGCTTTCTATTAACTCAGATGGTTGACTTGGTGCAGACTGTAAGCCAGTTAGCGCTGGCTGAGTCACCAAGTTTGGATACAAACACTGATACTATTGATGGTCTTTTTCTCTAAGTAACTCAACAAAAAAACCCTCAGATTGTAGGTTGTATGTATGTGTGCGTGCATGTGTCTGAACAGACACACACACACACACACACACACACACACACACACACATAATAAACCAACCCCTTGACCCGGTCACTGCTGCAGCATCCTCATCCATTAAAATTACTTACATCTCACACTCTAAAATAATGGCACACACTACTATTAGTTTTAGTCAGCCATGCAGTATTCAACCACATGTGTGGACTCTACACATACACATCCTTACCTTATTACATACCTTAATTTAGAAGTATGAAATTATGTGCACTCATGGAGCAGGGCTGTTAATCGATTAGATAGTAACAACTGTATAACTGTCATGAGAAGCCTGTAACCACAGCTGTACGGCAGATAATACACAAAAAAGCACTAACTTTCTCACAGTGTGACTGCACAGTATACAGAGGTCAATATCTGTTTACACGTTTTGTTTGGTATTTTTCATATTGCTTGCTTTACATACTTTCTTATTTTAGTCCCTTTTTTTAAATGCTTCCACGTGCCACCAGTATTCCTGTAAAGTAAAAGTCACCCATCTAAATATATCGAACTGCATCAGCCTGTCAACCACAAATGTCATGAATGAAGAAAAACATGAATAACTGTAGGCTCCATGAAAGCAAAAAAAAAAAAAAAAATAGAGCAGGGCCAGGGACAACTATAGCAGTGCAGTAAGATTTAAAAAGCGAATAAAATATAAAGAATAAAAAAGGACATGATACATGATACAAGGACATCAGCATCAGTAACAGAAATTAAACTCCTAACACACAGTATCATGATGTTTGCAGGTGAGCAATATGATTTATCTTCCTAGGGAAAACTAAGAAAAAAATTAAGAACTTTTTGACCTTGTTAACAGTGATTTGGAGGCCCCAGGCCCCAACAAGAGTCCCTTTCACATTTTCATTATTGAAATCACAGCTAAGGAACATTAAGCATTTGGAGAGTGCTGTTTTCATTCAACAAACCTTATAATAAAAAAGTAACCCAAATGAGAACTTTAACCATGGTCAGTGCTGTTGAACTATTTATCACATCACTTATGTTTGCACTGATGTAGTCTGTACTTAGTGCCCACAAATCTGGGCACATGTTTTCAGGATGAACCTCCTGAAACAGTTTATTGTAAGGAACAAAACACTTCAACAGCTAAGCAAGTTTATAGCCAGGGAGATTTAAACACTTTGGACTTTAGACTGATTTTCCTCTGTTTTCGAAGTGTTTACCAGTTCATACTGTTATTTTATGTTCTCGTTGTTATGTATTTGGACATGCTGCACATATTTCAGGTTTTCAAGGGGAATCTGCTTGTTAGAATTATGAGGTGTTACGAGTTATAAGTTGTGATGAGTAATTTTTGAAGCACAACTGTTTTAAAATGCAATGCAAATCACACAAAGCTATGCAAAGATGGGGAATGCTAGAATATGACACTCAATTAAAAGTACTGTTACTTTCAAAACCTTTTACTTGAGTGAAAGTAAAACTACTTGAAAAAAAAATGCTAAAAAAAGTCAAAAACAAAAAGTGTACTCTGTGTGTGACCCTAACGTATGTGAAATTTTAATGTTAGGGGTATCTGGTGATATATGATGATACTGGCAAATTAAAATACACTTAAAATTATTATT
>JAPZDY010000024.1:18193402-18205992 GCA_029783645.1 Ctenochaetus hawaiiensis
ACAAGCTATTAAGCCCTTACAGTTCGTCCAAATCTAACAATAAGTTCCATGTAGCCATTTGACAGATTTTGCAGCCTTTGTGTATACCTGGTTATAAATTGTAAATATAACGCCCCTCCCACACACACACACACACACACACACACACACACACACACACACAACACAACACAAAGACAAAATTTAAAATCCAACTACAACTACAGACACATTCATGCAAAGAGACATGCAAATTCACACACCCTGTGAAACGCACATACAACAGTACGTTGCTAGGCAACAGTGGCTACTGTCAAGTAACTCACCTGCGATCTCTGTGTGTGTCTTGTAAACTGTGAAGTCCTCAACAATGTGCTTTTGGACCCTTTGTTGTTTGAACATTCTCAGTCTATAATAAAACCAGTCCAGTTATCCTCTCTGTCCCAGTATAAGCAATCCACAGGACCACCGGTTGCTTCGCTACTTAAAGGGTGTTTAATACTTTTTTGTTGTTGTCCGTGGCAACAGGAAAGCTGCTAACCTTAGCTAGCTTAGCTGCTTCAATTAACGTTCCATGTTTTGTTTTGTGAGGGAAGTTACTCGTTGCTGCTACGTTTTAGAGTCTGTGGCTGTTCATTAAATCATTTGAACATTTTACGCAAATGTATCTTGAACAGGGCATCTTCCTCATTCTTTTTCCTTACAAATTTGTTTTAAAAAGCTTCGTGTCAGTGGCGACTGCTCCCTCTGATGGGAACTCGAGATGCTAAATTAGCCTATTTAATTTGCAAAGGTCGAAGGTCAAAGTGGAATAGTCCAATGAGTATGAAGTGTAGGTAATAATAAATAGTAGCAGACAGATTTAACTAGATAGGACCAATATTACATGTAGATGGATTTATTTTGATCTTTTAGAGATTGTTATTCCTTTTGGGTGACACAAAAGTTAAATATGCTTTATCAAATATAAAATAAAAAGAAAACATAAATTTAGGAGGGCCCCTGGCGGACGAAGCCCGAGGCAATAGCCAACCTATAATTTGAAATCAGCATGATATAAATATATAAGTTCATAAGGGCCTTGCAACCACTGCTGCTGTTGAGCTAATTTGCTGGCAGGCCAGTTGTGTGTGCTACTATTGCAATTTTATATAAACATGGGTTTGGTAATTTTGTTTATGTGTAAATATACATTCAGTTGTTAACCAGATGTGAGTAATGTTGCTGGGAGTCTTTTAAAGTTGGACAAACCCACTTATTAAAAAAAATGAAGAAAAAAAAACTATGGCAATTTAATTGTAATATGGAGAAGTTTCAAAAATCTAATTAAAAGCTATGCTTATATGTACATATTTTGAAGGGATGATTGCTTGCTACAAAATTTTAGTTTATGGGCTAGTCTATACTCCTATCTTACACACCATTCGATGTTGTATTTTAGCCTGCAGTGGCAGCAGTGATGATCTTGACTGAATTTATCAAAGGTGGAAGAATAAAGATACGCAATAGGTTTATATACAATCACACAATGTTTTCCCAGTGCTACGCAGATTTCACTGCATACAGACAAGCCAGCCAGACTACTGTAAAGGACAAATACATAGGCTATAAATTGCAGTCTGCGTATTAGCATCTATATATACATCATTATGTGGCTATTTCTATATTCTAGCCATTTTATACATCTGAGTGTTTCAGAAATGCTCCTCCTTTGAAAACATTTTCCCTTACTTGAATGAGACTGCCTTCACTACAACCAACACTGTTGTGCTTGTGCATGTTCACACCTAACCTTTCCCTTACACACCTGGTCCCTCAGTAGCTGAGGTCCTGGGCCTTGGATGGTGCTAATCAAAGACTTGTTTTGATCCAGGTCCAGTTTACTGAGTGAGAAACATGTTCAGTCAATGAAGATATGACTGCAGGGTAATGCAACTTGTTTGAAATGGAAATGAGCACTGCTTCTTCTTCTCCTAGCTACCAACAGGACTCCCATTTGTAATTCCCCTCCTAATTTATCTGTAGAGTCAGTTCCAAATGAATAGATAATTTCTTTTTTCTTTTTTTTTTGAAGAAGGATGCCATCTGTAATAGATCAGAGGCTTGTGAGGAGCTCCAGAAAGTGTGTTAAGTTTGAGTGTAAACCTGGTCTCAGTAGAAACACTTAAAGCTTTTGATAAACATTTTTATCTAGAGGTGAGATGTTGAAATATGATCTGCTCAGACAGGGCAGAGAGCCAAAGCCCAAGGGGTGTGTGTTTTATGCGTGTGTTTGTGTGCATGTGTCTATTAGTATAAAGGCAGTTGCTCCCACATTGTCTCTTTTTCCATTCAACTGCAGTGCTGAGGGCCCGTTTTTATCAGCTCCATCTCAAGAACTGACAGTAATGTGTGCCCACCCATGAAGTCAACTCTCTCTGTGTGTTAGTGTGCTTAGTCTGTGTGCGTATGTGCGTTTATGTGTGTATGTGCCAGCCAGCAGGCCAGGACGATGCTCAAAATATTTTGGCTGATTTATAGTCTCCTCAGGCTTTGGAGAAATCCCATTTATGACTAAAGACAGCAAGGGGGCTTTATAGGGGCAGCCAAGTTTGATGACTAAGCTGGTGCCAACTTATACACATGTGCACAAGTATGTGTGCTATGAAGACACACACACACAATAAAGTATCAATCATATGTACTTGACTCAATGATAAAGAAATTAAAGCAAAACAACATGCTAACTCTCTAAATACACCAAATACACAATGAATAGGTGAATAAACAGAAGGTGACTTTTTTTTGTTTGTTTGTTTGCATGTTTGTTTTAACAGGGGAATATTTTATTCCTTTGGTGCTTAAAACCACATAAAACCTTACATGCTCCATCACAAATTTTGACTATCTTATATGCTTGTCAATTTTAATTTTGAAAACCATGTTTAATTTCTAATTCTGAGAGTGTGCATGCACAGCAAAATGCAGACCAGTATGAGCATGAACGCAAGCATTGGAAGTTCATCAAAATCAATTGAAGAACAGGTCCACTGTGGTGCAGAATACTTGTATAGAAAGCACAAGTCCTCATGACAAAAAACCTTTTCTGGAGTTTTCTTCTAAAAAGAAAAATCCATCTTCTAAAAACTCCATGCAAGTGCTCCAGAAATGAGAAAAGCTTTTTATTTGCTAACACTTTGGTTGAAAAGACATTTAACACCATCACAAGTCTAATTTTGCTTACCTCTTGTGGTTCTAGTTGTCACCCTCTATGCAGTGATGCAGATGTGGCGTGGTCAACCAAACGGCTTACTTCCTCTTGATAATGAGTTTCTTTGAGACATGGTTAAGTCTAGACAAACTGCTTGGTTAATGTAAATGGAAAAATTGCCTTAACAATCAAACAATCAAATCACATGTTTTTGTCTAGTGGCAAAGTCAGTTGATTACCCAACTATTCACAAAAATTTGTAACACCCTGTCAACACCAGCCACATTTCAGTGGCATTTTTCTGTCATCTGCCCCATGTTATGATGGAGGGATGGTTACTTTGCAGTAAATACTTTGGGGTTAAGAGGTGAATGTGTTGCATCTTCAGAAAGTACATGCAAACAAACAAACACAAGAAAACTTGAAAACATCTTTTTTTATCCAGAAATCATGCAAAAATACCACAGATGACAACAGAAGTTCCTCGGGGACTCTGAAAGACAATGTAATTTAGGCCTGGAGAGAGTGATTGTTTAACAGTGAGTTATAGGACCCTGGTTTTTAAGTATTTTTTCCAAAGGCCAAACTTTTTCTAAGATTCTGAGGTGGACAGAATCTCAAATAAAATGTCACATTTACTTAGGCCTAATGCTTAAAATCTCCACATTCTTGCAAAATATGCATACATAGCAGTATGAACAGACTCCTTTAAAACACGAGAAATCTATAATGACAACTAGATACTTAATTAAAATGCTTCAAGACCTCCTCAGAATAGGTCATCAATACAAAACCTATAGAACCCAAACCAAAAAACTCCTCTTAGCGATCCCAGGAAGCACATAAAGTTACTCAGATTTAGATTACAACAGTTGACCAGTGCGGTAAACCTAAGGCCTTCCTTGTGTTAGACAAACTGTGTCACTTTCCAACAACTCTGGAGTTTTCTCCCATTCTCATCTCCCATTATTCAGGGTCTCTTTTACCAAAATCATCATTAATTGAATATACTCATTATAAGTGGTTTTCATTAAAATATAACCACCTGAAAATAAGTTGTGTTGTGCAGAGTTTTGCAGCCACTATAGGTATTTCTTCAGAAGGGGAGCGTGAGTGAATGGATATTCATTCAGTTGCAATTTGCAACCTAACCTCTAGATATCAATAAATCCAGGAAGATCATTTTGACCGACAGACTGGTAAGCTTGAAGCTTAAATTAGCCTTAAAAGGCCAAAGAACTATAAAGAATCATTCAACACTGGTGAATTAATACTACAGATTTTTTTAAGCGTCCTCAAATATTGTTATACTAGCCCAACCTGAATGTACGAGAGGTCACTTAGAAGCTACTCTTCCCCCTTTTATCTGTCTCTGAGCCCCTTACATTAAGCCAGACTGTTCTCACACTCTTTCTGATTCAAGCTCAGAAAAGCAACAACAAATGCAACTTTGATGTAAAATGTTTGATTTATTGTTTTATAATTTTTGGGGGTATTTTTGCCTTTATGAGACGGTTTATAGGTGACAGAGACAGGACAGGGGAGAGTGAAAAGAGTGTGACATGCAGCAAAGACCAGAATAAAGACTAGGAAGTTGTGGTTAACGATATGTGTCTTCATCAACAGGCCAACATGATGCATCGAAATCAGATGATCTTGTCAAACATACTGATGCTAAAGTCAAAAATAAGCTTTAATACTCACAATCAATATTGCCACAACTTCAAAAGGTTACAAAGCAGAATTTTGGCAAAAAGTCTCTCTTGAAGCTGGTAAAATAAGATTTTTAAAAAAGTGATTTTTAAAATAAGTTTTTATTTTCTTGTCGGACATTGTTGAAATGTTGCATATCATGAGCCCAGCCTCTGATCTCAGCCTTCAAAGGGCAGTTCATGCTTTAGTTTACTGTTCATGGCCAGTTAAATTTCTCATCTATCAGTGATTCTTATCAGAGCTTAAAATTGGGCCATTTATGTCCCACCCAGGCGTTTAGCCAGTTACCACCGGGGATTTGCATGATTCAAAAACAGAAGGGTTTGCTATAGAAATTCTTCTATGGGGATAATCTGCCTCCTGAGGCCACCAGCTCCCCTTATGTGGTGTTTTACTGGAGCCACGTTGGTTTTTGAGGATGGAAGTCTACCCAGCCAGATTTGAGAGCACCATGACCAGGACACAGGGGTGACGAGAGGCTGACTGAGGGTAGGAGGGATGGAGGGAGGTAAGAGGAGAGGGAGGTGTTTGAAGTGGAAAGAGATCCTAGAAGCATTTTATAGCTTTTTCTTATGCCCTTCTGCAGAGAGAAAGCAAAGCAGTGTCGTTTTTTTTTTCAAACACATAAAGTTTGAGATTTTGATGATTTATAGAGAAAGGAAGAGAGAGAAAAAGAGAGAAGGAAGAGAGGGAGGGGTGGTGGCAGGGGGGTTTAAACATGATGCAAACCATTTGGAGTGGGGAGCGGAGGTTGCCAGCACAGCCTGCTCTGTTTAAACTGGAGAGGAAGTGACCGTATATACAGCATGCCAGCAAACTCCCTCTCCCTCACTGTCTTTTTCTATCTCTTCTTTTCTCCAGCTCCAGTTCTCTCTCACACACACACACATACACATGAAAAAATCCAAGTTTCAGAAGCTCAAGAGAGAGTGTGTTGCATATGTACTCACACGTACATACACACTCACATCCACAGAGGTCAAATGATGGCCATTGGTTAGAGAGTGTGTTTGTTATTCTAATATTATGTTTCTTTACATCACCGTCACCGGGCCCATCACCGTTATTATCATTATTACTATTATTACAATCTGGATGGCTGGGGGGTACACGAGAGAGCGAGAATAAAGGAACGCCGAGGGGAGAAAAGAGCCAAGAACGAGAGACTGAAAAATGAAAGACAGAGCAAAAGGGAGGAGAAGAGGTCAGCTTTTTCCCTCAACAGCCGTCCATGACTTAATCTTATTCTGCTCTATTGAGACCTTCCCAGGAATGAAGATTTGTTGTAAGAAGTGAGAGACATAAGGAGAGAAGAGATGAACAGTGAAAAGGAGATGATGGAGAGGAAGGTGATGAGGAGGTGAAGCAGGAGAGGAGCAAAAGAAAGAACTGGAGTATTATGTACAGGGAGCTTGTTGAAGGTTACCCAACCTGACCTTAAAGGATAATTCTGGTTTAATACAACAGACGTCTTAGCAGTTTGACTGCTATCAAAAACATCTTACTCGCCAAACCAGAGGATAAGGCTGGAGATATTCTAGTTTTTGTTAGTGTCAACAATTCCCACGTATCCCTCTTCTGTTTCTCCTCTTCCTTAGCCCCCCCAATCCCCCCTCCATTAAAGGAATTGTTGTGGCGGGGAGATTTTCCGTATCCGATTCAAGGGTCCAAGGATAAAGGGCGCTGTATGCTGTACAGATTGCAAGGCCCCGAAAGGCAAATTGTGATTTGTGATTCTGGTCTATATGAATGAAATTGAATTGACTTGAAAAGACCAAAATCAACAGTGCACTAGTTCATCTCTCAATATGTACCGACTCCCCCGGCCTGTCTGTGGCTCTCAGCCCTATTCCCATTCTTTCCAACTGAAGACATAAAACTTTTAACAGTTCAGAAAAATATTGTGTCATTTTTAACAGAAAGCTTTTGTCTGATTTTAAGACTGTTTTCAGATATATTTATAGCGTGCTACAACTGTTTTAACTCAAAATCAGCCACAGTGCCATGTGCAGGAAACAGAACATGTTCACCAGTGCAAAGGTGTGGCAACTGTTTTTTTAAATGGTGGATGGAATAGAGGATTAAGATGCAAAGATGAAAGTTTAATTGGTTTCGGTCTTTTTACGAGACTTGTTGACAGTAAGAAAAATATTGATGTACACAGAACTATTTTTTAAATGCTGAGATATTGTTTAAAAAGTAATCTGACGTGGCTTGAACAAAAGGCATCGCATGATTTAAACAAACTCTAACATTAGCAAAAGTAATTTCGAAAGAAAAAACAAACAGCTGAATTATTACCCAATGTTCAGACTTCCTGGTTCAACTTTGGAGGTGTAAAGCACGACAAAGGAGGGATGATTATTGAATTTACAGATGCTCTGACTTTCCTTTTTATGGTCAAACTGATTTCTTTAGATAATCTGTGTGAGCTGAAAATATTTGTGGCAATGATGGCTATTTCCACCAGTTGGTGAAATAGATAGCCAATCAGAGCTTGATAGGTGAGTTTAAGAGTAGGAATGTAACTTGCTATGTATCTGTCTAGCTGCAGGGCCATACACATAGAACATAACTATATTAAAATGGGGGCAAGCACAGCTAAGAAAGAGGCAGAGGAAGAGGTAGCTTTAAGTTAACTAAATTTAACAGCTCTTAGATAGACATTTTCATTCTAAAATAACTTTTGCCTTAAACGTTGGTTAAATGCTACTAAAAATTTTAACAGCTAACACAGTTATATAATCTAGTAGCAATGTTACCATGTTTCCAGATCAAGGCAATAACTTTAGAACATTCATCACAGATAGAAACCAAAATAAAAGAAAGAAAAATACAAAGATAACAATAACAAAACCAAAAAAAATATGACCAAGTTGTTATAAACCACAGTCATCCTTTAAATAAATGTGCCTGTTTCCCTCATGTGCATGTGCCTTTGCATTGTTTCAACCATCTGTGCTGTAATGGTTTCGACTGGAGCGTGAATCGAACTAAAATAGAACTAATAGTCCCAACACTCTTGTTTTGGGGGTTTTCACAAAGCAGAGACGCAGGCCACCTTTGTCTGTGGTGTCTGCCTCAGCTGCGGTGAGCCAGTCTAGACCTCACTAAACTGTAGCAGTGTGGTCTGGTGATGTCATCCTAAAAAAACACCATGCAACTAATTGGTTTATGATCACCTCCAAATTGATCCCAGTGGACTTTATCAAACTGGGAGGCCAACATGAGTGGAAAGGTTACTTGGCAGTTCACAGGTTTGACAGGCTGCCCTGCTCTTCCATTTTTAGTTCAGAGAGAAAAGAAAACCAGGCACTAATATACCAAGTGCTTGTTTTTACTGGTACTGTATTGTATCTCCAAATGAATTCTATTAAGTAGGTTCGCACTTGCAAAAATAAGCCCAATAAATAGCAACAGACATCTGGATCTGTGAATCCAAAGTATGATAAATAACAGCAAAGTAAAAAAAAAAAAAGATTCGACGATGAGCTGCCACATTTGACATTACTTTACCGAAGTGAAGCTTCAGTGAATTATGGATTAGAACTAACTGATACTAAACATCTAGTGCTTCTTGAAGAAAACATACTCATTCATGATTCAAGATTTTATTGCCTTTTCAGTGCGGTGGACAGGAATTTGCTTTATTGAGCTAAAATAAAGCAAAATAAAAACCTCAAGGCATCACATAACCATACTGGAGTCGTAAAACAAATGGCAAAAACATAAAAAAAAAACAACTATTATATGAAATAATGTATGGCTGGTCTCTATGTCCTTATGTGGGGGTAACATTTAATTACCACATGTACATTCCTTCATTAAAGTTCTCTGCACAAAGATGCACAACACAAGCTGTAAAATGTCTCAGAGTGTGCAAACACACGCCCACATGTGCGTGTGCCTGTGCGTTTGAGTGTGTCTGTGTGTGTGCGCTGTGCCGTTGTGTTGCTGGTGGCTCGGCTTCAGGATTGTGTCGAGGCTGTCTGTAATAAATGTGCCCAGGCGAGTGGGCCCAAAGAGATATATCACAAACAGGAGGGGAGGCAGAGTGCACAGGGGAAGGAAGAGGATGAAGCAAGTGGGGGCAAGAGGGGAGCAGAGTGGGAAAAGAAATGTAGAGGAGAGAGGAGATGGGGGAGAAAGAGGAGGATCGATTGGTGAGGAAAAAGAGGAAGGGGGGCAGGGGCTGCTTTCTCCTGGGTCCTGCTATGTTTCCCATTATGTAAGCCCTGGTCACCGGCAGCATGCCAGCAGGCAAAATAAAAGAGTCTCTCTGGCTTGGCACGGCTCGTATTTTCCTATCCTCGGCACGGGGTCAGGGAGGGGTCAGGCAGCTGGATGGGGCGCTGGGGGGATTGTGGGGTCTGGGCTGGCCTCCAAAACCCAAAAGGCCCAGGGTTCAAGTACCAGCTGAAAGCAATCAGGGGGAAATCTGGGAGTGCCACAGCTGCTCGCAGCAGCCTTGTTCTGTGGCTCAACTTCTCTCCCTCTTTCTCCGATTCTCTCTTGTCCCACTTTTCCCTTCTCCTCTGCCTGTTTCCCCTCCTCCCCTCACTTTTTTT
This sequence comes from Ctenochaetus hawaiiensis, assembly GCA_029783645.1. Lineage (NCBI taxonomy): Eukaryota > Metazoa > Chordata > Actinopteri > Acanthuriformes > Acanthuridae > Ctenochaetus > Ctenochaetus hawaiiensis. The sequence continues at coordinate 18,202,853 of JAPZDY010000024.1, forward strand.
GACAGATGCACACGCACAAAAAAACTGCATACTTTAAACATGAAGCCAGAAGTTCATGTATGCTGGTATGTGTATGTATGTGTGTGTGTATGTGTGTGTGTGTGTGCATGTGTGTGGGCGCATACAACAGGGTCGTGTTTATGTGTAAGCTGATGCGTGTTCATGTGTGTGCCGGCATGTGTTTGAGCGTGTGTGAGGGGGGTCACTGAAAAGACAAAAGGGATAAAAACAAAAGTAGCGGTCCAGTCTGCTTTGACCACATCTAGACTTACACTGCAACAACGTACATGCGTTCGACCGCAGAGCCTGAACATCCGAATGAATGTACATGTCTGTTGCTGCTGTATTTTGCATTAGCGTGTCCGTTTGTGTGTATTTTGAACTTCACTCAACATAAAAATATAATGGAGTTGTAAAAGATGTTTAGCTCGAGTGTTTTTGTGTCATGGCATTTCACTTTAAATCTAAAGACTGCATGCCAGCTATGCCCTGAAAAACAGAAAAATAAGAAAGTGCCAGAGTGAAATGAAGGATAAAAAGTTTATTAAAAGCAGGTGGGATGAATTTTCCTGCTCTGGTTTTGGTCTAATCTTCCCCTCAGAGGGCACTATAAATGCCAACAAATACAATACCATTCTCAGTGATTATTTCCATCCTTTGGAACGTTTCATACTCGTATGAGTCTTCTTTCTCTAATTTGACAGACTCTGTATTCTCAAGGCACAGGAGGTCACTGAATGGTTTGATGATCCTGAAAACAATTTAAACCTTACAGCCAGCCAAGCAACAAGGTCTAAAAAGTACAACTGATTTGAAAGGTGCATTAGGGTAAGCGTCTAGGTGCCTCTTGTATGGCTCTTTTAATTTATGTGGACAACTGAATAGAGATCTCAGAAATCCAAGAAAGAGAGCTAAAGTACTGCAAAGAATGTTTTTCTTTTTAAAAAAAACTGGACTAAAGAGAAAAAATAGCTAAGTAGAAACTTACCTTTCAAGTATAACTTGACATTTTTGTTCCTGATTTTACCTCTTTTACTTTTGGCAAAACATTCTCGTCAACCTGCCTCTCTCCAGTACATCCCTCTACTCTGCCCGCAAGAATTCTTTCACCAAAAAGTTGAATATGAGGGTGGATATCAGGAGTAAATGTAACCACAACATACCTCATTTAAGCTCATGTCATCCTAAAACATGGAACATGGCAGGTGAAGTAACTGTTTAATATGATTTTTGTCTTGGGGTATAGTATTAAATACTACCTGGTTACCTGTAGTACTTTAGATCAGCAGAGACGTTTGAATGAATCAGAAGTGTAATCCCACATTTGTTGGGCGATAAAATGCTTTTATGTATCAGAGTTATTGTTGCTGAATTTATTCTTAAATCCTGTCCGTCCTCATGGATATATTTACCCAAAAGAGAAATAATGGAAACAAATTACCGTAATTTTATGAATGTGCTAAAAAACTGAGCCACATTTAATGGAAAACTGTGGAAACACTTAAAAAGATACTGCTACTAGTGAAGGCCAGGTCGCTGCCAAATATTTACAAGAGTCTTACAGCCTTACTATTATGCCAAGAATCCAGTGACTCTCTCTCAATTAGAGGAGTGATTTCTGAAGCTCATGGTTATCTTGGGTGATTTATTAGAATTGGTTATTTATTGGTTATGTTCATGGGCTGAGGCGTTGTTTTTCCCTGTTTGTACTCTCTCTCAAATGGCAACATGGTAAAAGCTGCATGCATCACTATTACCTTGAGTTGTTCCTTTTATGAGCCTCTTTCTCCTTTTGCTATAGACATGTGCAAATGATTCCTAGACATATAATAAGGAGTTTTGTTTGGCAGATTGCGGTCATACAGCCAATTAAAGCACCTTGTGTTTGCCTAAGTACTTACCTTTAAGAGTTTCCTTATTAACACATCTGAGAAACACTTGCTGTGAAACCTCTCATCAGCTGAGACATTAGTAGCTACAGGTCTATTAAACTGACTCCAGAGCCTCTTCATCTCATTATGGGCTAGAGATAGTGCAGAGCATTCAGCAGGGCCATTAAGCTTTGCATAATGTTTATGACGGGTCATGAATCTCAGTTATGTCCTGCTTAATGTGCAGAGCAGATTGTCTCCTGGCCTGCTGCGCATCCATCGAGCTGGCACCGCCGCTCCTGCCAAAGCGAGAGTCCTCCTGACTGAACCAGGCCTGCAACCTCTGTTATCATCTGTATTCTCCCATGCTGGTCTCTGGACTCCCTCAGCTCATGCCCCCCATTCAGACACCTGGGAGGAGGAGGAGGTGGAGGAGGTGGAGGGAGGGAGGAATTGAGGGGGAGACGGGGGAGGCAGACGGATAGAGCAGCAGTGTGATTGAGAGTGGCAAAAACAGAGGAAGTGATAGAGACAGAGAGCCAGCCAGCTGAGCTAGACCCCAGACACAAAGAGCTGGGATGACACACACACACACACACACATGCGTGCTCACACAAACACATGCACGCACGCACACACACACACACACACGCACATACACACGATGAAATATGCTCACTTATGGTCCAAGAGGAGGGGGACTGACAGATAAGACATGCGCCTGGGGCATGTGCTGGAGGAGACACCCACACTTGTTCGTCGATTCGTTCCCTCGCTCGAAGTGACGGAAGGAGCGGGGCTGGCTGTCGTCAGCCTGGCCCAGAGCAGGAAGTGTGCTGGGGATAAGGCGGCCATGTGGCAGGATGTTATGGATTTCTAATTAGAGCAATTCATCTGTCAGCAAGGGCGCGCTTTCACTGGAGCTTTCTCTGGCCCTGCTCTCACCGGACCTCCATACTTCACACTCCCAACTTCAGCCGCACTTTACCCACACATTCTACACCCAGGGCAAACATGAACATGCACACATGTCTTAAGGGACTTTGCAAACATTGCATGTCCAACATTCTTCACTTAACTGACTACACCAGAGCAAATCATTCAATCATCACCACTCACATCAACAAAACAACCCAAAAACGGGCTGAGGGGATCCCATGAGAGAGCCCATTCTTCAACAGTGTGAAACCATGACTGAGATAAGGGCTCACTAGTGCAGAAGGTGGAAAGGGTGGGAATGAATTCAGTTGTCTGCACATATAAACACCC
>JAPZDY010000024.1:18206008-18226236 GCA_029783645.1 Ctenochaetus hawaiiensis
ATCTATGACACAGGGTTCTCAGCTTCCCTCAAGCCAAGTGTAGCAGAGAGTGCGCTGTTCCCTGGACTAAAGCGATAATGCTAAGCTGGATGAGGCGCAGAAGGAGCCCCCAGGGAACAGACCCTGCTATTGTGTTACACCAGATATCCTGCTGCTGCTCTTTTGGACAGGAGCTGATAATCATACAAATAAACAAACAAAGAGGAGGTGTGTTATATGTTTGACATGTGTGTATGTCTCCATCTGTGTGTGTGAAACAGAGAGCAATAATGTATTCAACTGATAATAACATGATAGTGACAACAGACAATCTCAACAGCTGAGTTTTTTTCTGATTTTAGGATTTGCTGGTCTGTTGGTAAGTCAACAAACAATTTTGTACAGACTTTCATGGTCCTCAGAGGATGAATAAAGTTTGTGACTTTTTATCCAGTGTCACCAGCAGGTCAGATTTGATCAACATTTTTTAAATTTTTTTTTTTACTGTACTTCATAGATCAGCCATCAAGTACAGACTTTACCAATCTCCTGAATTTTGCAACAGACATTCATGTCCCTCTTGAGGTGTATCATCATGGCTTTGTTGAGTACTTAGTAAAGTAAACATGTAAAAATTTCACATGTTCAGTATCTTGGTTTATGACTGAAAACTTGCAATGAAAAAAACGTACATTTCTGCTTCAGATATACTTTGTGTTTAGCACTAATGAGCAAATGTTGAACATTAAAGTAAGACGATATATACCTGTGAAACTTAAGCATCTGCTTTGTGCACCTGTTTGAAGGCGTGTCATGTGTATTGTTCTGCACACAGCATGTCAGAAGCAATCACATCAACAAAGAATGAAGAATATAAACACATGACAACCCATAAGCCATAAGTAAAAACACATCAAAACAAACCCAAATCAGTAAATCTGTAAAAGTAAAAAAAAAAACAAGTCAAACAGTACAGAAAGTGTGTTTTTAGTAATCCATCCTCTACACAATATCCTGTTTTTTCTCTCTTCCACATCAAGACAAAGTCAAGGGTGAAAGTGCAAGATAAACTGAATCATGAGAAAAAGCAGCAATGGAAGAAAAAACGCAACAAGAAAGATGAAGCAGGGAAAAGAAGGAAGACATGGTGAACAAAAAAATGAGGAAGAGAAAGAGAGGGTCCGAGAGAAAAGGGGAAAGATGGACAGCGAGGGGGGATAACGAGTGGACCCGCAGTGAAGGAGTGATAAAGCAGAAGGAGGGTGTGAGAGAGAGCAGAGTGAGCCGGGTGGGGACGAGGCGGGTAGGGGGGTGGGGGGGTGAGGCTGTGCAAGGCCGGGAACACAGAGCAGCGGCCGGGGGGATGTTTAGATAGGTGCAGGCTGCCACTAGGAAGTCCACGCTCCAGTATAAACAGGCCGCCACACAACCCAGCACTCTCAACTGTGGGAGAAATCTGCCCTGAGACGCATGGAGTGGCGCTGGCCAACAGAGCGGAGGAGGGAGGGAGGGAACGAGGGAGTGGGTGGTGGGAGGCAGGGGAGGATGGGTACATGACCACTTTCAGATCCCCGCCGAATATATACACAGCTGAGTCTGGGCTCTGGACCCATTTCCTCTTGCTTCCCTTGCTGAGGTCCACACTGGACTCCTGAGGCCATTTTTGCTGTTCTTATCTCCGTGTAATCTCTATCTAATTTACCCCTTAATATACACACGCACATGCACACATACACACACACACACACACACATACAAGAGTAAAGCACACACTCAGAAGAACGCACACAGTTTTGTTTGTGTTACTATACTTGTGAGGTCTGCTAACCTGCTAAGCTCTTCACTAAATACTTCACATTAACCAGTACTGTCAACACTGAATCATTGCTTAATCTCAACTTTAAACCTTAAAGTAGCTTCAATCTGTCATTTTGTGTAAACAAAAATTGTCTATGTAATATGAAAAATTTTGCTCATTGTGACAAACTCTCATAAAATGATCACCTGCGTATGCATTTTAGCTCAATTCCGCACTATAATAGGAAATTGCTAAAGACCAGATACTTTCCTCGGAAGCTGGTGGAGACCCAAACAGAGGTAAAAGAGTGACATGTGTAGTGTCCTCAAAAAACACCACCCTGCATGGCTTTCTATGTTGTTTTTATGTTTTTATGTTGTTTATGTTGTTTTATGTTGACAGATGTGCATAAAGGTAACTTGTGTAACATGTTTATGATTACAACTCTATAGTGTCATAAAACATCAGAGTTGTTTAAAACCATCAAATACTAAAACTTTAAAGGTCCAGTGCACACTTTTTATCTTTTCATCTTTTCATCTAGTAGAATAGTTGCAGATTGCACCTGACTGAATATTCCTTCACTCACCCTGCTCTTCCAAGCACGAAGGAGATCCGACAGATGCTCTCCTGAGCCAGTGTTTGGTTCTGTAGAAACATGGTGGCACATGGCAGACTGAGGAACAGGAAACAGGACTAATTCCCTCTGTATATATAAAAAGCTCATTCTAATGTAATTAAAACACAATCATTCTTGTTGCAAGGTAATTGTAAACTAATGAAACCAACTTTATTTGGACTTTAAAAGCAAAATGTCAGTAATCATGGTATGTATATGGTAAGCGCAGTACATCAAAGAAAAACAAAGTTCAGTCTTTATAACGGTGATGAATAATTGTGACAGACAATTTCAGTGCTTGCAATAATAATCTAGGCAGTCTTACTTTTTTGGTTAAAAATTCTCTGTTTACATTGTTTCTTATCCCATTGGGCTACTTGTTAGTGATGCATGCCCAGATCCCAGAAATCAAATTGGTTATAAAAATGTTATCATAGGCAGTAGAAACAGAGACAAAAATTACGATAAGGCCCACTGGACTTAACTTTGATACCATAAACTTAAACTAATTCTAATCTTTGCCTTTGCAGTGAAATACAGCAATGACTTCAACTTCACAACAAGAAGAACATGAGATAATCCTTATTGTAAAGGAGTTTGCTCATTCAAGACGGTTCTTCAAAATATAGAGGTATTACCTGCAACAACACACGCACACTTGTAAATAACCACTTATCTATTGAAACACACTAGAAGCCTTGTGGTTTTTTGAGCAATGCAGAGGCTTTTCAGGGGAAATTCCTTTGAACCTGAAACCCAGAGAAAATACGGATGATAGGTGTAGGGAAGCATTTGGCATTCCACGGAAACCTACACGACGGCAAACCCCTCCGTCACTCTGGACACTCTGACTTCAATCTGACATCATGTCCTGTTGAGTATCATGTTCTCCTGCACATGATCTGGAGGAGAGCAGGCACATACAGTCACGCTCATGCACATACATTGCACCATTCAAGGGAGTCCATCTGCACCTGGCCCAGACACCTCTGAGCTTAGTGAGGAGAAAGGCCAGTCTCACCGTGTTTAGTCTGTTCTTCTGGCTTTCAAAGTGTGACAAGACCCATGAGGGGCTGAGGAGTAACTGAGGGGACTTACAGTGTCATGATAGATTCACAACTCTTCTCCTGCAGACATATATTCAGTGGAATATTTACTCAGTCTCTGTCAGTGTGATATACTGTAGGTAGAATTAGGCTTGGAAAAAGGACAAGTTTGTAGTTTCATGTTTTTAGTTTTAAACCTTCAGTATTTTACCTGCTGTTGGAACAAAAATCCAGTGGGAAAGGAATTTTTGCTTTGAGCACTACTGATCCCAGACTGCAAAACTACTCTTTAACGGACCTGAAATTAAAAAAGTTGAAAAGAATTTAATTATAATCAGGAATATGTAGTTAAATTATTAAGTAAAAGTAATTGATGCAGAAAAATGACCCCCATAGCTGTTATACCATTGAATCAGTAAATTTTTAATCACTCATGCATTGATGTAAAACCATAATTTCACTGTTCTAGTTGATTAATATGGCACTGATTACCAACTGCTACATAAAGGACTGCTAATTACTGTTTTTGATCGGATAACTACTTTCTCATCTAACTGAACCGATTGGTCCGTTAACATTACTGTAATTGTGAGAAATGTTCACATTTACACAGAGCCCAAAGTGACAGCGTTTTTTCCATTCAAACAACAGTACAAAATCAAAAGTATTTAAAATTATATAAAATATTAAAATACTTGGAAAGAAAGCAAATCAAAATAGAGGAAAATGAATTTTGTGTCAATCATCCAACTGAAGCACCTTTTAATTAAAGAAACCAAATAGATTTTGATGGCTAAAAGTACAATATTGACCTCCCAGGTAGAGTAAAAATAGAATGTAGCATAAAGAGAAGAAAATTATTTCAAGTAAAAGTATCTCATACTGAATGTATACTGAATGTGTACCAAGCACCCACAGAGCTTTATCACAACTTGTAATGGAGCTCCAAATACAACAAATACTGACAATCTTTTTTGCCCAGTTCTTCATTGTAAAAGTCCATTTAAACATTTTAAAACAGAGATAACGTTTGTGTACATTAATATGCACTCTTCTGATTGCATATTTTCAATACGGCATGTGTGTAGCACAGTATTACCAACTTAATCTAATTGTTAGCTTACAAATTGCACAATTAAACAGTATTAAATGATGTGCAATGCAGTATGCCAAAGTCCAGTTTTGGGTGGTGGGGATAGGTCGTTTTTTCCCATTGACCACCTAATAAGAGCCAATTCATGGTCAGGTGAACTTTGTCATCATAGCTAACATTGTGAAACAGTTGTAGTTTTGTTTGTTTTAGCTGATGAAACAATCTGGTAAGGTTTAGAGAAGATGGTGGTTTGAGTTAAAATCAGTTTAAGCTCTTTCAGGGAAGTGTTGATTCAACTGTATGAGCATTTGAATGATGTAGTTTGCAGCACTATAAAGTGTATTTTATGCAGCAAAGTTGAATCAACATCTCTTTAAAAAGTTTAAATAAAAGCTGAACGTTATAACCTTCAGGAAGGCAGGATTTATTGCAGGACTGTTTAGTTAGGCCGACCCAATAAACTGGCAACTGAGTATAAATTTGCATGTTTACATATTTTGTTAATACCTGTCATCCTGTCACTATGAAAAAATTGTGTATTTTTGTTTTTTCTTTGGCCTAAAGTGGCAAGAGAACTCCTGGTAATGGAGACTACAGTTTAATCCTTTGTTGGCAAGCATCTACTATGCTGACACTGAATTCATCATCTTCATGTGCACTGACCTGTGGGTGACTCAACACTTTTATCTCTCTGTTGTGACCATTAAAGCCCCGTTTTTTGTAGCCACAACATTAGCCAGAATCACACCACAGATTGGATCGTTTTGTGAGTGTGTGTCCAGGGCGGCTGGTCAATTTTCTTATGAATTTCAGAGGAAGTCCACAGGAGTGTGAGTGCAGTTGAGTAGGAGAGTGAGGAGTGAGTGAGGTGGCCCAATAAGAGGGGACCAACACCCAGCCGAACTCATCGAGGCAAAGATACACACACACACAGACACACAAACTGGCTGCCAGTAAACACTAACAAGTCCAGCAGCTCTTCCTGGAAGAGCACCATGAAGCAGCTGTGAGTCCCAGCAGAGCCCGACTCTCCCACTCACTGGGCCTCTCTTAGGCAAACACACACCCATGCCCTCACACACTGATATACATACCACACACTCTCACACAAAACCTCACATAAAACCTCACACGCACTCACGTTGCTCATGGGATTTTCTGCTGATTTTAGATAATGTGTAAAAAACCCCTTTTTAACTAAAATTCATTTGTTTTGGTCTGAAAGATTCAGACTGCCAATTAGCATTTCAGACCTGATCAAAGGGATTTTTGAGGTGAGGAACATGCAAAACTAAGACAAAAAATAGCTTCAAAGTTTGTGAACCCGTCATCAAATCAAAACCCAGAAGAGAGCTTAACCAAAGACATGCATAAAGTCATGTGACAGCTCAAACCATTAAAGCCCGACAATCACACCTGCACATAACTATCCAAAAAGTCTATCATCATAACTCCTGGACCAGGCGTTGATCCTGATCTTAACTGAAGTTTTCTTAAAGGTCCAGCATGTAGGATTTAGTGGAATCCAATAGTCAACTTTCAGACTGCACACTTTTGAATATTCCTCTGCTTAATCTTCCCTTCAGAGTGTGCAGGAGAACTTATGATGGCCATGAGACTCGTGACGTAAAGGAGAGTGCCTCTAGAGCCAATGTTTGGTTTGTCCATTCAAGGCTGCTGTAGTAACATGGTGATGCAACATGGCAGACTTATGAAAACAAACTTATAAATATTGTTTTCCATCTCTGTTGTATTCTACAAACAGATCTCCCTAAAATCCTACACACAAGACCTTTAACCATAAGTTTACAATACTTAAGTTTTCATTACCACAATATTTCCCCTACAACAACTATCTTAATCCTGGCTATTTATCCTGGTATCTTTGTGGACACTCCACATATGAGGGCCCACATTTTTATTTTAACTTTATTTAACTTTTTTAGTTATTACTTTTTATTAACTTACTTTTTATTATTTTTATTACTTTTTTTTCATTTATCTTTTATTTTTGCCCCTAGTCCTTTGCCCTCTATACATGTTCAATGTTGACTGAGTCTTTTGTCAACACATCATGTGTTGGCCACAACATTGGCAGAAAAAGTGCTGAGCGTCATGATTATATACTTTGATGAACCAAAATCGATCCCAAGAACTTTTACAAGGTTGATTTAAGTAATTTTATGCTGTTTTACTTTATTATTTAAATTCAACCCTTGGCACATCTCACACAGTAAACATCGAGATATTGTTTTATGATGCAGCTTCTGGTTAATGAGATGAAGGCAGGCTTGCTTTGTTTGCGCAATATGTGATCAACAAATCAAACTTTATTCTCACTCTCACAAGCAAACAAGTCCACACACACACACACACACACACACACACACACACACACAAAACAAAGCAAACAGAATTCATGAGTATGCTAATCACACACTGGGGAGACACACTGATAGCCTTTAAATGAACATTGTTACAAATCACTTGTGATCCAGTTAAGCTCTTTCAAAGAGCACAACTCAAGACTTAGATGTCTAAACTTTTTTGTCTAAACATTGTTCAATTCATTTGATTAGCCACTTACAATTTCACTTGCTAACACATGCATTTTTGGCCTACAGTTTTTTGTTATAAACTTTTTCATTTGGGTAATTTAAAAGTGCCTGTGAAGTCAGATGTTTAAAGGAAAAGAAAATCATTTGAAGTCAAACGACAGGATCAACCTACGATCCCCTGCACCTGTGTCTCACTGTCCAGGAACAGAACAGCAGGTGATGATGGTCATACAATATACAGAAACTGAATTCAAAAACTGTGTTTACTGAACTGTGAAAAACACCTAAAACTCTCTGTTTCGAGTACATGGTCAACAACACAGACTTTCCAGATTTTGTGGTATTTCCAGATCCTTCAGTTTCAGTGTTGACTCACGGTGATTCTTTTCTTCCAAAGAAAACACCTCATAGTTCTGCTTTTTGCACACTACAGTAGCTCTCTTTTTTGGGTTTTCGCTTTAGCTATACCAAAACATCACTTCTAGTGATGTCTAGTGAGAAAGAAGATGATTACATGAGCTGTTTTCTGTAAAGAAAACCAAAAAGTCTTTTCAATCAAAGGTTTCCCCCTGTGTAACTTTGCCCAATTCCCTTTTAAGAGCTTGAAACTAATATCACTGAATCATCTTACAAATTAAGCAATTACTCAGTTGCCTTAAATTCCAATATTCCTGTGGTTGTATCCTTCTGCTTCCAATAAAAAATCCAGAATTGCATCATCCTGCAGGCAATTTAGGGGATTTATTTGGATGAAAACAGATAGCTGTTGCTGCACTGCCTTACAGACAGGTGTTATGATGATTATACACCAAAACTATAAAAATATTGAGCACAATGACTTGTAGCAGTTAACTTACAGTAACTTAAAAAAGGACACGACCTGTTTAAATGCAGGATTCACTCTCTCACCACAAACACTCTGTAACTTGCTGACTTTGTTGAATGTAACTGTCCAAATCTTTCATTACAGTGCAGAAACAGACCTAAAGAGGATGTAAGATGCACTGCTGCACTTTCAGTGACACAGTTTCCCAGGCTAAGCTCCGGCGTGCGTCTTGCGTCACTACTTCTGGTCTCATGTGGTTTTTCTGTGGTTGCAACTGCTCAAGTTCGCAGAGCGTGCACGAAGCTTCTAAAACAGCACTCATGATCACAGATCCGTCCTCACACACTTACTTTGTGTAATACATTAGAAAAGCAGGACTCGCACAGACAACCAATCAGAACAAAAACAACACAGAGAGATGATTCCAGGCCTGGCATTCCAATCTGGGAAATCTCCTCCAGATTTCCCTGAATAAAGCCCCAAGTGACTTGGAAGTCTTGGGCCCGGACTTGGGCCCAGTGTGGATGACCTTAGCAGATGCTTCAGTAGGAATGCTGGAGTAGCCGTGGTACTGTCTTGAACTCAGACCGTTCTCCATACTGATGTGAGCTGCAGCCATTTCACTACATTCCCCCTTTGCCCTCTGGGACGCAGACCTGAGGAGCACTGCGAGTGGTGAAACTTGCTGCATCCCCAGAGTCCCTGCTCTCTGACCACACTGTGTGAGGATCCAGACTTACAGTGCATGATGGTTAACAGGCACCGACGGTAACGAATACTCAAGTTTGCAGGATAACAGCTCTGCTGATGTTTTTAAGTGCAGATACAAATGTGAAAATTGTTTCTGGATGTCCAGAATAATAAGCCTAAATTAATTAAATAAATTAAGTCCGAAAACTTTTCTACAGGTTTGATCATTTATCAACTGTATAATCTGTTATCCATGAAAGAAATCTAAAAAAAATCTGGTTACAGTTTCTACTTGATCACTTTTTTAAATGTTGGACTGTTGGTTGGACAGGACATGGAATTTAAAAATTGTCAACAGAGAACTGTTACTGTGTCGATTAAACATTAAAACCTGCATTGATTTTCTAACAACCTGGGCCAATGGAAACAGGCTGGAAACACATTCAGCGCATAAATCACCTTAAACATTTGGCTTGGCCTTTGTGGTAACACCGGCAGCAACTCGCTGCTTATCTATACATCAAGCAGACAAAGAGTGGGCTGAGTTTCCAGTCACCTGACAAATGTAAGTCTCCACCAACGCTCTGTGCTATTTTGTGCAGGTCGGATAGTAGTTTATCAGTTTATTATAGCTTTCTTACCCCAAATAGTTGGTAACATGGTTAATAAGAGAAATGAGACGGAGCCAAACATTAAAGCAGTCAAAGTTAAAACCAAGAGACACTCAGAGACACTGCAAAGTCGAGTGCTAACTCACTGCAGGTTCATCACCACAGGTAAAAGCTTTACATGGTAATAGGATGTATTGGTGACACACAGATCAAGTCAGAAAGAGTCAAAGGTGAGTAAACAGCTCCATGTTATGAAATGCTAAACAAAAACTCTATTACACATGCACACACATGCAGGGAATAAGGTGCAACCTGTTCTGACAGCAAAACGCCCAACTAGAAATAACTGCTCACTTGATGAGTTCTTAACCATGCCTATGCACACACACACACACACACACACACACACACACACACACACACACACTTCAGATGAAGCAAGAGTAAACACAATAAAGGTGCACCTCTGTCTTTTGTAAACAGCTCCTCTAACCTGGGCGCCCATTCAGCCGAGGCAGTCGGCCAGGATGAGCTATAACTCCGCTGAATGAGCCCATCCACCAACCCATGTGTCTGTCCAGAGCAGTAAAGAGAGCAGTGAGACTACCCAGTGACCGCTGGTTTATAATCAGTCAAGCACAGGCGTGTCAGCCCTGCGCCCTGCGACACTGTGCTATGCACACTACACAGAGCCGGCGGCTCAGCGAAAGACTGCTCAGCTCCGACATTCTGCCTCTCCTTTTGCTAGATCGAGTCGGTTCATTCTCATGACCCATGGCAAATCAACGTGACCCATTTACGAGGCTGTCTCTGCAGCCACTCTGGTACATCAGGCAGAGATACAGGTCCTGCAAGAGATGACAGTGTGGAATTTAAACATTTCAAACCATGGAAAGTGTAATATTCTTGTAACTTGGGCCATATGGGATTTTGCACATTCATCACAGGGACAGTGGAGGAGGACTAATGCAGCTGTGGCGTGGTGCTTATCACAGTTTGGATTCTTATTGGATCCTGAGACAAAACTCTGGATTATGTCTTAGTCTTCTTGATGTCTGTAATGTAAAACTTGGATTAGAAGTTGAGAATCAATGGCTGTGTTCTTACAATGTAGATCCTCTGCCTCAGACACCTGCAGATATTAGTATGATCAGGTTACACTCTCTGCAGGTCGTAAATGGTAAAACCGACCTCACTCGACAGCTTATGGCCGAGTTTGAATATCCAGGCATCCATCAGAGCCAGGGAGAAGGGCAAGAGGTAGAGAGAGCAGAAAGTGAACGTGAAAAGGAGTGTAAAAGATAAACACAGTTAATGGGACAGAGCAGAGCAGCATGAGAAGACGGAAAAGACGAGCAAATGGAACAGGGGATGGCCACTGAGAAAAAAAGAGCTAATTTATGATGGAAAACCCCGCTTTGTCTCCTAGGTTGATTGTCTGATGTGCTGGAGGGCAGATTCAAATGCGTCTCCCATGCCAGACGTAGCGGTTGTATGCTTGTATGCGTGTCTGAATGTCTGACAGGCTATCTGCTTAAATAAAAATATTCTAAAGGAAAAAAACTCCTTAAAAAAGGTAGCATGTAGCCTGGCTCTGATGTGCTGATAAAACTATACACGTGTAAAACTCCACATCTTGGAATAGAGTTAGGAGCCTCTCAAAAGGAAGCAGCATGCACTGTACACACACACACACGCACGCGCACACACATGCACACACACATGCACACACACGCAAACATGCACAATGCATGTTGCAATGTCTGTAAGTTTTGTCTTGTGTGTCTGACTGATTGAGAGAATTGCGTTTTCGCATGTGTGTGCGTGTGTGTTTCACATTCATGTGTGTGTGAATATGTGTGATGAGGGGGGGTTTGCAGGTGGCTTGCTCAGCTGCTCTGCCAAGAAAGCAGAATACCCTGGGGTGGGTTGGAATAAATGAGAGTGGGAGAGGTGAGGGAGTGGAGGAGAAGTGCAGCGGGGGAGGAAAGGAGAGTGGAGGGGATTTGATTTAGATGGTGGTTATCATAATCGATTAAAAGCTGTTTTCTCTTCAGTCTCAGCGCCCTGTGTCTCTGGCCGGGGCTCGGGTGGGGCTTCCAGAGAAGGGCCAAGCCAGATGACTTCATTGCCATATGGTATCTAACCTCTCAGTCACACTCATTTACAACAATACAGCGCATACCCATTCTCCAAACACTCCCTTTGTTATGCAGCACTCTGTAATTCTGATGAGGCCTTGCCCATACATACCGATCAGTCAGCCTTGGTTGAACCCAAAGTGAGCAACCTCTAACCACAGTCAGCCTCCCTGATGTTGAACAATTACTTGGACCTCCTGTGACTGACTCACACAAGTTTCTCATCGATCAGTTTCTTATTGTTTTTGCAGTTAACTGTATTTGAAACCACAATGTTAAGAGGCCTGCTTAATTTCCCAAACAAAATTTGCTGATAGTCTGAAATTTTTGTGTGGCACCATGGCTGGGTTAACATGTTCCAGCGCTTGAGGGCAATTGTTTGCTGTTGGGATGCTCCAAGTTTCTATTAGAGTACAGGGTTTTGCTATGTGCCCAGAAACACTGAAACAAACTTGTGCATTTCGCAATAATTCTACCTGGCTCCACGTTTTCCATGGCAGTTCAATTTTTTTTTGTACAAGACAGTTTGTGACACACATGTTGGCTTTCCTGCAGAGTTAGATGAGCTGATCATAAGGTCTATCACTCTTATATTTTTTGGTTAAATAAGAGCCAGAGCCAGCCAGGAGACAATTGGGTAATCATAGCATAATAATAAAAGGGGGAAGGGGGAAGCCTGGCTTTTATTAAACATAAAAAAAACTCCTCTCAAGATCCTCTAAAGTTCACTAATTAACTTGTTCAGCTTAGATAACCTTCTTAGTAGCTTCATATTCATCATATCATGTTGTCATCAATTCTTGGCAAATAATTAATAAATAAGTTTTCCAAGATTTTATGTCTTTCATTTGAGCCAGTTTTTTTAAAAATTTGTGGATTAATCAAATCAATAAAAGCCATATGACACACAGTGGACTTGGGCCTTTTTTTTTGGACTCTGTTAGCTTTGCCCGCTTTGCCTGGTTGATAGTCTGGTGCAGAGTGCAGGCAGGGATAACAGGTCAAAAGTCGATCCTGTCCTCAGCGGATTCAGTGACTTAATGTGTCTGTTTATTCTTTCAGGGCCTCAACGATCCAGCTGGCTACTGGCATCTGTTCAACAGCCGCTCCAACAGTGTTATCTGCATGATACAAGGTTGTTTACACCAAAACAAATGAAACCACATAATTGCACGGCACAAAGTATACCTGGCTATGACCAAACACAGGGCCACATATCTAATCCAAATTCCAGCTACGGCCTCAAACTGCAGACATAACCCCAAACCAAAAGATCTCAGTGTGACTGAGTATGCAGTTAAAGCATCACATACTTCTGTAATTACCATGTGTTTTAAAGGAAATGCTGCCTCTATAGAAGTCAATAGGGGAAGGAGTTGGAGTAGGCTGTTTGTATTGACAAGGCTACGGAGAGAGGGAGGGGAAAAGACACTTTGAAATGCCAGTGAACTGCTGCTGGTGACGGCACAAAATATGGAATGCATTACGGAAGTGACAGAGTTAAGGACGAAGACACAAACAAACACATAAATCCGCCATAGACAGACAGATAGACGGTTGCGGCGTCAGACAGGCCCCCTTTGCCACTGCTATCTTTCTACATCTGCTCTATCTCTATCTCTCACTCTTACTTTTTTTTTTTACTTCTATCACACCATCTTGCAAACTTAACCCTCACTTCCTTGGCATTACTCTCTCTCACCCCTTTGGGCCCCAAAACATCTATCTTCGGTTTCCGTCTCCTGTGCCCAGAGTGGACCGGGTCCCACTCCCCCAGTCCATCTTCCTCCTCTTGTTTTCCAGCCTGAGGCCCAGAGAGAAAGTATTTGCCCTGTCTCTTCCTCTCTCTGGCTGTGTCTTGGCTGCTCTATAAAGGTTAGCGAGAGCGTGGTGTGGGTGTTGGTGTCTCAGGGTGAGTTATGGGTACTACAGCCATGGGGACCCCAGAAAGAACCAAATGAGTGTACTTTTGGGAGAAGGATGAAAGAGAAAAACGGAGGAGGGAGCGATGGAGGGAGGGAGGGCAATATAAGGGTTCAGAATGCCAAGTGCTGATGTGTTTGTTTTCCATCACTGCTGTTCCGGGCAATGACAGAGAGAGAAAACAAACGGCAACGCTGATATATTACATACAGACTTTCAACTCTATTCTCGAAGCAATAAGTCTGTGATGAAAGTGTCTCACTTATCGCCAAACCTTGGTTATCTCTTCATATCAAATCTTCACACATGGAATCTCGGAGAGAGATAAGCCACTTCAAAAAGCTCCTCATTAGTTTTGCTCACAGGGAGAAATAAAGAGAGCTAAACAATGTATGTTTGAGAGTGTGTGTTCACGGCCAATTCATCATCACGTTGACTTACTGTGCAGCTGCCGAGGTGAACACGAGCAGAATGGTGGTTTTCGTCACATTAGCCATCAGAGCGCACATAGTCACGGCATGGCGTTTGTTCAAAACTGTGACTTTTACTGTATCATTTCAACGGTGTCTGTCAGCTTTTACACTGTGCAGTAGCGCTTTATGCTAAGTGTGAATACCTGTCTTTATAAGGTAGTGTGTTGCTCCCGTTGCGTGCAGAGACAACTCCAGGCACGCTTGTCTTGCCCCAACGCTGTAAGGTAACGTATGGGACAGAGCGCAGGGCGGAGGAAGAGGTGGAGGGAAACAGTAGAGCAGCAGAGATGAGGGGAGAGGACGGCAACTTGGCTCTACGGCTCCCTGACAGGCATGGAGGATGGAGGAGACATGAGCTGTGCAGCTGGGTGGAGGAGAGGCAGGAGGGAATGGGGAGGGTAAAAGAGGAAGAGAGAAACAAGAGGTAAAGGTATTGTATATCCAATGACCTTCCGCTGGGTCAGTCATTACACACTCATGCCAAACATTGTTCAAACCCACACAGCTTTGTTTAAATTTGGAGATGGGCCCCTAAGTTTTAATGATAGCAGATTTTACAGGCTTATCTTTTGGAAAAAACATGCAAAAATAATGCACAAAGTTTTATTCCCGGGCAAACATTTTATGGGTTAAATTATGAGCTGGAACGAGACGATACAGAACATGTGGGATGCTGTCAGACAGAGTGGAGTAAAAATTGTTTTGTAAAAATTAAATTTGCTTGAAATACATAGAGACATAACTAGACGTCAAAGGAGGGAAGAGAAGAAAGAGCAAAATAAAAAAATCTATGTGACAGGGAAGCAGAGGAAAGGGAAGACCACCAGCAGCCCACACAGACCCAACCTGTGTGCTGTCTGACCCACATCAACTTATGAATGGAAGGAAATTGTCTCTTGAAAAAAAGAAAGGTTATTTAAAAAGCTTGAGTAATAATAATAGAATCACGCCAGCTTTTTCAGAGCAGGACAGCAGTGTACTGAACACAATACAGGGGCAAGAAGAAGGGAGAGAAAAAGGGACAAGAGATAGAAAGGTGAAAATGACAACAAGAGAGGTTTATTTTATTAGCCTTTAATAAATATCTGACAGATTTCCTGAGGAAATATCGCAGATCACATGTAAAATAGTTTAAGACTGATGTCAACTGCAGCAGCATATGAAATCTATTAGCAAGGAGCCACAGCAGACACAGGGTGAGAGGGAGTGAGAGAGCAACAGCGGAACAGAGTGAGTGTGAGAGAGAGAGCGAGAGCGAGAGTGAGAGAGAGAGAGAGAGAGAGAGAGGGAGCTCTGCTGAAAGTCATGCAGGAAAAAAAAATCTCACAGCCTTTCCAAATTCTTCGAGAGGTAAAAAAGTCAGCCAAGACGCAAAATCAGAAAAAGGAGAAAAAAAAAGAAGAAACGAAGCACATGCCTGTGCTCATGCATGCACACACACACACACTCAAGCACAGATCTCCACATCCTGCTGGGTTCAGGGCCAGCAGCGAAACGAGTGCCCAGACACCGCTGCCAGCCCCAGGGAGGGATGGAGAATGGAGACACACACACACACATGCGCACACACACACACACACATGCACACACACAACCTCTCTCTCTGTCTCTCTCTCACACACACACACACAGAAAAACAGCGAGAGGAAGAAAATAAAAGAGAAAGAAAAGAGTTGGCAGGAGAAGTAGCCTGCCAAGAGTGCTACCATCTGTACAGGGCAACTTCTTGAAACTTGCCTCTTCATTCTGATTAACCTCTTCACCTACAACTGTTTGCCTGAAAATGAGATCTTACTGTCATCAAACCCAAAGGCCCCCCCCTCAACCCCCTTTTAGATTTGAGGCATGTGTTTGTAATTCAGAATGAAATTAACATATTGTCAATTAAAGTTTAGAATCCATGACATAAATGCACTGTACAAGGCGGAGTTGTTTTTTTTCCTGCACATGTCTGTGACTTTCTACATGTCACAGATATGTAATTATACGAGTGAGAAAGCTCATCAGTTTGAGACAGAGATACTAAAAGCCACATGGGCAATCTCACAATGGTTAACACACACACACAGCCTCCCACCCACACACACACACACACACACACACACACACACATACTGAGTGGTGGTTCTGTATTTTGGAAAGAGGAACTTGTACTGGCTCAGTGGTGCCAGTATGTCTGTGGCAGTGTGGCAGCCATGGTGTTCCGCCACCCTCACCCTCGCTCTCCACCAAGACCCAAACCACAAACCAATACCCACAAGCCAGAGAGGCCTGGATGAATATACCCACCACACACACACACTCACACACTCACACACAGACACACAGACAGAGACACACACCTCACACACACAGTCAACCAACCACACATACCAAGTAAAGAGGTAGAGTTCTGGAAAATGAGAATGAGTGAGGTTTCTGTCTTTCTCTGTCTTCTCTTCCTCCTTTTTAATCATCCAAGCCTGAAAGGGCACACAGAGTTCAGCAGGGACAGGGAGGCTTGTAGGCGGGGAGGTGCCGCTACAGAGATGAGCAACAGCCTTACTATATACTACACTGCCTAGCCTGGGAAACAGAGGCAATGTCTGAAAAGTGTCTGTCACTTAGCACGAGGGTGTGCGTGTCCTCAGCCGAGCTTTCAGTCAGGAAGTGTTCAGATATACTTGGAATAAAAGTAGAAATACTCCACTTGAAGAAGAAACTAATGCAGCCCATTCATCTCCGTGTCTCTTCAGTGGGAGGAGGTGGCTCTTTAAGTGTTCATTTCTGGTTAACACCCCATCCTTTTTTGGCACAACCACTGGAGGGTGCCAAATGCCAAAATCAGACTTAAAAAAAAAAAAAAAAATCTGACACAAAGTGGCTTTAAATTAAAGAAACAAAACCATCAAGCAAAAGTACTTCATAAAAAGAAAAAGTCCTGCGGTTTTCTGTAAATAAAAATGTAGATATAAAGATTCGAGTGAACGTATTGATCTACTAAGCTGGCAATTATCACAATGCGAGAATGATTTATTATGAAAAAATGCCACTTTGTTTGTCTTTCAATGTGTTTGATGATTAAATTAATCTACAAAAGCATTTAATATTGAAATCCAACTGCTGTGCTTTACATAATATTGTAATGGTGTGTCATTTTTCAATTGACTTCTTTTGGCTTCTTATATGTTACATGTAGAAAATCTTATGTGCACATTTACCTGTAATCATGCCATACGTACAATACATCACATAAATTGAAAGGATTTAAACCTTACATCAAAACTTACATATTTCTCTCTAAACTCCAAATAGCAAAATAAAATAACAGCACAACATACTTTATCATCAAATGGAAGAGTAGTGAAAAACAAAAGAAAACAAAAAAACCTCTTTATGAGTGTTTCAAAGACATGAATTGTTCACAGGTTACTGTTTCAAGATCATTGTAATTTTGAAACTGGACCAGAAGTGACTAAATAAATTTAATATTTGTACTGTGGTTAGTTGCTTTACTCATGATTGTTGTGCAATGGATGGAGAAGAACTGGAAGACTAAAGTACCTAAATCAAACTGTACTTAAGTGAACTACTCAGATAAACACAGTTGGCTAGTTTTTCGCCTCGCCCCTTTATTAGAATGTGTTTAGAAAAAAAAAAAGCAGAGAAGAATAAACGCCACCTGCAACAAAAGCATCATTTCACTTTCGAGTGAAACAGAGCGAACGCTTGCCGAGTTGTCCATTTAAATCTTCCACCCAGATTTCCACATCTCACCATGCAGTGTGCATGAGAGTGTGAGCCTGTATACTAAGTGTTGAAGGTTAGGGTTCCTGTATGTGTTCCCCAGTTGTGTAATGGCCCAGTGGAGTAGAAAGTGATGAGAAGCCGGTGTTAGAGCCCAAAGCAGGCCCTTATATGGAGCGCTGGAGCTGTTTTCTCTCCTCTCCACTGTCTTGCTTCTCTCCAAAAGTGCTACAAGGTCGGAAGAGAAGAGGACATCCTTCCAAGTCAACATATTTACATATTTGCAGCGATGTGGGGATATTTAGCCGAATGTTGGCAGGCGAGGCGGTGGTCAGCCAGGACAGCTGAAAGTGGACATCTGGGCCTGGGCCTTGGCTGTGGCTCACTCCATTAACCTTATCACCGTATCTCTTACAGACGAAACATTATACATTTGACAGCTTTGAACGGCTCTGGACATCTTAAGATTTTATCTTTTACGAAAACTTGGGATGAACTTACAGATGTAGAACCAGACGTAATATACGATTATCATCCATAATGTACTGTGAAGCTACAGAGGGCATATTTTATGCTTAAGCCCCAATTGTAATGTAGCAAGTTTTACAACAAGAGATTTTCTCATATGATCAACACTCTAGGTCATGTCATGCCTTGTCATATCTTATAAATCTCTTGGCAATGGCCCCTGGAAGTGCCCTAGGGAACCCCTTGTCTTCCTCTTTAACCCCCAGCTTTTCCACCTACACACGCACAATACACACATGCATGCACACACACACACCCTCTATCCTCTCTCTCTTTTGCCCCTTCCCTCCTCTCTCATCCCCATAGCTCTTGCAAGGAACACAGCGCCATGTTTCTCTTGGCAGAACTCTGCAGGCTGTCCCTGCGTGCCTGAAAAACCAGCGTTCTCCCCCTCGTCCCTGCAGCCAACGCGCACATTTCTCACATTTTCTGCCTGCTCTCTGTGAACAGTTCACTTCAGCCTCCTCACATCATCCAGGCTCCCAGGCAATGCAGGACAGGGTGGGACAAATACGTCCTCTCACTTACATTACAATCACATCCTCCCTGTCTCTCTTTGTCTGTCTCCAAAGTCTCTCTATAATTCACTCTCAATCCATCCAAATCCCTCTCTCTGGTGGTTACTTGCCCTTTTTGCTCAGCTCGGCCTGAGCCAGCAGAGTGCAGGTGTGTGAGTGTCAGTAGATACTGTAGTTTGATGAGGGAAAGCTGCTAAAATCAAAGTGTATGAGCTAATAGGGAGGAAACCGGGCGTCTGGCAGGCACCGTCTCACAGACAAGTGTCAGTTTGAGGGCACACAGATGTCTGAGCCAGTTAAGAAACTGGCTTTCCGATTAGTCCAGCTGTACAGGTGCAAGATACGATTCAAGTCAAATGTAGGAAGTGGCGTACCCACAGCAGTAATGAGGGTAACCTTGCAAGAGCTGAATGAAAGGCAGAGAGAGGCAGGGTGAATGTGTGGTCGACTGCGCGTATGAACTGGGCTGGATTCAAACAGCTGGAATTGAATCCGTTTTGCCTTCAACTACAGAGGATGGACGTTTAACCTCTATCCCACACACCGGACTGTTTGGCAGCAGATCCCCGTTTGTATTTATTATTTAATTTATTTCTTCTAAACTTTAATTTAAACTTTATTTCCTCTGTGAGTCTGGGGTCTGGGCACTGCTACATAAATGAACGTTCTCAGAAAACAGGGAGGTGGAGAGAAAGAAGGAGGAGGAGAGGGGGAAAAAAAAGGAAAAAAAAAGTGCAGCCTGTCTCTTGGGTGCCCTTTTTGCCATCCCATTTCCTATGCATCTGGTCTGTGTTTGTGCGGAGAGGGAGAGGGGGAGCTAAAGGGGGACGGCCGTCTGGGGCCGATTAATAACCAGTGATTTATAGGAACTTTTATAGAATAATACAATAAAAATGTGTGCGTACGTGTGTGCGAGCGCATGTTTGTGCTTGCGTTTGTATGTGTGCTCGCCTTAGTAAAAGTGCACACAATGCTTTTCTAATTTTGGGGAATCAAAAACAAATTATCAGGAAAAAACACAGACCATGCTCGGGATAAATTGGGCACAGATGGAGGCAGGAAATAAAAACGAGCGAGGAGAAGACACTGGGAGAAAAGAGCGTTAAGAGGAGGACAGGGGGACCGTGAAGGGAAGAAGGGGGTACCAGAGAGAGTGACATAGCGAGGGCAGGACAGGGTGAGGATGTGATGGAGAGAGGTAAAAAAGACAGAGGAGGGAGAACAAGAGGAGAGGGTGAGCAAGAGGACAGGGATGATGTGGAGGAAGAGAGGAGAGTGGGAGGAGAGAGATCAGGGGAGTTCCCATGCCCTGTGCAAAGGAAATGGGCTTAAGAGAGGGGGTTAGCATGTGCGTGTACTGTGTGTGTGCATTCGTGTGTGCGTGTGTGTGTGGGTGTGCGAGCGGGCAATGAGACGAGCAGACCCTTCTCTGGCACAGAACTGCATTTCCTTGCCAAAGTGCAATCTGCCCCCCCCAAAAATCCCTGTTCATCCTCATCCATTCTCATCACTCTGTCACACACACACACACACACACACACACACACACATACACAACCTCTGAGCTGACTGCTGCTGAAGTGATGGGTCCTCCTGTCACACCCACATGGTTTTTAAATTAACTCATTAGACCTGACGCTGGACCACTGACAGCAACAACAACACTCTCATCCACAGGCAGGTTTACAGCTCCTGTTAT
>JAPZDY010000024.1:18242877-18264243 GCA_029783645.1 Ctenochaetus hawaiiensis
ACAGTGACTGAGTGGGAAGGGAAGAGGAAGAAAAAAAATCTGAGGGGGGGAACGAGCAGGAAGAGGAAGAGTGGTAAAGCAGAATACTGATTAGTGGTGTGTGTGTGTGTGTGTGTGAGAGAGAGAGAGAGGAGGGGGGAGAAGAGGGGAGGAGGGGGTGGGATGGGAGAGCAGCACTCTGCAGGTGAATGCTGAGCTCTGATGGGTCTCTATCTTTCTACCTGCAGAAATTACACTCATGTTAGCAGTGTATAAAGGAATGAACAGATACAGGCCAGATGGGTAGAGATGAGGAAAAAGATAGAGGAGGGGAGTGAAGGATGGCAAGAGATTTTAAAAGAAAAGGGAGTACTGGGGGGGGATCACTTGCACTTTTTTGTATGAAAATGACACAGTGTGTACAGAGACATTCACTGGACATCAAAGTGGAGTCCCCACAGTCCCTCCCTCCTGCTTTTCCCTCTAACTATCTTTGTCTTTTTCCTCTCTGACACATGCAACTGCTGCATTGGAGAGCAGATTTTTTTTTTTTCCATCTGGGGAGGAAGTTAAAGCGAAGGGTGTTTTGAGGTGGGGGGAGTTAATACTCATGTACAATGTAAGAAAAGAGGGGATCTGTAGCAAAGAGTTGTGAAATACAGCCTGAGGGCAAAAATCAGGGGCAGAGGGGGGTGAAACGAGCATAAGAACATGAGGCGCACTGAGATTTTCGCTCCCAGTGACGTATTACTTTTTCATACTTAATTCATGACACCTCAGTAAGAACATTGATGGTTGATTCTGATATTTGTGTGAGTAAGAGTACAGGCCGATGCTACCTTTGATTCCGTATGACTTATTAATGTTCGGCTCATTAGTTTGTGTAACTCATCGCATCATCAGGTCTCTCTTCTGGAGATGACTTTCTAGACCTCGTAGAGAGTGGTGCATCAGGATTTAATGAGTGCGTGGAGGGAGATGTATTAGTGAGGGACGGGCTTATAGGAACATACAACTAAATGATTAATATCATTGAATCATTAGTGGGATCTCTTATCACATTCACCAAATGAGTAAGTAAGATTTTAATAAAATGCTTACCATAATTTCATACAGCAAGTCTTTACATTATTGATTCCAAAACAGTAAAAGAAACAAATTTAATGGTAAATAGATGATTCATGGGTCATCGCAGCAGTAGTAATGTCAGTTATGATCTAATTGAATTAATTGGTTATTGAGCTAAAAATGACCACAAACATGAAAACTGGTTTCTTGTCACTGTAGTTGCAAAATTCGTTGCCTTTGCAACAATTCCTGCTGTCAAATTCCCTCACATAGCAAAAATCTTAATTATGAAGCGCAGTAAAGAAGTTTATTAGTTGGGATAAAGAGAACTGGCATCAGATTGGTACTCAGCTTTGCCAGAGTTGAATTCAACACAGTGCTGCTTCACACGTGACTATTACATGCTGTATATGCAACTGTCCTCAGGTGTATTTTTCAGGTGATATGAATGTGATGCTGATCTTGTAATTACACCTCCCCCTACTGGCACGGCATGTATACTACATCATTTTTATTTGTTTTGTGGGTTCCTTTGCACCAGGATCATTGACAAAAAAACTGTCATGTGAATGAGTCCTTGCAGTCACTGTAATTACCTGGTTTTGTTGGTTAAAAATCTCAACTTTGAAGACTTTTTGAGCACTGGTCTGCTATTTGGCAGCTGTCACACTGTGGTCAGAGTCAGTTCATTTACACAGAATAGAAGGAGCTTAAATTTAAAACTTCTATGTGATACAATGCCAACATTTCTTTTGTGACTGCCCTGTGAATTCATACTTGCTTTTGGGATCCAGTTAAGAGCAGCAATATAAACTCTACAAATTCAACTGCTTGTAGTAAATTCACTTAAGCCTACAAAATAACAGGAACACCACAGAATGCAGTATAATATAATATAATATAGTGCAA
The DNA here is from genome assembly GCA_029783645.1 of Ctenochaetus hawaiiensis. Lineage (NCBI taxonomy): Eukaryota > Metazoa > Chordata > Actinopteri > Acanthuriformes > Acanthuridae > Ctenochaetus > Ctenochaetus hawaiiensis. Next base: position 18,244,834 of record JAPZDY010000024.1, read on the forward strand.
CAACAACAAATACTACAGAACGTATATAGAGCTCATATTGTTCAATTTGAGTCTGTGTCACTCCAACATGTTTGGGAACCAAACTTTGTTGTTATTTGGGGTTAAAAACCTGATCTGGACACATTGTTAACCAGATTCTATGCTCCATGTGATGAACTCATCAGCCTCCTGTCAGTCACACTCAAATGTGATGGCCCTTTATGACATAACGTCTACAGTGTTTGTTCATCATCCCATCCTGTGCAACTCTCGCTCTTTTTCTCCTGAAGATATTTACCTTCTCTTTGTCGCTCTCCTGCTTACACTAAACAAGTGAATCATCACTGTCGCTCCCTCCCTCTTCTGTTAACTGCAGTTTTCTCACTTGTACACTCACACACAGCAGCCAATCAAAGAACACCACCTATGAGAAGGAGAGAAGTATGTGAGAGAAGCAGAGGAAAGAAAAAAAAAGGAAGATATTGCAATGATGGCAACATGTTGAGCAGCATTATCGGGAATCTTTATATAATCATTTACACCTCTTTCTCATTTACAAGTCATTTTTAGTATGATGGATGCTTTACCTCCTACATACATTTACAGTGAAACAAGTTTCAGGTGGTGTATGGCTCATGTAGAGACATCATTTGATGATATTCTGACAAACCACTGTAGCCAACAACTGCTGTAACTTAAACAATAAGTTGACCAATGTTCAACTCAGTAAGCAGGTAATTATTTGATAATTTCAGTAAGTAGTTCTCACTGATTTTTGATTTTTTTAAGTCCTCATCACGAGGATAAAGCCATGGATTTGACATAATCACCAATTTTATTTCCTGGGTTGTTTTATTTGAAGGATGTTTAAGGGCCTGAATAAGGGAAAATATGCAGTTTCTCACAAGTAAAAAGACAAAACCAGGAAGAGATTTTACTTTTTTTGTCATAAATGAATCTTGTGACTCATGAAATTGCTCCTGAGGATCAATAATCCTGAGGAATTCATTTTTTTTAATATCTTAGAAAAGATTTAAAACATGTTTTCCATGTGTATTCTTTCTAACACACTTGGTTAAAAAATGTGGAATGGAGCAGATAGAAAAGTGTCAAAGAGGCAGCAATGAGTCATGAAGACTTCCCTCAAAAATTTGGTTCAAGTATTTCTGTTTGCTGAAAGATTATCCAAAATTGCCTGCATCTGGCAGCCCCAAGACTCTGCAGCTACCAGCCTTGATGCTTCTGGTGAATTCTACATTTTGACTTTATTATTTGTTTTCCCAAACAAAGAATTTCTTCATTGTCTAAAAGAAAGTCAGCAAACTGAGGTCTGAAATCAACAAACTTCAGACCTCATAGTGGACATTAGTACTTGTTCAACGCAGCTGAAACTGGTAACGTTAATTGGGTTTTATTAAGCCACTGATGTGGCTCAGTGAATGGAACAGCGCCATTGTTATTATTGGTTGCACCTGTGCCTTTGCTGCTATGACAAGGCAACATGTCTGCTGTGAGAAAACACATGAAAAAGAGCTGTTCTGCCTAAAAACACCAAGTCCAGCAAGTTAGAAAAATCTAAATTAATTCATAAGGCAATCTCCATTGATGGTCCACTTCAGCACCTGTTCTGGAGCACTTATTCACTTTTATCTGGTGCTCCACTCCATCATTTAAATATCTTACCAAAACGTCTCTAAAGGACATAAGAAAAATTTTTTGACTGATGCTGAACTATTCAACTGTTTGCCTAAAGATGAAATCTATATAGATTTGATTTGTCTCCTGAGCTTCTCACATACATCAGATTTTTAAAGGGGCTCTGCTCTGATTTTACACAGAATGATCAGTACACTCGCTCTGAGACATCAAACAGCCTGGTCTAACAGATGTATAACGTGGCTCTTGTTACTTTGCTATGCTACCTTCACTGATTCATCACAATTCTAAGGCTAGCAGGCCTGTTACCTAGTGTCTCTCTCCACCTATTGCATTAGATGTGATAGTGTGACCTGAAGGTTCCTTGGTGATTATAATATTGCCCTTTCTGTAGGAATGTATGTGTGGATAACTCACCTGCTTAGCCAGGTCACTGTCTTTCTTCCATCAACAGGTGAGCTCTGTTGGCTTTCTTTGGGAGCTGCATGCATTTGTTCGGCCTGCCCCACACTTTCATGTTGTCATTTAGTGAAAAATGGTAAAAATACGGGAACCCAGAGGTTCCTCTTTCATGTGTTTCCCTCCCTTCCTCTTCAGGTGAATCTTATTGGCTACTTAAATGAGTAAGAGCCACAATACAACAATGCCCCCTAGTGTAATGTCAATAGTGCCCTGTTTTCCTAGTATGACAATCACACATAGTACTACAAACAATATCAAAGCATCTCTCACCCCATGGGCGAAAAAATAGAAAGCAAAACTTGTAACACCTGACATTTTTTATTTCTTTTTCCCTTCAGTTTTCTTTTCTTTGTTATTTCTTCTTATTCATTATTTCCATTACTTTCCCTCAACATAATTTAAGTATAAAAATCTCTGCACACATAAAGGGGCTTTATGTGTGCTAGAAAAGAGGTGGTGTAAGTGCAATTTTGAGGTACTATCACTTAAATTCAGTAGAATCATTTTATGCTGCTCTGTACCTCAACTTAGTTTAATCTAGATGTAAATCTGTACTTTTAACTTTAATGCATTTATTTCATTTGTATCCTTAGTAACTAGTTACTTTGAAGATTCATACTATTGATACAAATGATCAAAAAACACGATATATATAATTATTGATATTGTAAATATATAATAAAAAATGTATTATTACAGATCAATCTTTACCAGCATTAAAATGAGACAGAGATTATTTATTTAGATATGATGAGTAATTTTAAAATAGATGATAGCTCTGCACAGTAAGTATTTTTTAAGCTTTGGCCGTATACTCAAAGTTTGTTTTGATGCTAATACTTGTACTTGCTAATACATTTACGTTCAATTTCAAAATAACAGTGATATTTGTATTTTTACTTCAGTCAAAGATCTGAGTACTTCCTTCTCCATTAAAACCTGTCAAGTTGGATTATGGGAAATGAAGGCTCATCCTCTCTTCCTCTGACTTTGCTTTTCATAAACCTCCAAGCTTTCCAAAAGTACTATACTAAATTGCTGGACTACCCCTTTAAAGGGAAGAAGGAGCAGATACAGCATGGTCCCACAGCTCCATGGTGCCTCCAAGAGATCATCCAGGAATGACAATGATGTGTTTGATCCTTGTAATTGGTCCCTGATGAGGAGTGAAGGGCACGTATTTCATAACAGGTTCAAAGACGAAAGTGAATTCCTGATAATCTACTTGGCACAAACACACAGACTCATACATATCAGTCCAGCAGACAAATAGTTTAATAAGCCCACAACAGGAGGGTCCAGATGACTAATTCTTCAGCTAACTTTTCTGTGTTTTTGTGTGTGTGTGTGTGTGTGTGTGTGTGATTTCTAGTTCCAGCATCACATTGGCACAAAAGCTTTCACACCTCTAAAGCAATTTCCTGGGGGACGAGTAATCCTCTGGTCTGAAACATGCTTGACGACTACAAACGGGACTGGAGGGCAGCATCACTGTACCCAATAAAAAGCCCAAGATTGTCCCCATCATCCCCACACACACACACACTCCCTCCTCCATCTGCACCCGCTGACATGCTTCCTTCTCCAGGTTTTTTTTTTCTGCCCTCCCTTCCTCCCCTCACGGAACCCTGAGCGTCCTCCTGTTGACTAAATTTCCTCGATGACGTAAGAGTCCACGTACATCGTCCATGTAGGTGATGCTTCTGAATGAATGAGTGTCCCCTCCCATCTCCATTACTAGTACTACGGGATGTCTATAAGAGCAGATCACCGGGACAGCCCACTGAATTTCATGAGATACCGAGGTGCGAGAAGCGAGGAGCGAGGCAGAAAAAATAATTCAGGATTTCAGCTACTTTGGCCGAAAATTAAGAACCAGTGATAACTGTGAGTTTAGATAGCATGCAGATAGGATCGTATTAGGCCTAAAGGCAAATTTGCCGCCATCAAGTTATAATTTGTGAGGATGGAAAATGGCAAAAACTATGCTTTCTTAATAGTTTGATCAGGTGGTAAACTCAAGAAATCTCAGCTGGACCCATGAAGACCAGGAGGTAAGTTTTTTTCTTTTCATTGTGACAGTTTTTGTCCTCTACATGTTATCTTAACGATCACAATAGCTGTCTTAATCCACTTGTAGTAGCCGAAAGAAATTACACCGACGATTAGTTTTGTAAAATCACTGCAAGCTCGCTCTTTTCCCTGTCACCAAATTTCCCCTGCGTGCCATTTCGTGAATCTACGGTAGATTACAGAGGCTGGAAGTTACTGCAGTGTGAGTCACTTTGGCGCACATGGGCAGTGACAAATGTGAAAAAAGGAGAGAATGTCTTGTAGGGTGTAGGCTGCGCTGACTGCATGTTAACCAGGCTGAATCCCCGCAAATAGCGAATCACGACATGCGGGTGATTTCTTTATTTTTCGGTATCAGTCAACCGATGTGGGACGAGTCCTAACCGGCTGCCTCCTGGACCAGCCGAGACTGGTGGAGTTAGGACAGCATGTTCCCATGTGTTGCTTATAGGGTTAAAGCTGTACCAAAATGTAAAACATAGCACATAATCGACCGGGATGTATAAATCCATCCATTCAAAGACGCACTCACCCCTGGGACCTACTTTAAATAACGTGACCTATTATTCCTCACTTTGGCAGGCCGAGATCCTCTCTCTAGTTCGGCAGCTTTTTTTTCTCTCTCTCCATTTTTAATGTTGAAATGACATCGTGACGCGTTCGTGAGATGAAGTCAATTTTGCGTCATTCCTGCGCACATGCAGACGACTCCCAATCACCCATCAGAGGGCTTTAAAGACACAGTGCGAGTCGCCTATATACGTCTTCAAACTGCATTGCGATGTGTCCCTATACGAAATGGAGAGATGGGGAGGGGGGTTGAGGGGGTGGGAAGGCCTGGGGGTCTGATGAAAACTCCCCAGTGTAACTCCTGGAGGGGGGCTATGACAAGAATCACAATGAGCATGGTTTAATAACCCCTCCCACTGTTTGTAGCCCCTGATGTCGGCCAGCACGGGGCATTATATCCACACAAGCCTTATGTGACTTGACAGAGCAGTCTTCTTTCCAAGATCTCTCCAAGAGCTGGAAGAAGCAGCTGAAGCCGCGCGGCGCTGTCCATGGTGCTGAACCCGGTCTGTGTGCTAATTTGGGGTTGGGAGCTGCAGATTTCTCGCACACAAGCGCCAAAAAACTTAGTCGATTTGTGCCCATTCAGTCGGTAAATCATCCGAAATCTCTTCATATGTTAATTTTACTGTATATATTTTAAAATGTTTAAAAGTATTTTTTTCCAGCATGGCCTTTTATATCCTTTACTCTGTCCTCCTCTCACGTTCCTGTTCCGTCTGACAGTTTAACAGCAGGTATATTTTTAACTTTCTGACCTCTATCTAACATATGCATGTCTCTCACAACTAGAGAGGCGCGTCTATGGAGATATTTACGGCTCACGCAGCAGCAGAAACTCGGCCAGCAGTGTTTGTCGGTCAGTGGATGATCTTCAGGACCGTGGACAGTAACAGCCTAGATAAATTTGTCACAGAGCAAATTGATCTATTTTCTTTAAAATGGATGGATTTTTTTTTCACGTATTTTTAAATATGGGTCAAAACTTTGCTTAGATAACCTTCCTAGATAACCTAGATAACCCCTACTAATAAAAGAGACACCACTGGAGATAAACAGAGAGAAAAATATGACTCAGTTACAGCCCAAATCACTCATAACCTCTAATGACACTCAAGTTGCAACTTGTGTTACTTGCTTACTAACACTGCTCCTTCCTGTCCTTCCTGACCTGTCTGGATCCTTGTTTAGATGAAAAATACACTAATCACTGCTTCACATGGCTTCAAACAGCCAGTACATAAACATCAGATGAGTGCTTCTGATCACTCAAATTTCCTGACTGCTGACGTCAGTCCTAGAGTTACTCGGTAGAGCTTGCATAAGCCACCAATCCGCCCTGTGCTCCCGTCCATCCATATCCTGTGGCTGACTCATAGATAATTGGCATGGAAATCAATACAACAAACACAACAAGTGGGCTATCTAACCGGCAGTCTGGCCTCACATAGCCTGAGGCCTCTGACAGGAAAGGCTAGGATGTGTGCCACCGTTAGTACTGCTTCACTGTATATGATCTGATTTGGCTAATGGCTGTGGAGTGTGCCACACTGTGCCAGTCAGCTCTAAAGAGCACCAAAGAGCTCGTTTTTTCCTCTGCACTTCACACCTTGATTTGTTCATGTAACACAATTATAAATGACATTTATTTTGTCGAGCAAAGGACAGAATCATGGTGTCTCTCACACTCTGTACACGCCACCTTTCCCTCTGCATGTTGTTACCCATCTCGTGTGTTTTCCCTCACTCTTCAGTCCAGTTTAATTCTTTGTTACTGCTTTATTCTGTCAGTCAGTGCATCAATACCTTGGCTCTAGACTGCTTACTGCTAAAAGTCCTCCAAAGTACAGTAACAGTCTACAGTCATGGCTACTGACGTCTGGCAAGCCTCTGCTCTGTGTGATCAAATCCACCTTTGTGACTGTAAGAGTTAAGCTGAGTGGGAAGATGCTGCTCTACTGTATGAAGTTTCTTCTCGGAGCCCAGCACTACTGAAGGCTGCATCACCAACATCATCAAACCACCGAGGACGTCAGCGGTTACCACAGCCAATCATATTTCTCCCGCTGTCTCCATGGTGACCGTGGCATTAGATTGTTACTGTAGCAACAGCACCACTGGTAACAGTCTACAGCCATGGTCGCTAGGGGGCAAAACGCACATCTGAATCAGAGTGGTGCAAAAAGAGCTGTGCAGAACGAGAAGCTGGAGTCAACAGAGGAGGGAAAGATACTAAAGAAATGTTGAATTGATTGCAGGAGTGTTGTTTTATGTTTTTTTTTATTTTTGAGTGGAAGATATTTCACAGCAGTTCCTGTGGAAAATTCAAGTGATCCAGAAATAGAAAAGAAAACAAAAGACTGACCTGAATCCTGGTGATAAGAAATACATGATGTACAATTCAAACCAAAGAGCTCGGCTTCATTAAGTGTAATACATGTAACAGAACTAAAATAAAAAGGCTTCACATAGCTGCTGTACATTTGAGAGGGAATATTAAAGTGAACCCATATCCTGGAGGAGGGAAGACTTCTTGACATGTAGATGAAAGTCTTAGGGGTTTTTGAAGGTTTATCAGAACAGCAGTGTCAGGCAGAAGCTCCCCGTCCAGTCTTGATGAAAACAGATCCACTTCTGCCAGGACAAGAGCTCAGGGAACATCATGAAGCTGCTGTGAACTCTGAAATTTACTCCCTATCAGCTTTTAAAGCAGTATGTTGGGTTTTTCAGTAGCATTTTCTCACTAAAGTATCAACTTCAGAAATCCCTGAATTAATTTTCCTCTTTCAGTGCCATGAATGTATAATTTTTACCCATGTTTGTATCATTTTCTATCAATAAATTAATTAGTCATGAGCACACAAGACTCCGTATCTTTGTTGGCAATAAGGTTTTGATTTTCTTTTAACAACGGAGTAAAAGCAGAGTGTTAGAGACACAGCAGTGACCTTGGACTTGACAGGGATTGGATATCTTACTGAAGGACACTTCAGCGGCCCGGGCAACATCAAAGTACTTATTTAAGAATTTAAATATCTTAAGGGTGTAGTTGTGGTAATTTGGGTGAGGGTCCTTCTATATTCGAGTAGCTGTTGTCTCTGCACTGTGAGACTCTACATACCGAGCTCTTTTCCAGCAGCACATCGACTCTCATCGTTCAGAGACCAAGACTCAGACCATGAGTTTGGCAGCACCGCTGGTTATAATTAACCTGATTTTAATACTCACAATGGGCTTGGTAAAGTTTCAGTATTTGCCTTTTTACAGTCTTTGATAACACAAGATTAAAAGAGGTAATGCTGATTAAAAGTATAAAGAAAAGATGGAAGACATTATATGTCTATTTACTGAGATAATCCTTGAACAAAAGGTTCAACTTGAAAAGCTGTACATTCAGAGCCAAAACATGTGGAATAAATGAAGAAAGTGAATGACGTGAGGATGAAAATCTGCTTCAAATCATTTTTCTCAAGTGGCCTGCAAATACTGAAAAAACTTTCACAATGGTAAAAGTGCTCCGCCTCTTATGCAGTCGTCTCGAGGGTATTTATATATTTAGCTCGAGGATTTTCATTTACAAAGAAAACTTCTGTAAAGGTAAGAAGGTCCACAGTCTATATCTAAGTAAAGGGCCTTTAAGCCCCAATACCTGCCGTCTGTCCCTGACGAAAACTTTAATATGGTTCAGCTAGTTCAACTTTTTTTGCGTAAAAGGCTTAAAAACGGGCACAAATATGTACATTCTGACCAGACTTTTCTTTTTTTACTTATCCTTAAAGTAAAGACTTGACACGTGCAACACTTTACCTGTACCTCAGAGATACCATGCTTCAGATTTGCTCAAATGGATCTTATCCAGTAACACAGAGAGCTTCTTTAACAGTGTGATTTTAGTTGTTGGTGAATATCCAAGTTTTGTCAGAATAAGAAAGAAAATCCTGAAGTTATGAGGTTTGTCTCTTCTCCTCCACTGAGAGTGAAAAGAAAACAAGAATCACATTAGCCTTTGAATGCAGCTCCAGTAGCACACGTCAATGTTGCGTCACATGTTGTGTTTGTTAAACCTGTTACGGCTCTGTCAGATCGTAATGACGTGACTTCAGTAACACATTTAATAAAGAGATGTTAACGAGCACTCAGAAAACAAAGAGCTGTTCACTTAATGACTTCAGTGTCTAAAAAAAATCAATTAAACAAACACAATGACCTATTAGGCCCTAATGAGTCAATGAAAATCCATACTGAACTTTAAAATGTCAATTATATCCTAATAATTTAAAACACATCGAGATATTTCTAATGATGAGATCATGTTTTATTCATAAGTCAAGAAAAGTTTTGATTATACATACATTTTGAAACAGTGCCAGCTGTGAAGCAAAAGATAAATAACTGCTTTGGCATGGAGACAACTGTTTTTAAACGTATTCATGTATTTGAACATTTATTTTAAAATAATTAAAATAAGAGCTTCATCTTATATTTAGATGTCAATTATTCAAAAAGTACAAAATTGAAAGAAAATGGTAGAATTAAGTTTACAATTTTTTGAGTAGCTACAAAATTCACAAAGAAAGATATCAGAATCATCAACGTAACCCTGGCTCAAAAGAGATGGGACTCTGTAAAACATATAAAAACAGAATGTGATCATTTACAAACAAACTGTTTACCAACAACAGTTTTACCCAGTAAATCTTCTGTACACAATCGTGTGTTTCACAAAGTGGTGAACTTCACTGCATCATTGCTTGTGAATGATGTCTCTTTCATGCCAGTTACCAATAAACCTGTTTACATGTGGAATTTTAAAAACAGGTGTTTGTGGAGCATTTGAAACCATTTCTTATCTTTACTTGCTCCTATCCCAACTTATCTGAAACATGTTCCTGGCATCAACTTCAGAAGAAGCATTTATTTACTTTAGATTAATAACCTTATGAGGCAAAACATGAAACATATTGTCTTTGTGTTGTTTTCAGTTGAGTTCATGTCAGAAAGGATCAGTCAGTTATTATATTCTGCTTCAATTAATTTCAAACCAGTGTCCAAACTTTCTTAGCTTTGGGCTCAGAGCTGACTGATGAATGATAAAACAAAACAAAACCAGCCACCATAAAAACCTGTAGAAGCCAGAAATAATTAGTCCTTCATTATGTGTAAACCTGACTGCTGCCTCACTGGATTCTTCCCTGAATAACTCTAAATCAGGAGGTAACGCCACAAAAGAAATCTCCGGTCATCATTGGAGTAGAAGTAGTTTTTTACTGGGAAAGGATCATTAGCTCATCAATGAAACAAGGTGGACTGCTACAGTCACCAAGAAGAAAATAAATTCATCATGTTCAAAGCACAGTTACATTAATATTCACATCCATATGTCGTATTATTAGCTAGCACGGCCATGCAAGATGATGATGAGTCATATTTCCTCTCCGATTTTAACATCTAAATTTCTCACAGCTGCATAGTTATTTCAGCTTTTTGACAATGAGTCAGAGATCGCTGCTGCCAACTGGACTAAATCAGTATTATTAAATTCAATCATTTGGGTCACGTGTATTCACTAACATTCAGAAACAGAATGGTCTGGATCTGCTTGATCATCTTTTACAGTGTTGGGAAGCAATGCTCACTTGGTTTTGGATGAAATGCAGAAAACAGACCACAGACCCTTGTAGTTCAGCATTTAGTGACTAAACTGAACAAATTTGAAGAAATTCCAGTGATCGCAAATTTTACTGTTCTGTTGACAATTAACTAACGTTTATCAGCTATACACTGAACATCTTTTAGATTGTTAGTAATATGTGTAAAGGCTCAAGATAATAATACAGGTTGCACTTTCAAATGATCATAAATCAAATGCACAGTATGTCATTCCTGCCACTAGAGGTCTCTCTATCAAAACAATAAAAACAAAAGACGTAGTTTGATGAGTCAGTGGGAGAGTGTGGGATCATGGGATTTGTTTATTTCATTGTTAAACAGCCACTGTTGTAGATGAAAATCTATCAGACTGTGAGAAAGAAATGTTTACAAATGAGGTACTGTATTTAAATTTCACCTACGTCATGTTCAGTTACGCTTACTGACATCTGCCCTCACTCTCTGACTGGAGTTACTGTGGAAGAAAACCACAGAAGTCAAAATGAAACGGGCCGCTACATTTAATAAAATGACAGATTTCTCTGAGTCAAACAGCTGTTAGAAATGTTAATCATGATGTCAGATCAGAACTAAACTATATATATATATATATATATATATATATATATAACACTTTTTTAAAAATACATTTTATTCTAAAAATGTACGATATTGTAAGCTTAAATGATTACCAGGGGCAAATTATCTTTAAGCACTGATCAAAATAAGATTCCTAAGAACTTAGGGAAAAAATTAGCATTCAGAAACTTTTCTCTGACTTCTCCTGAGCCTTTAAGTATTTGAATGACCCTCACATTACTATTCAAAAACAGAAAAAAAAAAGTGAAGCAACAAAGGAAAATCAGATGAAAATCAGTAACCCCTTTTAAACAGGTGTTTCACTCTAGCCCTTCTGGTAGAGTATGAGACTAAATAAATGAATAAGAACCGGCTGACCACAGCAGGAGAGGAAAACACAGACAATCCCCGGCAGGACAGAGTGGGTTTGAGGAAGAAGGTGACTTTGTGACAGCCCTGTGCTGGGGTGGCTGTTGGCCCAATGATCAGGGACAGGCCGACCTCCCACGCAGAATTAGTCATCTCTTTACACCACTTATTTTTTTTCCTACTAAAGACTCTTATTCAACCCTCTAGCAACCTTCCTTCACATTGCCGTTTGTCCGCCCAGGCTTCTTCTCTCCCACACACACACACACGGAGTCAGCAGCCTCTAGACATAATCATTTATTGTTCAAATTTCCACAGGGATGCAGATCAAGGGGTGGTTAAATACATACTTGCTTATTTCCACAATTACAGCATTCTACTTAACTAAACTACATGGAAGAAATGCTTGGAATTAGCCTAGTTTTTAACTTGAATACAACAGGCTGTTTTGACTAATTTATCTCTTCTAATTCTTCCCTTTAGGGACGGATTGCCTTTGTTTTGGTGTTTATGTATAAACCCCTTCTTTGCTTTTCTCTCCGTACTGCAGACTTGATAACTATTAAAGCAAAATGTGGCAACTGAACACAATATGAGTGATCACTGGTATCTGTAAGTCCAGTTCAATCAACAGCACATGACGTAGCACAGCTAACGCGGGCTTTGGGTTCATCTATGTGCATCACTCTCCAGAAAGATGCCCACTGAAATATCTGAATCATGCAGAAACAGCTTGTCCACCAACAACATGCAGCTTCTCTCCATAGGCCCTTCGTTTGGAATTGAAACTGCACATGCACTGTCACATCAGACATCCATCATCATTGCCACTGCGCCCTCAAAGAAGTCTTTCAAACAGCCCTCCTCTGCAGCCAGGCACTGATTTATTTTCCCTTCATACTTTTCCCTAAACACTCTCACCCACCTACAGTGTGTTGACAGATGTAAATACATGCCAGGTAAATCAAATCAGTTGTTTTATTCTTCTTGTTCACGTGATGTTCTGGTGTTATCCGGGGGATGTGCTGATAGAGAAAAACAGACATACACAGAAAGACACTGAGATGCAGACTTCTGTTTCCTCAGTTTTAGGGACTTACATACATCTCCTCTCCTGCCACTCCTTCCTCAGACCCAATCACATGTGGCTTTCTGAAGTCACATTCTGCCTCGAAACAGCACCAATGCTAACACAAAAAATATAAGAAAACAAACTTGCAGAAAAATCTCCTCCTCTTCTGTTTATTTTTGTTGTAGTGCCATGAGTCATTATAAAGATATTTCAAAACCTCTCTCTTTTTTTCCCACCTGTAGGTAAATTCTTTGATATTGGAAAGAAAAGCTCTGTAATAAGAACAAATGAAGAACACATGAGAAAAAAAAAACACAAGCCTGTGATAATGCTTTTACTTAGCAAGAAGGTAAATGTAAAGAGAGGTGGGCAAAGCGAGTGAAAGCGGTGACTCAGCCTTTCCTTGGTCAGAGAAATAAACAACTGAATACATCACAGGCTCTGACATGCTTTATCTGCTCACAGGTACCAGACAAAGCCACAGAGATACATTAACCCAAGCAAACAGTTCATATTTACTGAAAATGTGCTATTTCAATCAGCTCCTCGTGACGGGTTGTTCCTCCGGGTGCATTAGTGGATGGCTTTTGAGTCATATCACTGCTTACTGCTGCAGGCTGCGCAAACAAGTGCTGGACACCACTGGCAACCAGCTGACCGTGCAGTCAGGGTATGTCTACATCACTGTGAGCCATACGTGACCTGAGCACCTGTTGTGTTAAGTGCAGGCTCAAAACCTGCGGCCTCTGCAGAGTCATAACACCCATGATAAAAATATCAAAATTCTCTACTGCGAGCTGAGCCCTGCCCACAGGAAACTGGGTGCTGATGGCAGAGGAAGTGCTGTGACAGACAGAGAGTATGGAGGGTGCAAGGGAGAATTGGAAGAGAGAAGATGCCAAGGAGAATGAAAGGGAGTCGAGCCCGATTCCTACCACATCTGGAAAGAATTGCACACAGCAGAAAGTACACTGAGTACTTGCACTCTCACTCATGTGATGCCTCACCAAAGTAAAAAATGTGTGACTTGAATTGCCTTACAGGACATCAAAAATAAACTATGCAAACAGTGCCATCTACTGGGCACTCAGCTGTCTGCATGGCTGGTGGAAAACCTGAGAGAACAGGCCAGACTGACTGGAGTTTACTTTACTTACACGGCCGTCTGTCTGTGTGTGACTGGCAGAGTAAAAACATTTTTGTGGATCAGAGCCTCGTTAACTTTCAGTCCAACTCCCCTTTTACTTTGCTTCCAAGAGCCAAATCTAATAACCACAATATGCTTTGAAATAGTTCCAACTACTCAGAAATTCACTTTCATTGAGTTAAGGAGTTTCTGTGCCACTCCATTTTTCTTAGCTAGATGGATTTTTACATTTTGCGCTAAGGTATGCTTCTGTAAAATACTTTATTGTTCCTTATTAAGAGACAGACAGACAAACATCAGCGAGTTGACAAGAATGTGAGGCTGAGTGACTTTAGACTAAATAAGCACAAGACACTGCAGTAAAAGAGAAAATAAGAATATCTTACATAAATGTACTTTATGCATCAGTGTTCTATATTATGTTAAAAAAAAGCAAGTGGAGAGGTTCTTCTTGAGGTGAGGCCTGCAAAATAAGTCTTCTTGAAATATAGATCAATTAGGCCGAGAATATTTTTTCATGCTTAACGGGACAAGATTTTCTTTAACACTATGTTTATGTTTTTTTTTCAAAAGAATTTTATGGCAGGAGTCATAGTGACATTGTGAAAAATGGCGGAGTTAACTGGCATAACTGTATAAATAACTATGTGGTGCAAGTCTAAACAGTTTTTAATTATATTTTACAAGTTCAACATGCTTCTTTGAAAAAATTACTTGCCAATAATCACTGGGATCCAAATAACCAATTAGCAATGAGAATAACAGCAAGACTGGTTTAGGTATTTCCACAGAAGAGCTAAATTATTTTGATCTAATTATATCTAATCCAGAAAACATTTATGTTATCACTTCTGAATTCATTTCAACATTGTGAGAACATTCCACATTTGTAAGCATATATCAAAGTATTGGGAATACTGTTATCTGATGTTAGTAATGTAATAAGGGCCTTATTGACTTAAACCAAAGTATTTAAAAATACAGTAGTTTAATCTGAAATTGTTAAAATTACTAAAAGTATGGCCTGCCAGCAACAACACTTTTATAAAGACATGCTCTTTCATTGATGCTAAAATCAGTCTCTCTCTTTCCTCCTGATAGAGTGCGCCACAAAATAAATCAAACATTAGCTGAGAGTGAGCTCTGCTGGCCAATAATTTATTCCTCACCACCATCGCATCACACGCGGCACTGTAGCAAGTACTGAGCAGAATAACAGCCACTAGTGGGACACGTGAGACACATCATGAGAAAGACGGACATCTGGTGGTACAGGCTGCATCACACAGGCTTCTGTTGCCGGGGAGACACGGAGGTGGAAATCACATGCAGGATGGATCTGACTAGAGAAGCCTGGTAGTTGTAGGCAAATAACAACAACAACAACAAAAAAAAGAAAAACTCAAAGAAGTTCATGACAACCTGAGACAATGTGCTGCAATCTGGGAGGGGGGGTTCACGAGTTCTCAGGATCAGCTGCTGTCAGTCACATTGTGCTGTGGCAGCCAACCGGCAACAGAGTGTTTATTTATTTATTTATTTACTTATTGACAGAGTCCTTCATCAATAAAAAATGAGGATGGAGAGCAGTCGTGACTAGCATTGCACCCATCTGGATACTCATAACCCTCAGCCTTAAAAACACACAGATCTCCTCAGCCTAATGGTGCAGGGTTCAATTCTGATTTATCATTTCAGAATTTGTCCAGAAATGAGAGACAGAGAGAAGGTCACGTCATGATGCATCACATCTTTATTCTCCACATTTCGGCAGAAGATTTTTGTGAAAAGACACATACAGTGCGTAAAGTGAAGTGCTCCATACAATAATGTATCTACGACCGTCTGAAACACAGCATGAAGGGATTTGAAGTGTCTGACAACATACACTGCCTTATCCAAGGACAAGTGGATTGCATTTGACTAAAGCCACCCACATTAACAGACACTTTAATTCCATACAACCTGCTCAAGGTCATCTTGCACTTTCTGTAACAATTACAAAAGTCGTGTCTTCATTACAGAGGGGCCTGCACATTTCCCCTGTGCAGCAAGACTTCCTCCAATAACATGGCGGAGAGAGAAGCTCCGTCAAGGGAATTTGACACATGATCGTGCATGAGCTCAAACACACAGGCTATTCTCTCAGCTGCATGTATCTGGAGCTCAGAACACATGCAGTGAACGTGAATAAGAGCAATGAATTTGGTTTGATCTGCTGTGCTGTGAAATGAGGGATTATTTATGGCTAGTAATCCATTTGAGGCGGGGCTGAGGGCTCGTCTGGCTTTAGCTCTGCTGGCTCAGAGACTGTCTGGACAAATCCCCCCTCTCCTTCCTCTGGTCTGACCTCCCTCCTGTCGTGAGCAGAAGCAGAGGGACTCTGGCAGCCATGAGACCAGTCAAAGACAGTGCTGGTCATGGTACATCATTCTCCTTGACAGCCGCAGGGGGCGCACTGGTTCTGCCCGCACTGCTTGGCAGGAAGGGTCTCTGATCCTTGTTTCTGCAGGAAGGCGAAGGGACAGCATTAACACTAAAAATATTAAAGGATCAAAATCAGACAGATTAGCAGCAACATGTGACATTTAGTTGCATATCTGTCATTTAATTTTAATTTTTTTTAAATAGATGTAAAAATACAAGATGCGCGTCAAGGTCAAGGTCACAGCCACGCCTTTAAGACAGATGCCCGCTTACATGTCCTGCTGTCATTGTGCCACTGGGTGTCAGTGTGGTGACACAATGATAAAAGTCCTTGAACACACGCTGAACACCATCAGCTACTCCTACCCCTCCTCCTCTCCTCCCCACTCCCATCTTTCCTCTGTCATTCATTCTATTATCTCCCGCCCCTGCTCACCTGTCTGCGAGTGGGCCGCACAGGTTGGTTGTCAGGGTGATTGGGGGCCCACGGCCCCAGGCTCTGATTGGAGTAGAAGTCCATGGGGTAGACGTCCTTCCAGGCAGCCTCCTGTAAAGCCACAGCTGCCTGAGAGACAAGAGAGACACATAATAACTCGTAATGTTAACACAAAAAAGAAGACGAGGCTTGACAACCTGAAAAGGCCAAAACCAGCCCGTGTGTGTGAGGCGCTGTTGTACAGAATTCTGCCGTTTCTCTCCCAGTTATTGAAAACTGAACTTGCAGCTTTTTGGGCAAAACAGCTGCAGCGAACGACAGATTGATAAGAAGACACAACAGACGAGACAGGTGTCATAATATTAAGCCTGGATAATAGGCAGAGTTGTCATGTTATCCAGCTGCACTGTATGACACAACAGATGTTAGAGGAGAGCGACAGCGCTGGCATGACATAAGAGCAGCCTGCTCCATATGGAGCAGAAGTGAATATTGATTCTGAAAAACAGAAAGAGCATCTGAACGACTGAACAGATGAATAAACAAACGTGCTGTATGAACAAACAAATCACGTGATTGTTAATTTATTAACTTCCAACTACTCATTCATCTTGCAGACTAATTGGATGTGGAGACCTAACTTCAGCTTTACACAATTTTAAGTAAATTAGACAAGGTACCATCATATGATGAGAAAACAAGCTGTGTTACACTGAAAAAAAAACAACTTTAGAGAAATCAGTTCAAAGGAAACACAAAAAATGCAGTCTGAAACACAATTCATCACTGTTACACAGCTTGTGTGTAGTTTCATTTGCTGGTATGGTGCACCGACACTGAGAAGGTGGCGTTGTGTTACATACCGACTGCTTCTTTAAATAGAAACAGGTAAACAACACTGTTTTTATACTTTCTCACGAGCAAGAAAGAAAATACAAGCAACAACAGCGGAGATCAAGATGTGCTCACATTGCTAATGGAGTTTATTTTTTCTATTTTCTCATATTTTACAAGCGCAACACAAGTACGGCACACCATGGATCAATGATTCTATTAAAGGTAAATGTGTTAAATATTTTATTTATCGGTATATGAAAAAATAACATGACTTTCTCTTTTAAAATGAAACTATTAAAAATACATATGCGGGTCAGCTAATGTCAGTAGTGTTTCTTCCTAAATAAACAAACTGCAATAAGGAATAAATCTTTTATTGTCTTTTTTTTGCCTGTCCTTTCCCAAGACATCCTTCTGCTAGTCTTCTTCATTCTCTCCTCCTTCTCTCCCTCCTGCCCTTTTTCTACCCGCCTCTCATTTCTTTTTACCCACTGCTCTCCTGCTCTCTCAGCAACTGCCTCTCTGTGGATGCTAGCTTCTCCTGCTAATCCCTGCTCTGACAGGAGAGCCAAGTGTGTCTTATTGACTATAAATATAACATGAGACGCACTGAAAATAAATGCTGCTGCCCCCCCACCCGCCACCCTTCTCCTTGCTCTCTCCACCCTCCCATCTCGTTCTCCTTCATCTTCATTGTAAATGCCACAGTGAAAAGCACAGCGTGCTGAGACACATAACACTCATGCGTATTAGATGGAGCTGAATTAAGACTTATCACAAAAACACACACAGAGGTATAGATACAGCTGGAAATGATTTAAATGCACAGACGTTTCTACCCAAAAGGAGCTCTGACAAAAAAAAAAAAGGAGCTAAAGAAAACTGACTGCAGCTTTCCTCATTACAGCAAGGCCAATTTCAGACTTCACATTCCCCATTTTAGATCTCAGATGAAAACAACTCGAAATAATCATGTTTTTTTTTTTCCCTCTAAGGTGAATGCTATCATTATTCTTAATGGCCACATTCTGAAACGTATGTGCAGCACAAGCGGTGCACAAAAGATGTGTAGTTGGTAGAAAAAACAGCAGCCACTTCAAATCACAAACAGATTTTCGCGACAGCAATTCCCCTTGCAGCCATTCAGCCATTTCATAGGGATTTAAATCGGTAACATATCTTTGAGGGAAATCGCTAAATGAATTAACAGTTGACATCAAATGCTAACCAGCAGAGTCACATAATCACATGAAACTGCCAAACCCATCACAAAGTTTCTCTGCAGCAGCACACAAACAAACACTCGCTTTGAAATGGATCTTTATGATTTGCTGTCCGATCTCTCTGTCTCTTTAGAGAAACAAGACAGTTGTGGGAGGCAGGGTTGGGGGGGTTGGGGGGGTGCTGTGGTGTCCTGCGGCCAGTAGGGGGGGCTGGTGTTCTTCTGATGATTGATGTGTGTGTGTATGTGTGTGTGTGTGTGTGTTGGTGAGATTTATGGAAGTGATGGAGGGGGAGGAGGGGGAGAAGGCGCCATCTCCAGCACAAGCAGGCCTTGATGGGTCCTACACATGGACCCTCATTCGATCGAAGATCTGTGGGTGTGTGGGTGTGTGAGTGTGAGTGTGTGTGTGTGTGTGTGTGTGCAATGCATGAGGCAGTGACTGCTGTGATCTTGCTGAGAGACTGAGTGTTTACCTCGTACGGGGACAGCAGGGGTTTAGAGAAGGCTGTGCCCCAGTCGATGGAGAGGCGTGGACAAGCGATCTGGATCCACCTGTAGAAAAAGAGAAGGAACACATTAGTGCTCACATGTGCATCCATTAGTGGGTGAAAATCTGTGTGTAAAACAGAGGCTGCATGAGGAGGGCGTGAAACCAGGATCCTATTAGACAGGCTGGGCACATCTGCAGCTGCATGCTGCATGTGGATATGTGATGCAATGGGTTAAGCAGGGAGCCTCCCTCCACCTGATGTCCAGCATCTGTTGGGGGGATCTGTCCTGATTTGCAACAGCTCTAAAAGACAGCCACGCTGCACTGTCTGAAGGTACAGCCAGCCAGCCAGTGAGAGAGGGAGGTCGAAAAGGGAGGGAGGGAGGGAGGGAGGGAGGGAGGGAGGCTTGTGGTGGTGGTGGTGGAGGGGGGGGAGCGC
>JAPZDY010000024.1:18301701-18320346 GCA_029783645.1 Ctenochaetus hawaiiensis
AAAATCTGCTAATATTTGGTCTAAAATATAGACTAAAACTAGACTAAGACTAAAAGACTTAAGACTAGACTAAGACTCTTATGATATTTAGTCGACTAAAACTAGACTGAGACTAAAAGATTTCAGATGACTAAAATATGACTAAAACTAAATGGTGTGTTTTTCAAAAGACTAAGACTGAGACTAAATCAGAATTTCTTGTCAAAATTAACACTGGTTACACACCATTTATGATGGTGCTTTTAGCTTGCAACAAATTGCAAATCCCCTGACTCATCACTGTAGACTTCGTCAGCCAGAGCTGGTTGGCCATCTTTTTAAATGTGCAGGCTTAGTCACTAGTCTATATTTATTTATAAGGACATTTTGGGAAGGCTTCCTTCCTGCTCTTGTTCCTATATTAATCAGGAATGTGGGCCTTATTATACTGTAGTCTGAACACCTGCAGCATGTTTTGCTGACTGTTCCAAAGAAACGTGGAACTAAATAAACTGGTGACTGGTGAATAGGTTTTATTGCAGTTGCAAGATCAAAAGAAAAATGAACGTTCAGGTGAATCTCAAGGATCTCAGACGAACATTATTCATGCAGTGTTATTTGACCAATCACTTCCTTTGCTATCTTTCTCTATTTTTTCTTTTCACTACTTTTAAAAACAAATTTATGTTTAACTTTTGTGCCTCTGGCTTTCATTGAGGTGTTATCCCATAAATCATTTATCTCTTGACAAAAAGGTTGTGATTATAAAAGCTAAATAAATACAAAGATCCTGACTGTTACACTGAAGTCATGAAAAACTCAGTCAAACTGTCTGACTTCAGGCTCAATGTGCATCACTTGAGCCTTTCTAATTTCAAATAATCCACCAAGCAGCTTTAAATCACACTGGAAAACACTAAAGAAAAGGTTATGTCATGTGGTTTCAAGCTGTGGATCCTAATTGGTTTGAACAATCAGAAACCTCATTTGTGTGACCAGACACTAATTAAGGAATAAAATGACCTTTGCACTGGCATGTGGCCACAGCAGTTCATTAATCTAACATCCGATAGAGTATTATGAAACAAGAGCTCCAGCGAAGCGCTTTTCCTGCTCAGTCACAAAAACTGCAAATAAACATTAATAAAGCCACATTTAAGACATACTGTCAATGATCGATAAAAACATATTTATCTGTGTGTCATTGTTATTTGTAGAACAGTGTCAGCTTATTTTTTAAATCTTCAAAATACTTAACTTTTAAAGTGTTGAATAGCGAATACACAACTATAATATGAGCTGATATTGTCTGAAAAATTATTGGCTGATAACTGGAAATTAGCATTATTGTGTATTTTTTCAATAATTACATTATAACTGATAAACAGAGACAATAGTACAAAGACAGAATGCACTGAAAGTAGCATAGCTGTACCCCAACTTTTTACATTTATTTATCGAGTGATCTACTAAATCTGCAAACTGTGCAGCCAAAGGTTCTATGGAGGTCTATATTTTTGTATTGACATATTTGAGTCGACAGAATATTTCAAATTCTAATTTTACAATATACTGATTTAATTTCATTCTTAAAAGCAAAAGTATGTTGGATACTTTTTTTTGTACTTTACTTGCAAAAACAAACAAACATTTGAAAAGTCAGAACTGTTGAGTTTTTTTTGTTGTTTTCACAGTGATTTCAGTTGGATTTGATTGGTCAGAGCTACGGACATCAAAAATGCAATTTTGCAAACTACATCCAAGCCTTTCTTACCTTCAGGTGAGCAGACAGTACACATTATAACCAAACATTCTGTGTGCATATAAATGCCAAATTAATACCCATCTTATTGATATTGGCCATTAGAAGCAGGTAATTATTGGTTTTGCCTGAAAAAATCTTATAATGATGTCCATCCATTGTGCTGATCCAGTTTGTTGTTAAAAGACATATTCTGTGTCTTGTTATGATGAGTGACAAATAGCAGAGGACTTCTTTTCAGGGACAGGAATGTTTCATTTTTCACTGTTGTATTTTTGCTTCAAATAACAGCAGCCCTTTGGCCTTCTGTGCTCAGCAAATTTGTCATTCAACCCCCAAACATCAGAGTACACGGCCTTGGATTAGGTTACAGGCCAACATCTCTATGTCCAGGCCCAGTACAGGGAACATTAAATGCTAGTGCAGTCTGCAGGATTAGAACATGGTGACAGTCCCACACACACCCTGCTTTCTTTTACTCTCTTTATTTTCTTCACTGTCACAAAAGCTGCAGCAGTAAATACTGAAGTTCATAAAAGTATCTTTCAAAGACAGAATGAGACAGCTGGCATACCATCAAAGGCAATAAAACATATGGTGCAGTGACAGCACATGCATCATTGCCTGCCTGCACAAGTTACCAATTCTTTCTCTTATTTTGAAAGCTTTTAAAGCAGAGTTCAAGTCTTTGAATTTCTATGACTATGTCATCTCTGGTAGAGTCGAGAATGAAATGAAACAGCACAAAGACAATCAGCTAAAGGAGGATGGCACTGTAATAAATGAAGTGCTATGGTAATTTAAACTCCAGATGGTAATCGAGTTTGTTTGTATCTGAGGTGCTCAGGTTTCTAAAAACTAATATAAGATCTGGACAATTATGGGTGCAAAGATCTGCACAAGAGTAATGAAATTTGAAGCGATGCAAGAAAAGTCATTTCCAGCCAATATGACATCCAATAATCACCTGCTTCCTATGGATGATCTTAAAAAAATAAACAATAATTTTGCATTTTTGTATTTTTCTGCACACCCAATGGGAAGAAAGGCTACAGTTTTGTGAGCAAATATGGAACATTTGATATTTCAAAACTCTGACAGAACCACATCTAAATGAACTCACTACTTCATTTGTTAATATGTACTTGAAGCTGTCTTGCATTTCTCATGTCTTGTTATTATATAATGCCTTTTTAAATCACTTTGAAGTTAGAAATAGGATGATTATATTCCAGTGTTGTGATTCATGGCCTTGTGTCATTGTAAATGTGTAAAACTTTGTGCACGACCATCTCCTTTTTTCTTCGTTGTTACTGAATTTAAGGGACAGACAAAACTGAGAGAGGAACAGAGAATGACAGAATGCCTTAAAGACAAATGCACTGCCTATCACATTAAGCATGGCGCACTGTAAAAGTGAGTTGTGTGTATATGTAAAGTGTGTGATTTTTGGCCTAAGTGCATTAACTGCAGCGTGGTCACAATTCAGAGCAGCTTGTCCTCATTAAGACTTAGCACTCCCTCCCACTGAAGCGCCTTACTCTGAGGCCAGCTTAGCCCTTTCATCCCCATTTTGATATGGACCTCAGCCCTGTCTCCAGAGTACGAGGGACTGTGGCAGTGATGGTGATGGCACAGCCACCCATCTCCTGGGACCTCTGGTAACCCTCGACATAAGCTGTGTCACACAAGGTCGGGTGCCTGCTGTGCCAGCATCCAAAGGTTGCTGTCACTCACTCCCTTCAAACTCCACCCTTCAATCTACATTAAATCCACACTAGGATCTGTATACCTACTTACTTTATTTATGCCAATGCAAATTTTAGCTTAGTTGTTGCCACAGTAAAAGGCTCTAAAATGCTGCAACAACTAGTTCACCTTTTTATTGTTTAATTTTACATGAGATACCTGCATTATTTCATGTTCCATTTTTTTGGCCGATGGAACTGCTGACAGGCTTCTCAGTCGAATATCCTGGTTTCTCACCGACAAGCGGTTTCATCTGGGGGTGCAGATTAAACATCCAAAAACAGTTTTCCGCTGCCGGTAAGCCTTTGAAGGGATCAGCCAAATTCTGAGCTCTCATGCTGAGATTGTTATCAAAACTATTGTGACCTCTACGGCACTATCTATCCGGTTACAGTGTGAAGTGGAAACAGACTTGAACCAAGACCCCAAGTTCCTTTAGTTCCCCTTTACAAATGTTGCAATTGCGATTTAACATCAGGATTAAAGATTATACAGTGAGGAGCCACCACATGGTGTTGACCTTTGAATCATCATTTGCTCCAACAAGCTCTGAGATTTCATGAGGCTATCAACTTAAACTGCTGTTACTGTGGCCATCACATGAGCAAAGCATGTCTAAGAAGATTTTTAGTCAGCAAGGTCACAATATCGACACGCATTGAGTCAAAGGAATATGGCCTTTTTCTTTTAGGCCTGATGTGTGAAAAAAAATGATTTGGCTGGCAAAATTTGCTGATCTCAGGTGGAAACGAATCTGTTATCTCTCCTTTCTGTTACTGCATTAATAAGTGCAAAAATTCAGGTGGAAGTCTACAATGAAAAATGTCATCAACAGTGAGTCTAACAGCTGTTTTAACAAGTAACTTGATGGCATGCTGAAGTAAAACTTGGCTACTGTGGGTTTGTTTGCTCTCTACAAGCAACTACATATAGTCAGCCAGAGATTGTTTATGAGGTCAAGGAAGAATCACTCTGAAATACTGCTGTACAATGATGAGCATTTATAAAGTCCATACAGTTGCACAGCAGGCTTCTCTAAAATTGATGCTGTCAGGGAAAATGAACTTGGCCTTACTGCACTTGCAATTGATGTGTGTGCAGACACTTTTCCTTTGCAATAAAAATGCACATTAGTTTAATTCTCATATCAGTGCACTCAAACAAGGCACTGTATCACAGCAGGGTTGGTCTCTGGGTATTGCACAGGAGCTGCCCACTGCTCCTCATGGATGGGTTGAATGCAGAGCATCAGTTTCACTAAGTTGTAGTCAGAACGATTAAATGCGACTTCAACGACTTCTTCCATCCTCCAATCAGAAATTATGTCCAAAATTCAGGTGGGCACTCTGTCAGTTTACACTAAAAACAAGTGGTTAAGATAATCTCTCTCGAACCTTGTCTTGTTTACAACCAGCGTGAACGCCTGACCCCTAACTTTATGACTTGTCTGACTTTGTTGCAGTTATGACTGTGTTCCCAGACCTGAGCAGATACTTTCCTCAGCAAAAATGTTATTATGGCT
Source organism: Ctenochaetus hawaiiensis (assembly GCA_029783645.1). Classification (NCBI taxonomy): domain Eukaryota; kingdom Metazoa; phylum Chordata; class Actinopteri; order Acanthuriformes; family Acanthuridae; genus Ctenochaetus; species Ctenochaetus hawaiiensis. The sequence continues at coordinate 18,306,714 of JAPZDY010000024.1, forward strand.
GACAAAAAACAGCAAAAATAAGTTAAAATAAGCTGGAAAAGTCCTTTTTGGTCAAAGCTTTATCGTATGATCTTTGATGACCAACACTTTCCTTTTAATAGAGTGACAGCAATACTTAAACTTAGCTGATATCATTCAAATTACATACTTAGCCTGTCAGTCTTTCCCTGCACACAAGATGATAGATATTCAGTACTTTTCAGAGTCTATGATGTTTCTAGGACTCAAAGAACCCATCTGTTAAATCTTGAAAGACTACAACCGCAAAGAATATTCTTACACAGTAAGACAGCACAGACTGTGGTAAAATAGCTTCAGGGAAACTATATAGCAGGACCTAATGAAGGGAAACCGTGAGAACCATCTTCTCTGCAGTCTGAGGGAGAAATCGTGTGGATGGTAAAAAGAGGGGGAAAAATATAGAGTGATGTGCGATAGAGGACGAGGTATGAAGACAGTGTGAAAAGCAATTAGTGTCCGCTAATTACCCTCATTAGAAGAGATGGGGCTGATTTAGCAGGCTCCATGATGGAAGGTGACAATTTAAACATATAAATGTGGACTGCATGGGCGTGTAGTCTGAAAGCCAAGCAGCAAATGGCAGAAGCTCTGATAGCAGCAGGACTGATAAAACCAGACCCTATCATCAAAACTTCACTCTATCATTTTTTTCTTGTGATAAAAAAAAAGTAGAAATGACCGTAAAGAGACTGATAGAAAGACAGAGTGAGATAGATCTGGCACAGCTGGAGAAAAAGATGAACAAAATACCTGAAGTTAAAAAGAGACCATGGATAAAATAGTTGGAGGAAGAGAGAAAGACAATCTCCTGCCCAACAGGCTTTTAAGCAAAACCAAAGTTTTACTATTTATATGGCAGATAAATGAGTTGTGCATGTAAAGAGAACAATGATGCAGTCAATCTGCTGTGATTTAAGTTTCCTTTGTAAAATAAATATCAGCCCACCTTGAAAAGCTCTTTCGTTTTCTTCACCGTGTCCATCCAGTTACCAGGTTAGTATTGACTAAACACCTTTGAAAAGAATCTACTCTGTGTGTTTAATGATAGCAGCCACTTTCTTTAGGTAAACACACAGCAGAGGCGGCATTCCAGAGAAACAGAGGCCAACTGCAGGTGAAATGAGACCACAGAGACCACAACAACAACAACAACAAGGGGAGAAAAAATGGAAAAAACAGAGCCAGTTTTTCTTGTGCTTCCTAGTGGCACCCACATCAGAGCCATGTTTTCCAAGAATGTGTGCTTCTATTTACCAAGCGCTGAAGAACACATTTAATTCAACAGAGTTCAGGCCAAACCGCAGACAAACTATTAGGTTTGAGCACATTAATGCTGCAGCACTTCTCACTGCAGGATGAAAAAAAAAAAAAACAACTTTGCAGAGTCTGTGTGATCAAGTGCTGGTGTGCAATTGGGCATATGCAGACTGAAACTAGATGTAATTAACAAGAATAATATCTCTGTCTCGTCCAACTGTGAGCAAGGGAAGCTGTGATATCTGTCCTAAAGCTGCGTAATTGTGTCTCATTTACTGCTGAACCCCTGATTGAGTCGAAGGCGGGAAATTACGATAAAGCTCTCACTCTTCTAATGAGCGCAGAGTGGCCGGGGCAGCTATAGTCTGTACGCTGTCGGTTTACCTGCTGCTAACACACAGACTACCAAATAACTTGTTAAATTAATTTCAAAGACTCCTATCTTTCTTTTCCTTACCTCTCAATGATGTCAGCGATGACACAGGCAAACATCTGCAGGCCGTCTGGAAGCTGCAGAGCCACTGGAGAGAGAGAAAAAAGGCAAAAAGAAAAGTTACACACCTGCGTTAGAGTGACGGCAACATGTTATTTAATAAATCCTGGACAGCACAGCTATACATAGCCTCTGCTACTGGTTCAGAGCGTTCCACTGACAGCAAATAGTGACATTTCAGGGCAATTTCCCCTCTGCCAGGGTAGTACTGTTGGTTTATTTTAGCGAGTGACAGGCTGTTGGAAATATAGTCCAAACCAATCACTACAGGTCTAGCTCTACAGCTCATGGCTAGTACATAACCATTAAACTCTCTCTTTTTCCTGCCCGTCTCAGTGCCTGCCACCGGCTCTGTGAGTCACACTTTCACTCTCTTTGCCACTGAAACACACAAAAACACACTCCATCTCCAGCTTCACACAACTTTATGTCCCAAAGCTAGAATTCAATATGGGGAAACTGATGGGGCTGCAATAAAAGCGAAATCAAGCAACCAATTACCAGGCATTGGTCCTGCTGATGGTGTTGCATCTCAACAACAGGTGACCAACTGGCCTACTGATGTGTGACACCAACTAGGATGAATTAATCAAATAATTCATTATTTAATTCAGGATTTACTAGGTATTTGTGCCTCATTTCAGACTCGATTTGCATCGAGGAAAGGTTGTGCTTTGTGTTTTTTTCATTCAAACATGTAGAGCAGCCTGTTAGCACTGTTAGCCTGCATTTTCCTTTAAAGAAAAATCATGCAAATGAAGACTGAACAAATCATGTGAGACTGCACATGCTGCTGCATATGCTGCTAATGTAAACACAGGGATAAGCAATGCGTCAAAGATTCTTCGCCTCCATAGATGAGAAAATTGTTGGAGGATGAGGGAAACTTAACTTATGTGTTTTTTAAATGAAACTCTTCATAGTTAGTGTTAGCCCACAACAAAAATGTGTGCACAGGATTTGAAATAAATTAGTTAAATGAAAAACAGTGTTAATTTTTTGAAACAAGATCTAATGAAGCTTTTTGAGAGAGAAAAAAATTGCAATAATCATCAACACAACAACAAAGAGGAAACAGAAAGTTGTGGTGATTTGTTTTTAAAAGTTAATCCTTATTGGCAAATGTAAATCAAAGATCCCTTTGGATTCCTTCATTGGAACTGATTTACATGCATGTATGCTTTTGTTCAGCTAACTTAATCAAAGATTTCAGCTGAATTAATCACTATTTTATTATTGCTTGTTTAATTTTCTATTTTGATATATTACACTAGTGTTTTGTTCCATTACTTGTTTTGAAAAGGGTGATACTGATGAACGTTAATTAATTAATAAAAACATGAGCTTTTAATCTCTTGAATTTATTGTGGTGGGAGCATCTATCTTCTTCTCCTGCACTACCTTACTTCTCCTCACTTTGTGATGAACAATCCTCTCATCTCTTTTTACACCATTTAATCTGATAAATTCATCTCCTCAGAGAATCATTTTACATGAATTCAGCCGCTTTGATTGCACATCTGCATTAAGAGAAGGTTACATTAAATATAAGGTTAACAAATATTTTGACCTAATCACCAATCAAACAGTTTCAACTTCCTCAATTTAGAAAAACTTAACTGAAACTTATTAAGCTTATCTTTCCATGATAATATCATCATGTTTTCGTGGAATTCAAAGATGAAAGATGTCCTTTGGGGATTTCTTAAAAGATAAGGTTTGTGGGTTTTTGCATTAAAGATCCTAAAGAATTTATGATTTGCTATACATAAATCCAGTCATCTCATCATGAATTAATTATGACACTTTGGTATCAGAGACTACTAAGAAATTGATGATCAGCATAAGCCAGCAAGGAATAACAGAGCGGGAATCAGAGCATTAGTGAATTAGAAGGAAGAGTGACAGTGAGCAGATTAGAAAGTACAGAAAAAATGGGAAAATATAAGAATATCAAAAATGCACAAAGTAAAACTTTAACAATTCAAGTTGATCTTTCCTCTAGAGTCCCATCTAATATATTTAAGATGTCTTTTTAAATCATATAAAACAGAGAAAATCAGGCCTTCATAGATTTTTAAATTTTAATCAATAGTTCAAAAAACTTTGCAATCAATATTATGCTAATTGATTGTTTAATGACTTGACTATTTCAGCAAAAAGTCCACTTGACAAATTAAGAAAAATATAAGAGAGAAAGGGAAAAAAGGAGGGTTTGATACATGTAAAAACTAAAGGTTCATTTTTCTGGCAGCGTCAATATCAAATATATATTTATAAAATATCAGGACAAATATGAAAATCATTGGACTTGCATCAGACAAAATTTTAAATCAACGATACATTTTAAAGTGCCACTCTAGATATCTCTCAAAGTATGTAAAAATACTCACATTTGGTTCATATTCAACATCAGTGAAGCTAAAATATGTATTGAACTGCACCAAAACTGGCAACTGGCAGTTGTATCAGAAAAGTAAGTTATCTATGTTATTTGTAAGCTTGTTAGTTTGTAACTTGTAGTGGTTTCGGGTTTCTTTGCCTGTGATTGGCTTTAAACTTGAAACACAGCAAATCGAGCTTGTCAGAAGTATGTTTGAAATACAGATTTTAGGGGAGTGCTGAAAATCTCCTCCTTCAGTGCAGGAATGTGAAAACACATCTAGCGACAAACTCTGCATTGTACAAGTCAATACAGTCAAGGTCTGACATTTGAAGTAAAAAACACATTATTTGAGTGGAGGGGATCTCTAATGCGCAGTGGCATCAATTGATTCCTTCACGTATAATTTAACATATTTTAGAGGAAAAGATTTTAAATCAATTTCTTGTTTTCAAAGCACATATTGGTGATGTAGCAGACAAAAAATAATTTAATTTAAACATTTTTTTCAAAACAATGGTAGACTCAATGAAGGCTCCACTTTTACAGTTTTTGCAATTAACAAAAATTCTATTTTATTTTTTTTATTTTTGTTTGATTGTGAGTGTTTTTGTCTGATTGTAATTGTGTGAGATAAAAAGTTCTTCTTTTCAGTGGTTTTTCAGTTTGATGTTAGGAATTTTAATAGAATACACTCTTAGCATATAAGCAATGCCTTGTGCTAGTATATCTTTTTGCCAATTACCCCTTCAGAGGGAGAAATCTACTCATGTTTCTTGTTGGTTTTAGACAAATGCAAACATGCATTCACCACGTTTCGACCAGTTCGGTGTGAAAACCGAGCCACCATCAGACACATCGAGCGAGCACCTGGAGACAAAGGCTTAGTTTCAATCAACCGTGACATTTTCTCCCAGTCAAACTCTGTCACACCTTACCTCAATAAATCCATCAACGTCTCAGTGGACACTTACAATTCGAAGGCACAGAATTCAGTGCGCACAACGTTTTCGGATCACCAGGCCTGAAACAATTTCAAGACTTTGGTGCCAGACAGCATTAAACAATAAAAGCTAGGACACACAAAAGGCCAAGGAAGTTGAGGGAGGATGGTCATGAGAATGAGTTATAGATGGGGCAGTACAAAGAGGAGGAGCACGAGCATTTCTAACTGATGAAAGGTTAAGGGATCACAAAGCACTCATGCAGACGGTGAGAGACAGGTCATTACCTAGAAAAGGGCAAGTTTATTAACACAGAAAGGTTTCAGAACACACCTCTGCCACAGCTGACAGAAGCAAAGAGCTTTCTCCATCTTCAGGCCTTGGCGAAAGGTGAGTCAGACGCTGGAGGTGGGATTGGCTGTTTGGAATGCATGTTTGAGTTTGCACGCAAGGATAATAAGCCGCTTCTGCCTTTGGAAGCGCATTCCCGCCCTACCACAAAGATGGAGCACGCTGACATGAAAAGAGACAAGAGCAGTTCATTTAACAGCTTTGGATGCGATGCATGGAGGGTTTCTTATTCTTATAGATGTGTCACAGAGTATAGACCACAGCTGCATGCAACAGTAACAAAAAGCTGAGTTTAGCCTTTGTGAACGGTCAACCAACAGTCATCTATGTTTTTATACGACAAACCTATTGTTGTAACCCAAAGGGCAGCACATGTTACAAGAAAGTTACATGTGGGATTATGTTAACAATCAGAGACAGTGAGTAAAAGAAAGAGCTGGAGAGACCAATTTATCACTGAATGACAGACGGAAAGGACAAAGCCAAGGGAATTTTAAAAAGGATGGCTTTGGTAGGAAGACTCGATCAAGGCTACATCTGAGGTTGGACATGATGAATCAATCAGTTTGAACAACTACAATACAAGTGGCACAGAGGTGACAGTACATTATCCGTCTTCTCTGTTTCTCCAAATTGATGCATTTTAGAAAAACGGGGCGAATAAAATATTCAAAGAAACACTTTTAATGCAACTCAATTCTATGCAGTCTAATACAACGGTTCTTTAAAAAAAGAACAACAAAAGATATCTGCATATGAATGCAAAATAGGGAAGGGAAAAGATTTTGGCTCAAGCTTTCTGGTTTATGTTTGTAATCTCATTGTAGCCAAAGCAGTATTGACCAATCATGTTTCAGCAGGCTTTGGTTGCATGCAGGGAAACAGTCTGTGCGGAGGGTAAAAGACGTGAAACACACTGGCCAGAGCACAATGTTGGAATTTATAAGCAGCCATCTGACAATTTGGCTTTTTGTTCGCTTTTTTAAATGTATATCCATTCATAAGGAAATATTTGTTTTTTTAACATGAGCTGAAATGTTGTCTCTAAGTTGAGTTTTATTAATATGAGCTTGTGTTAAATGGGGTAAGCCATCGTCAGCTTAGTTGGGTGTGGGGTAAGTAGGCAATTTGAGGGAGAATGTTGGGGGGTGCCATCCCCCTTGTTAGCAGATTGACCAAAATGCATCCCTCTTATTAAACTGTCCTCCCCCCTCGACATCTCTGGTATCAGAGAAAGTGCAGAACCACAGCGCTTGTTTGGTTAAAAATGTTAGTCCAGTCATCCTGACTCATTTATCTGACTGAAGTTATCAAAGTTAGAATCTTTGGCCTTGACCATGGCTCTATAAAATGAATGGCCTTAAGCCCAATTCAAACCTGCTACTACACTCTCCAAGACCATCATGAAGGGGAAATTCTCAACTCTACTGCAGTCTATATATTCTATAGAAATGTGTCACCTTCACGACATAGCTACATGTAGTTACATGTAGTAGCGAAAGAGTGAGACAATCATAGAGACACACTTCTGCCTATAGTTTTCCTATAATACCTATTTCTATGACCAAAAAATACCCCAAGACCAAGTAATTTTGTTAAAAAAAAAATTAAGGGGAAAAGGTACAGATACAGTTTTTACCATAGATATTTGGTGTAAAGTATTCTGCGATGATTTCAAGGTGTACATGAGTGTGTTTGTTAGCAGTTATAGAGAGGTTGGCCATTACTTTCTTTAAAAAAAACACAGATCATAGACTGTTAGTAGTTATCAATGACACTGGGACAATCCTCAAATCAAATCTGAATTCTAGACTCAAACTCTGTACTTCAAACATGATCACAATTACAATTTTTTCCCTTTTTCCCTACTATAAAAGTAACTGTACAATAGAAAAATTTGGAGAAACTAAAAGGATGACTTAAAAGCTCCACGTGTTGCTTTCTGTCTTGAAACTCAAGGAAAGCCTAAAGAGAAACTGTCATTTGTGCTAATCTGTTTTCTTTTTTTATTGTAGTTAAGTTGTGAAAGGACCGTGGAAAGCACAACAACTCCCCAGGCATTACTCTAACCCAGCAGGGAAATGCCGAACACACTGAATTCAAAGTCCCCCAAGACACTCAAGGCCACGCTGATTTTTGTTTCCTGTCTTCATGTCTTGTCTAATTTCTCTGCTTTTCCAAATGGGATTCAGCAGTTATATACAAGGCTGAACAACAGTTGTAAAACACAAGTCATGATAAAAGGGTAGAAATAAATCAAGATTATATAACAGTCACATTGTACATGATCTTAAACTGCAAATTAGAGCTGTTTAATGAATCAGTTGGTTCAGCTCATATCTAGAACATGTTTTTACAAATACATGTAAGAAATTACAAGAACTAAAGCTGAGCACTTTGCTTTATGTGGATGATATAATATTGTTTGTAGAAAGTTAAAAAAAGATTTGTAATAAATGTTTATATGTGCTGATACATGGTGCAAAAGATGACGTCTCTCTATTGATCCAAAAAAGACTAAAGTTATGGAATTTAGAAAACCGGGCAAGAAATGAAGTGAATTCCAGTTTAGTCTTGGCAATAACAATCTTGAGTTCACAAATACATATAAATACCTTGGATTGTTCCTTGATGAGCACATGTCCTTTTTACATATAAGCAGAGTCTGTAAGTAGAGCTCTGGGAGGTTTGATTGGGTAAACTAAGACTTTAGGAAATAAAGGCTATGCCAAATATTATATCACTTATATCAGTCTTGTGTTTGTCTAATCCTGGACTACTTGTCTGGGGTCTGAGGATCCATTTGTGTCAATAAAAGTATGAGTGTACACAAAAGAACAACTTGTTACTTGGTAAACCTATGGAATAGAATGTTTAACATATGAAACAATAGAACAGCATGTAAGATTTTTAGGTTGGACTTTTCTATTGGAGGCAAATTGGCATCAGAAATATATGACATCCTTCAAAAGCATGGACTTGGACATCTCTCCATCCACAGACAGAAGGTAGATCTGGGGATGTTCAAAGAAATTGCCATGTTTCAGGAAAGCCATACAATCGAATGTTTTTTTTTTGATAACCAAATATTTTCAATATCTAATTGTATCTACAAAGCCAGAAGAAAACATACAACTTCTGCACAGTAGCAGGCTTTCAAAGAGGATCTTAAAAACATCATTTTGCCCAGTGCGTGAATGTCCAGACATATTCATTCAGTAGGCATCCAGTCTCTCCCTCTCTCTCTTTCTCTCCCTCTCTCTCTCTGTTTTTGCTAGTCTGTTTGTATCAGGTATTAGTTTTGTTTTGCCAGTGTTTTGTACCTTTTGTATTTGTTTTATTTTGTGTCAGTGTGACAGCTCTGTGAAAGTATTTTCTTTAAATGTCTGAATAATACTTTAATGGATGGGCCATGAAAGTGGCCAGACAAAAAAATAAAAGGATTTATTCATTCAGTCATATACTTACTGTTGTTTATTTTTTATATTAAGTTAAAAAATCAGTGTGTCTGTGCTACAAATTATATAAAAAAACACATAGTGAGATTAGAATGAGAAATTAGGTAAATTTCATATGCATGTTTCTCTACTTTCAGCTCTCTATTTTAAAAGCACAGAGCCTGAGACTCTGGAGCAGTTCAAAGGCTGACAAAGAAACAGATGGACACAAAGAGGAACAGAGAGAGACAGGGGTGATAAGGTGAGTTATGCTCTCTGAGTTCAGAGAAAGACAACAAGCTCTGATAAAAAACAAACAAAAAAGCAATGCACAACTAAAAAAGCAAAGCCAGCAAGCTGCGTATTAGCCACACACTCCCCACAGGGACAGCATGATTCAATCCTCTTGTCATGCCATCTGCATATTTCCACCCAAGGCAAGAACGACTGAACAACTACCCATTTTGACATTTACATTAGTAAAAGGTGCTTCTTTTCTTAGACTGGAGGGAGAGATTGTAACACTATCCAATGACCTGTTTCACAGGGCAAAAGGAGGGAGAATCATAATATACAAATAACAATGCATGATGGCAGAAACTGAAGTATAAACCTTTACATTTTTATTTCACCTAAACCAAAAGCTCACATGTTGTACATTTTTATCTCTGTCAAGGAGGTTATATACTATGATTTGGTTTGATTGTTTTTAGCAGGATTATGGAACAACTACTAGCCAGATTGTCATGAAACTTTGTGAGAGGGTGAAGAACTTGGATACGCAAATCATTTTTTACTTTTGTTCACATTGCATTTGACCCTGCTGGGAAAAATGCCATGTATTTTAAATACAGAAGATGGTTGTAAAATTCACAGGTGACAATGACTCCATATCACAGAGCACATTCATGGATACCAGCAATCCTCTATGTGAGCCTACACATAGTATCATCAAGGCACTGAAAGCAGCAGTGATTTAGCGCCCTGGACAGATGTTCCATTCAATGGCAACATCACAACAATTGCAACAAAGCTTTCCCTCAAACTAAGGTTTGGCTCTGGAAACATAAATACACTCACATAATATGTAACCTGACTATAAATCACATCTAATTGCGAAATGTCTTCACAAAAAATACCAGAGAAATAAGACAAAAATGTTCCAACTTTCATTTACCTCTCCTGGAAGGTTGATGAAATCCCTCTCAAATTTGATCAGAGTGGCCTACACACCTGGATGATGATACGTTGTAATTATTGTCCTTATACATCAAATGGCATAACTGTGGCGGAACAGTGAAGTTTCATGTTTCGCCAAGACCAAGGAAGCTGTCGTAATTCCCTGTTTCTTATCCAATCCATCCCAAATTTCACATGGTGATTAAGAAGTCCATTCTTAGGAAATTCCGTGCCACTGACGAGACATGATATGATTTACATTAAATTCTCATGTGTGCACCACACTCTATGCACCAGAACATAACACACAAGTACTCTGTATTGCCTGGAGTGCTTGCGGCACTCCCTGACATTTTATTTTCTTTTGTATCAAAAAAAACCCTTTTATCTGCATAACAGTAGGCTTTTGATGTGTGCAAAGACCCCACAGCCTACTTTTTGTCCATTTTCAGTACAACAGGAAACACAGACATTAGGAATTTAAAGTAAAAGTGTGCTTAGTGTACTTGTATTGGGTTGCTGGGTTTTTAATAGTAAGTGTCATTTTGATTTTCTTTGACAAGTTGAAGTGATGAACAATAAAGAGTTTTTTGAGCTGAACTGTTTGTCTATCTGTTGCTCCTTTGTGTGTTTTTCCTTTTTTTTTGGGGGGGGGGGGTAACTGCAGTTTATTGTCACAATTTTCACACATAAGGACACCTCCAAGCTGGGGATCAACACATATTCAAGTCAACACCATATATGAGTTATCTCACCTTGAAAAAATGAATATTAGAATATCAGGATTTTTATGCTGTTAATTTGGCCCTGTTTCTATGTGAAAAAAAAAGACAAAAAAACCCCAAAACAAAACAAAGTAAAAAAATGGAGAGCAGCCAGGCCTGAGTGCATGGCTTGTCATAATCCTGGTGCATCTTAATATCTCTTAATCAGATTCATAACACATAACTTAATGATTCAAACCATCTAATTGCTCCTGCGCATATTTTTATGATATTAGACCTTTACTGACTGTCACTGTGAGCCAATTTAAGAAAAGACTGCAAATTATGCACCAGTGAAAGTGAGGTGAGGCACTGTGGGCACCATCAGCAGTGATTTCTTGCTTCTTTATTTCCCTGCTGGTTTTGTAATTTTGAAATATAGCTCTGCCATAATAGTTTTAAAACTATAAAGCAACTGACTGCCCCCTCAGAGCTTCTTGGTGATGCTGAGTTTTTTGTTCTGTTTTTAAAATCACCTAATTATGGTATAAGGGCCAATGAAACATTGCAATATTATTCAGTGAAACGGTGCTAAAGGCAGTTCTTCGGCAATAAAGAATTTGCCTGTTGCTTTGGACAACAACATGTATCGATGCTATAAAAGTCTCCTATGGAGCCCACAGTCAGTTGATCCTGAGGCTGCAACCCCATTGTATGCCTTGTTTTTAAAACTTATATATATTTTTAGATTATTTTTACAATTATACATAACACAAAGACACACACGAGCAAAACAAAAAAGATAAGAAAAAAAACATCGCATCTTCAGGCCCCCCTGTTCCTTGTGTACAATAAGTTAAAAAAACAGTCAGTGCATGGAAGAAAACGTGCAGTGTTATATAAATTAAATATAATCTCTGGTTGGATTCTTATGGTGGCATCAGTGAAACACCTGTATACTCTAAGTAAGGCTGCCAAATTCACAGAGGAGTGTTGTGTCTTTTTCTAAGAACACATGCAATCTTTCCAAGGAAAATACAACCGTTCATTTACAAAGTACATCTAACCGCGAGGAATCAGATTTCCATGTCATTGTTATGCATTTCCTGGCCACCCTTAATGTGATTTCCATCAATTTAATTTCAGAACTAGAAGATCTGCTTTCCCAGTTATTGGTCAGGATTTAATGGGAGTAACAAAAGCAGGCTAACACCCCCTTCACAAGTTCAGTGATAACCGACTTCAAAACACACAGGGCACAGAGGTGCTTTCACACAGTGTGAAAAACATTCTGCTTCGCTTTGCTGACTAATAAAAGGAATAACATCAACTGAATTTTTTTTTTCCTGTATCATATCATTACAGAGGTTGCCTACATGGTAGTTTGGAAACATTGTCTGTTTTTACATTGTCATAACACAGGATAACCCTGTATCAACCTTTAAGTTTTCTGACTGTGCATTCAAATTGTCAAAGCAGGTAAAAGCAAAGACATACTCATGGAGGGTTTCTTGAAATGAGTACCTGCACAAGTTGTCTCATGATATAGGAATCTTAAGGCTGTGCATCCCATCTGTTCTTATATTCACTGAACTGCTAATCAATTAAGAAGGCAGAAATTACTTGCAGCGCAGAAAAGAGCTGGTTTCCAGACTTGCAAGTAAAAAGCTGTTAATTCTGACGTTAGAAGGTTGTGAAAGCAAAAAAAAAAACAAAAAACCCTACAAATATTACCACAGTGATCCTGCTACAGTAACAAAACTTTATTCTGCAGCTCCTCTTCTAACATTTGAAATCCACAATAAACACATTGATTGTCTCTTTTACAACAGTAAAAAATAGATTCCCAAACATACATAAATGATATCAGGTGTAATGAGAAGAAACACAGCTCACCTCTCTTGGAGTTTGCTTGTCTAATTCGCCAAACCGTCTTGTGAATCTCAAAGTTGTAGTTTGCAGGCAGGGCTTTGATCGCCTCCTGCAGCTCAGGGTCTTGAAGGATTTCATCTGGAATTTGGTTGGCTACTCGCCTCGGTCCTCTGACTGAAGAGAGAGTCAAATGATTGAGGTGCTAGCAATACAGTGAATGCAGGTTGAGCAAGGACATCATATCTCATGGACCGAACCCTGTGTGCACTCCACAGACAAGCTGTTCAAATAGGAGAACATCACGCAAAAGTTCCCACTTGGATATTAAGTTATCAGTGAATATTTAGAGGGAGCTGTCTGCACAGGCTGTTGCTCTGCACCATACAGAGTTGGACTTGTACTTTAAAACAGACTTCAGATATATCCCACAGTCTGCATGTGGAGGGGCATAAAAGGGAAGTCGTTCTTCACACCCAATAATTGAAATTTGTCTCACACCTCTACACAGATAGCCCAACTTTTAAGAAGTAAGAGAGTGGTGTTTGTCCTTGTAATTTGTCCTTGCAGCATCTTCTATTTTCAAATTTTCAACAAGCTACTGGGAAGCCTGACATACCAAGGTTGAGGAAAGTAAAAGCTGATAGAGGTCTGGCTCAGATTTTAGTGCCAGAGTTTGAACTTAAAATAGTCCCACCTGTTCTGAAATAAAAGCAGAATTATTTTAATTACTTCTAGCAATCTAACAATCCTAATGAGGATGATTCGAATTTGTAGTCTATATTTTAATGAATAAAAACACCAACCACATTTCTGTGTATATATTTAAGAAAACAAGGTGACAAAAAGGGGCGTTTACGGCTTGTCTCAGCTATCTGCTCCACACTACTGAGTCTGGTCACCCTTATCTTGAGAATTCTCTCAAAAAAATCAACACAACCAGAGTTTCCCATCATTATAAACAGTCCAAACCTCCTCACATGTTACAGCAGGAA
>JAPZDY010000024.1:18321613-18343050 GCA_029783645.1 Ctenochaetus hawaiiensis
AAAAATCACACAAAACTTAAGATTAAACTGTATGCTGTCCGAAATGTATCCTAAATTATGTGGGCATGATCTAAAAAAAAGAAAGAAGAGGAAAATTACAAAGTCTGTAAACATCACAAAAAATGGTAATGTTGAAAAAAGGTAGTAAAAAAAATGGACATAATACGTGAAATAGTATAATCACTAAAATCAATTTGAAAGTTTCTAAGTGATTTGCATTCAAATTTTAAATCTGAAAAATCAATCAAAAACAAAATATTTAGGCTGAATAAAATTAACATAAAATTAATTACATTTTTTAAAACTTTTTTTATAAATCATGTTTTAGAAATACTATGATAAAAAGTATCAGTACATAAAATTGCAATGCATTACAACATGTGTGTGTGTGTTACTGTGTGAGTGTGTGTTTGTGTGTGATAAACAGAGCAGTTATCTATTGCATTAGACCAGTATCTGTAAGATATTTATTTGAGTTGAGGCTCTTTTGATCGGCACATCAGAGTTTTTTTGTCATGAGAGCCGCCTCCAACTGCAGAATGAGAAGCACCACAGATCTACCTTGATGCTTCATCTACTTGTATGCTGTTATTCCATGCCAGTATTGCCCTGTTGTGACATATCAAATTCATTATGAAGACCTCTGGTGTCAGGGAGCAGTGTGTCAGGCTGGCGCAGGAAGGGATAGAGGCAGTGAGAGGGATGGAGGAGGATGCTGCCCGGTGGAGGGGCTGAGGCAGTACAACAGACTTTCTCCCTCCTTGAGCGCATCAACGAGCTCTGATCCATAGGTGGAAAAGCAGAGAGATCTTCACAGACAAGATCACAGAAATGTAACAATCACGAGTGGCGAGGAGAGCTGAAAAAGGGGGGATTTTAAGGAAACCGAATGCATCAAAGTCTACATTATTAAGAAGGATTTGAGGAGTCTGCGTTTATAATCCGACATCAGAGGCGCAATGTGAATCCAAATAACTTATGTTAATTAGAGATTTTGATGAATATGATGCGATTTGAGCGGCTCTGAAGCACTGAGGGAAGAATTTTACACTGGCCACTTGATTTTAAACATCTGTGATTTTTTGGGGGGGACTGCTTGATCACCGTCGACTTGCCCCCCCAGAACTGATATTCAGCCTCTATGGTCATTTGCGCCTAGAAAAGCAGTTGGCTATCAGAGGTTGTATCGGACTACTGCGCGTTTGTGTTCATCACACACACACCGACCGGAGTTATCATCGTTTCGGACTGAGGGGATGCTTTTGATGCGTCTGTTTCGCAACGATTGTCGCGTAATTTCCTAGGTCCGACTGAGGTCTGCCGGACTTTGTGGAAAAGGAGATTATTGTTTGTTGTCAGTGTTAATCAAATCCGCGGCAGTTTGCAGCGCAACTCCATCCACTGGATCGAGAGGAAAAGCCGAGGACTGACAACTGACATTCACACGACGAACCACGAAAGCTCCGGATCAACTTCAAAACTAAAGCGCACAAGTTTTAAGTCTGGAATATAAGAATACATGATTCTCCGAGGACAGAAGACGAAATACACCTAGGCCTGCAAAATGTTCAAAAGGGGTGAGTAAGTTTTAACTTTAGCACCCAAATTTTGCTTATTACGCCTGTTATTAAGCTGGTCTGCAGCCTTTAAGGTGAATCCTGCTTCGTTCTTGTAACATGTATGAATCCAGTGCTGGTACTTTTATTGCGATTATGAAACAGATGTTTAAACATGACACATTCAACGCACCACGTTGCCCCGCGGATGTGTTATTACAGACGATGCGCCATTTGAGGCGCGTCTTTTATTTGCACAACACACACCGAAGGTTTCTGGGAATTAAATATTCATCTGTGTAAGCAAACATGGGGACGACTTTGTGATAGGCTATTAATACAGCTGATGCCGCACTGCAGTTTATGAGTTGTACCCGGGTCACAAGGCTATCTCTCTGAGCTCTCTGCTGAAGCGTTATTATTTGCGGTGTGTCAGTACATCTAGATGTGATGGATCAAACCGCAGTTTGATCCGGCTACACACTATCTGAACACTCAATACCTTGAGCACCTCATGGAAAAGCAGAGAGCTCCTCAAACTTTTGATCCCAAGATCCTCCAAATGGACACATTGGACCACAGACTCTTTTTTTGATTATCACATGTCTCAGGGAGCTGCTGCATATAGGCTTTAACTGGCCATGCAGCTTTATATCTGTCTGCACTGGATGTCTGACAACAGCAGGGAGAGTAAGAGCTCTAATGAGAATAGATTACAGTAGCCTAATACACACTACCATTGTGCTGTTATCAAGGGAGTGAAATTATAGTGAAATTAAACTGTTTCTCATTTTGTCGGGGCGCCTAGAGCCCCCTCAGAGACCCCTTGGAGGTCCCCAGACCCCATTTTATGAACCACTGCATTAGACTTGGCCTTGCACATCACTTTGTCATGAGTTAGAACTACCCTGCTCTTTTGTTATTATTAATGCACCCTGCATGAGGCACAGATGCTCAGGCCTTTATCAAAACCTCACACACACACAAATAGATCATACTTGGTGAGGGTCACCATACAGCATTCACTGCTTGTATTATATTTGTATTTATTCAGTCTGTGTGGTGAAAACCCATCTACTCAGAGCGTGTGTGTTTCTGCTGTATGCCTCAGGGGCAGAGAAAAACAACATGTTTTCAAGATGCCATCAGATCGATTATTGCTGTCCCAAGACTCAAAATGAAACACGTTATGTTGATGGGTCCTCATAGCAGCTTTGATGGAAGGCCTTTTGTTTAAATCTGCATCCTGACAGCTTCTCATAAATGATCTTCTTATCAGTTATAAGAAGTGATATGTCTGTATTTTTTCACAGGAGAACTGGCATGAGTCACGATGCACATTCCAGAAAATGCATTTTATTGTTTAATGCATGAGCAAACGTGTCTGTCTCTGTTTTGTTCCAAACTAATGGGCGTACTGGTAATCGCTGCGTCTATTGATAATGTATCATTATCATCAACAGATCCTCAAGGACATGATTTCACACAGCACTCGTTCATTTTCCATTTATGTTGAGGGTTACATGGAGAGCTGAAACCGGAGGTGATTGGCATTTGAGGATGCTCTCTCCTGCTCTGTCCAAGGTTTTTGCATGTAAATCAGCTGTCTTACCACAGCACAGTGCCGGACAGAAAATCACTTAATTCAAGACAAACGACTTCAAAGCACGGATTTTACCAGTCTGCCAAAAGTGCTCAGTATGCCAGCGTGTCTCAGTCAACAATAGTGAGGCAGAGATGCGTCAGTGTTGGCAGGAACAGTGCAGAAGTTCTCTAGTGAATTTGAATTTTTTTTTTTTTTTTTGCACCTGAAATATAACACATTCAAGGCAGCCTGGCTGATGCATCAGGCACAACATTTACTGTGACGAATTCACCATTGACAAACAAAGATAAGGGAAGCATTTTAACTGACAGACGCTAGCTGCACCTCTTAGGTTCACTTTGGATTGTGTATAGCTGTGTCCATCTACAATGCTAATGAGGTGGGCATGTAAGATTTCATGATGGCCTTCAGGCTCGGACATGTGTGACGTTGAATGCTTCATGTGTGAGCTGTGAGCATGTTACAGGTTGATTATTGCTGTTGGACATGGCACAGTCATGTCCCTACCGTCCACAAATATGTCTAGACATGTGCAGCATAAGTTGTGGTGTGTATTCAACTGCAGATGAGACAACACAGTCCCCATATCTTTGTTTGAACAGTCAGAATGGGGTTTGTGACTCTGCTTGTGTGTGTATGACGTTTCTGTGGCTTATACACCACCAATGTGTGAGTGGCCTTGTGTCTGGGTATATGTGTACACTTATGTAGCCATGCGCGCACATGTCATCCCATCTCTTTCTCGGCTTTTCTGTCCATCTCTTTGTCTCGCTTTCACAATCCCTCTTTTTCTCAAAACCAGTCAGCCATAGAGTGGGCACAAGGGATGATCTGTCAGAACAGCTCTGAGATGGAAAGGACGAGATGTCCACTGAATATACCATGCTGTGACGCGATGTAATTGCTTCTTCATGTTATTCAGGATTATTGGAGATGGCTCAGCTTAAGCTTCTTCTAATTTATGCAACCTTTTGCATTTTACATTGTTCGGCACGCTAAAAATGAGACATATTGATGAACATGGACATAGAGTATGCAACTCACTACCTGCTGAAAAAGAAACATTTGTAACTAAGGGTGCCTGAAGCAGGGGTGCCAAGGGGCCATAAGCTCCCCTACTATATGCCCATATCCCACCTTAAGTCCCATTTTAACTTAACCAATTTAATCACTGTATCCATGTTGCACTCATGCCCTACTTTAAGGTTGATTAAAGAAAGAGAACATGAGAAAAACAATATCAGCTTATTTAATTCAATCAAAGAAGACACTGTCATAAAAACTGAATGCACACAGGTACACTGCGACCCAGACAATTGTTTCAGTACCTTGTACATTAGACATTGTTATGTTTGGGCCATTAATCTTGCTGAATGTACTTTAGCTATTAATACAGGAATAGACTACGCGCTACTGCATTCATGTCAACAGACCAGTGCAAAAGAAAGCAGGATGCAGTCGACCAGTGGTGTCACATCTCTGCTGGATTCTGGCCCTTCGACTCCAGAACCAGTAGAGCCAGAAAAAAAAACAAAGCAGCAGCAGTGGATTTTTGTCATCAGCTCTGACTGTTGTCCCCCAATGAGTTAGTTAAGAAAGTTGTGAAACTGTGTAATGGATGGAGTCATTACCAGACTTCCTCAGACAGAATAGGTGCTGAGTTGGACAACAGCTTTTTTAGTCTAACTCAGCAGATGTAGACTGTAGGAATAAGTCTGCTACTGGATGACTATTTTATCTGCATATTACTGTTTTTTATTACCCTGTCGAGGCATCTTGTGCTCAATGCTGCCCAAGATGATTGTAATTAGTTTAAAGAAATACCAACAGCCAGAGCATGTTTTCCTCATGGCAGAATGACAGTGTGTGTTCAGTCAGACCTTTCTCCAGCACTAACACAGTGCTGTGGAGAAAGGACAGGCAGGCTGTGAGAGACCAGCAACTTTTCAACAACAAGCAACAGATTGAGCTCATTTTAAAACATTAATGGTGAGTTTTAATATGTTTTAATAGGACCAATTTGGAAACTGAGCTGACCCAGGCTGGCCCGGTCATAAAAAAAAAACAACATTCAGATGATGGCAGAGGAGTTACGGGTGTGTTTGTCTTTCTTTGAGTTTATTTAACATCTGCAGCAGAAATGAAAAGTGCGTCCCTCCATTAAGAGTGATGATGTTCACATGTATGCACGACGCACAGCAGTGTATCATCATTGATTATTTAAATCTCCTGACGCACTGACAGGATCGGTGAGGCTTTTAATTAATGTTCTGTGTTCTTCCACACACCCCAAAGGTCACACGCATAAAGTCCAGGTTCATAAAGTGAAAATGTTTGGAGCAAAGCATCTGTCTGAAACATTTATATCAAAGGCTTAAAGTTTATTAGAGAGTTTCCTTTGTCCTGTCAAGTTTATAACTACAGATTTTTTTGTTTTGCTGCTTAAATGTCAAATGATATTTGTTGCAGTTGCTGGAAACAGCCTCATAATTAAGGTTAATTTTTCTAGACAACACCCCTGCATCAATACAACGGACAATAAACAAACTTGGAAAGCTTGGGCTAGTTGAAACTGAAAGCCAACAAATACCTGTACAGTAAGATGCATGTGCAGGTCTCCAAACCAGTGAAGACAGTATTTTGGGTGAGCCGCAGGTGGATGAAAATCACATACATGCAGATTCAGATGACTTCAGAGCTGATTTACATCATTAGTCTACTACACACACAGACACACACACACACTCACATGCACATTCTTGGCCTTCTCATTTCTGAAATGAATCTGACTCTACTGCTTGTGATGATGTGCAACCCCTCCAAAAACAGAGAGGCATACATACACATCCTAGCACTTTCTATCATTATGCGATTACATTTATTCCAGAGTCTCTAATGGTTTTTGCATGTTTCAGCTCATTTACTACAAACATGTTGCTGACCTGGATGTCAAAGATTTTCACACTCCCATGGCAGCCATCGTCTTCTAGTAATTTCAGAACAACATGAAAATCAATTTGCATAGACTTGAAAAATGCCTGTGAATATCACACGCAACATGAATTCATCTTTTTTTTTTTTTTTTAATCCCCTATGTCACTGTTGCACACTGATGGTATTGCAGGAAGAAACTATTTAAAAATCCTTTTCGTTGATGCTTTTAGTTGTATGTCAAAGTGTACATGGCATTTTAGAGCATTTCAGAGTTTTCAAAGCTTCTCTTTAAATGCAAAATAAACTCTTAGTGCATCTGCATTCAAAACACACTGTGACAATGTAACCTGTAACAAATATGTAGGCTGTTAAATGTGCATTGTGCTTGTCTAAAGTCTCTGCAAATAGATCTTCGTACCGTGCTGGCAAGAACTGAAACTGATGGCTGCGTGGGAGCTAGGAAATCACTCACAACCTGTGTCATGCTCTGGAATACTACTTTGGCTGTAATGTAACACACATAATTTGTTCCTAAACATGCTAAAACATGCAAAACTACTGATAAGCAGCTTCAGGCATTAGCACTACATGCCTTACCTGAACCCTTCCACCTGAACTTAAAGCTAATCCATCATCACCCATAAATCCAAGTTCTTAACCTAAAATAGGACTTTAAAGGGCTCACACATACATATACTCTTGCAAAAAACTTGCACTTACACACACACAGAAATACGGCAAGGTTTGCTTTTTATAAGTGTCAGACTTGCAAGATAAGACTAATTGGGAAATGCATTTGCACTCACTTAACGTGGAAAGCATTTTTAATGGAATTTAGCTCTGAGAGAACAAAGGGG
Source organism: Ctenochaetus hawaiiensis (assembly GCA_029783645.1). NCBI lineage: Eukaryota > Metazoa > Chordata > Actinopteri > Acanthuriformes > Acanthuridae > Ctenochaetus > Ctenochaetus hawaiiensis. The sequence goes on from JAPZDY010000024.1 coordinate 18,328,567, forward strand.
TTTGTAAAAACACTACAGATCATGCAAGCTTTGTCTCTGCGTACACTGGAATACAAATCAGCAGTCGCATGAATACTAATGAACTGACATTTTGAACATTCTGTCTTAAACATATCATCTAAAACAGAAAAAAAATAAGCCAGTCTGTTCCTCAATATTCCATCCCCAGTGATTGACAGTATGTGGAGATAATGACATGTAGCGAAGAAATTCTTTAACATTTATTTATTATGAAAATCTACCTTGCTTTTGAGCATTGGCTTTAAATCAGCACACTGCTTTTGATGCTTTTCAGTATTAGCAGACAGGGCTGGGGGATTAATCAGTCCAACACAATGAATGCAGCACCAGGGAAACACCTGTGGCCTCTGCTCTTCAGCTCTCCAGCTCTGCTCACTTATGCAGGTCATATCTCATGGATGTGTGTCGGTGGCGTCAGAGCAGCTCTTCAGCCAGCACAGCTCCAGCTCTGCTCTCCACAATATCTAATAACCACAGACGTCAAGGGGCTCCCCTTATCTCTCAGCGAGATGTTTTTAAACCAAAGGATGATATGACTCATATACATCAAGTGCTGCGTTGATGATTATAAAGCAAAATATTGAAGCCATAAAAATAAATGGTCTCTCTTTGTTTTCAGAGTACTAGCAGAGGCTTCTCCTCAGTAGGAGATGCAGGCAGCACCCTGAAGCGAACACCATGCAAGTGATTTTATGTGATGATATGAATTTGCACAAAAGCAATAAATGCCCATCTGTCACTGTAATATGCTGCAAACCTTCAGCCATAGTCAAGCCAAGAGAGAGTTCTATTTAAAGAGAATAGATTTCCCGCTCATATCATCATCTTCCTAATCCTCTCACTGTGTCAGCCCTCTGCTATCACTCCTTGTCAACTCTGCATTGTTATACTTTCAGCTTGGCTTGTGTTTCTATGCTGGTGAGAGGCAGTGGGGATGCAGGACAGGGTTCGGATGTTTGAAGAGAAGTGAAGAGGATAATGTGAAGAGGAGCAAAAATATAAACCTCAAACTGATCCCCTAAATCTTTCTAAGCCGCCTGAAAAATAGAAAGCAATTCTGAGAAGAGGACAACATCTCTACTCCTCTCTGACACTTGTTTGAGCATGTAAATTTTAAGACATTCTCCTCTTCTTTTGTTAAAAATAGCAGAATCAGCTAGCTGAGACATCAAGTGGATACAGAAAGATGAAATATAAAAGCGTAACTTCTGATGTGACAGGAAAAGGCAACGAAAACCGTTAACAAATTGACCCCTTGGTAGTCCTGAGATCCAGCCCAGAAAACACACCGTCAAGAGTAATTGACAGAGGGACGTTAACAATTATTGGATAGCTGACTCACATTTATTATACTGCCACGCCACGCACCTCCGGCTCCGTCAGCGCATTCCAAACATCTTATTTAGCCAAAGGAGATTGTTCGAATCCAAAAGCCATTTATTTAGTGGCCAATACTGAGGAGTGTTTCCATGGGAGACTCTGGCACCGTTTCACCACGTGGCACCTTACAGAAGACAACAAATAATTAATGTGTGAGTGCATGGAAAGACGACAGCGCAGACTGGTGTGCATGTCATATTTTTTTTTTTTTGTCATGAACTGTTGTTTTTTTCTGGGAGCCATTTTCACACTTCCCTGTCAACAATTTCACACTGAATTAGGGCATGAGGGCTCTGAGTTCAGGAGTGGATGCGGCGCTCTTATGCAGCTGAGGACTCTCTTATTAATGCAGTCTGAAGAGACATCTGAATGATTAAAACCACAGGACATTCCAACTCGGACGAGGAGTCAGGAGTGAAAATTACAGAACATGCAGGGAGAAATCTGTCTATCTCTTTGCCCTTTTGGAAAAAAAAAAAACAAAACAAAAAAAAAACCCCACCTGATTCTTGTGCAAACGCCATCTCCACAGCCTTTGTTGTGGAAATGAGATGCAAGGATGGTCATTAGTGGATGATAATGAGGTGAAAGAGACAAACAACCTAAGCCCCGTTGGTTTTTCTAATATTAATAATTAATTTCTGATTAAGTGGCTAATTGGAGTTTAAAGGTCAATGTCAATGAGAATACCATAGATCTTAGAAGACAGGAGGGGGGTGGGTGGGGGAGGGGCTGTCCAGGAGACTGTTGACACTAATCCCAGGTGCTCTCCTGTTACTCTGACAGCTCTCCCCCTTCCTGAGCCATCCTCCCCGGGCGACACTGCCTTTGTGTGCTGAGGACAGCAATTCAGCAACACCAGCACCTGCTCATCTGCCCTTTTGGCATTGAGAGTTAGCAAGTTCTTAAGATGGAGTGACATATTATGGCAGAATAAAGGTGAAGAGGTGAAGAAAAGGGGAGAAGGCAGCGTCTGTCGTGTACATTAACGCTCCTTAAAATCAGGTAAAGGAAGGGACAGATTTGTAATTTGGTTCGTATGAGAGCTCACAAGCACGTGCACACGCTGACACGCATCCTCTCTTAGGTGACATTAAGTCTGAGCTCATCTGACTCTTGGCATTGATTCATCATGCTTATTATGCTGCAGATTAATCTCACAGTCCATTCATGTCGTAGTCACAACTCGTTCATTTCAAGGCATTTGACATAAAAAAAAAAAACCAATGGCTAATTTCCATCTCCGCTGGTTTATAGGTGTGTCCAAAACTTTCAGCTCTGGCTGCTGAGTAAAATTAAAACTCTCAGTGGGGAATGATGTGAGGAGAAAAGAAATCATCTTTCCATTTTTCAAGGCTTCTGTCTTAGGCGCCGTCACTCCACTCACCTCCTGCTCCACAGCACCACGAGAGCCATCCTGCTCGTCCCCGGCTTTAATGAGACAGGCTACTGTCACAGTCACATCTGAGCTTAGTGCTTGTAATATCTGCCGTGTCTGTGTTCTGGCAAATGTTATCTGTGCTCATGTGTCTGTCACGGCTCAGACTGACTTCTAGGAACCGGCAGGGCTCAGGTAATTGCCGCAGCCTGTTAGGATTAATTTTGCTCCTGCGATGTTAATACACGCTGTGGCCTGTGATATTGCAGCTGCTATGCCACTTAAAAACCCGCTCCTTTTTTAACCCACTGCAGGGTGATTAGGCTAATTGTGGGGTGACATTGCAATCTTATTGTACTGGGTTGCAGATCAAAAAACCTCCACTGAAACTGAAAGTTGGCTTGGATTTTAAATTCATCTAATTTTGGACGGATTGCTGCGTGTTCCTTGAAAGTAGCGTAATTAAATGGTATTAAATGATTCAAGAGTGAAATAAAATATACCAGATGTTGTCTGCTATGATGGCTGAAGGAGGACAAAAGGATTTACTCTACATTCCAAAATATAGTTGAAAAGAGAAATGGATGAGTATGATTTGAAAGTCAGGACTTAGAGACAGATGGAATTGTAGTAATTACAGAATATAGGCCAAGGTCTTTTCCACAATCGTACATCTTTTTATATGCAAATCCCTCACAATTGTCTTAGAATGGTCTTAAATTCAGTCACTTACAGAAGCGGAGCCATGTTTTGACCTTATTATGTTCGTACAATGGGGATAAGAACGGATTGGAATTACCAGTTTCAATTTACCCTCCATTTTTTTCACATCTGCCTAAATCAGTGACAGAAATGTCGTGCTGTGTTCACAGCCTACCTTCATGAAATTGAAATCTATTTCTGGCGCAGAAAGGACCTCGCTCACACTTTGTCCCTATGTATTTTACTGCTCTGAATGACAGTGAAGTCCTTGACATTTGTCTGTTTCTTTTCTCTAACAAGCATTACTCTCCAGCAATGGCCCTTACTCACACAAACCGTTCGAGCCAAAAAGACCTTGCATCATAAACACTTGGCGTCAAACTCACAATAGAGGTTCAAGGTGCTGTTTTGTGTGCCAGAGATAAGCATTTAATTATTTTGGTACTTGCAAAAGAATACAGAACCTTTGCTGGACTCAGACGACATGCTGAGGTGGATTGTAACACGTCGTGCATGCGGAGAGACTGTTTCCAGTGTGTTGGTGTTGCCCTGCATCACATCCCTGACCTCCTTAAATTATGATGTGATATATTTTTCTTTTCTCTGGCAAGAGGTGTGGCCAGGGAGACCCTGCTTTAGGATGGAGAAGCAGATTCAGCAGTGAGGGGTTGTGAAAGAGGTAGCCGCTCGTTTTACATTCCAATCACCTGGATCCTGCAGGGTTTCAGTTATGAAGTGCTTTCATTTGCATGTTTCTCAGGTCAAAATCCAGGCCCCTTTCTGTTTAAGATGAAAGTGCTTGGAAAGCAAACTCCCCTCAGAACATTCTGTCATCTTGTTCTTGGCCGTCATTTTGGAACAACAAAGGGACAGATGTCACAACAGTGTGGTCTAGAGGCAGAGTAAGGCCAGGCTGAATGAAAACACAGTCAGATATGGATTTTAATGGCGAGCAGAGGGGGAAAGCTCAGAGCTGTTTTTATTCTGAAGAGAGGTTTCCACCCATCTGCTATGGCTGGCAAGGGACCTTGAAGAGATAGCTGCATCCTGCCTCGCCTGCAGGCAAAAGAAGGAGAAAAGAAAGAAGAAAAAATAACTGTCAGGCTAATAGATAGTCACTACCATGTATGCCGTGCCTCGTAGCTGCTGCTCCTAGTCAAGGCCTCAATCTCACACTGCTCAATTCCCATGAGAGGCTGGAGAACACAGAGATGCCACAGTCTGACAGTGAACAGTGCCACAGCTCTGTCCCAACACCCCAGTATAAGATCACTGTCTGAGCCATGTGTGCACCCCTGACAGCTCCAACTCTTACAAAAACTACAAGTCTCTTTATTCCCCAGATGGTCGGGAACAGCCTACAGTTTGCCCTCAGCAATCACGCTAATATGTCCCCAGTCCCAATGCAGAGACCTGCCTGACGTTGAAGTGTTGTTTGGAAATGGAATGTAATCTAGAGGGTAAATATAGCAGATGTCATCCGCTGCCAGCTCTCCAGCGAAACAATAAACAGAACATGCTGGCGTAATATTAACTTGTTATATAGCTGAGCTGGGGTTACATAAGATTTATGAACTGCCATGGTGGTAACAATTCTATGTTGGGGGGGATTGATAGCATTTGGTGCTAAAACTCCTCTGGCTGCCACATTAACTCAGCAGATTTGTCCCTGTCTTCACAAGCACAGCCTTGTCAATTATTTAAAAGAGCAAAACAACAGCCCAGAAAAGACAGCACTTTGTGTGTGGAGCTCATTTACACATCTCTATTCCCAGAAGTGTGCTCATGCGTTTAGGCCATAATAAGAGCTGGTCTTTCATCCCGATGTGTCTGTGTGCTAATTCACACTATTGCCAACGTGAGTCTCCTCATCCCTCAAAGACGAAGGCATCAAGAGAAAACAAAGAATCGCTGAGGAGAAGGTAACAAAAACAGTATTATTAAAGACTTGTTTAGTTGCTCACTTCATAGTGGTGGAAGGAGGCAGAGGACTTCATTATTGAAACGGAGCAATCCCGAGCCAAAGAGAGCGGGAGAGAGCGCAAGGACAGGCATTAGGCTCTGTCAGGGCTCTAATGGAAGAAGCAGGTTTTTTGTGTCACGGTTGCTCTCTCCACTGATGGATGGGGAGGTTAACAGTCGCTGCAAGTTAGGTAGCCGAGTGCACAACATCCTCTGGAGCCTCTGTACAGACAGAGCCCGTCTGTGGTTGCTGATAGTCAGTCAACCAGTCTGACACTTTAACATTTAAGCTAGCTCCCCTTACATTGTGATTACAAACTAAAACCTGGCCATGTCGTCCCAGTAGCATGTTTTGACATGTTTTATGTGGCTGTATTTGACAGGCTGCGTTGTTTACTCTGCTTACATCCGTTTATATATTCGTCTTGCACTCTCTGGGGACTGTAAGACATGTTCTTTGAGAGACTGCAAAGTATGCCAAAAAAACTATAAGGTAGGTGTCTGCACGCATGGCAGTGGTATTAAACTGGATTTCTTTTGAAAAGTATTCACAGATTGTATTGCAGAGGGAGAGCCTTTGCTGCACTGGTCAAAGAGAAGTTAATAGATGCAATGACATTGTCAACAATGAAAAAGTACAAAGAGTTGTTGAAATGGAGAAAGGGGTAAAAGGATAGTGTGAAACAGGAGGAGGTGCGGATTTGAAGGGAGGGAAAAGGAGATAAAGTGGGCTGTAATGATGTCTGGGAGAATATATGGCCGCCTGAGATGGTGTCATTGACATGAAAAGCCCATTGACCTCCAAGACTGACGCCCCATTTCCGTTGAGGTGTGGATGAATCTATTTTACATTTTCAAGAAAACAAGCAGACATTTATTATCAGCATGTACCTGTAAATGCACAAGCTCTAATCAAGGACAACATCAACACATCCACTCTCACACATATATCATGCAAACATTAGGTTTGGAGATAACGGCGTTAAACTTGTGACTTTGGATTGATAAGAAGGCCTCTGCTTTCTAGTCTTTTGATTCCCATTTATTTGTTGGTCATTATTTGCTTTGTTGTGAGTTACCTTCTCTTATTTAAAACTGACCGATTGTATGATGACTTATTCTTTTCTGTCTGTATTACAAGTTCTGCAAGTTCTCAGTTGCTCCTAATAAATATACCACATGAGAACCAAATGCAAAGCCCAAACATTAAATGGTTTCAGAAAAGGTAATTATATTTATGGATATATACAGTTAAAAAAAATGCAAAAAAGACAAGATGGTGGTTGAGGCACCTGTGTTACAACAAGGTTTTTTTTTTTGATTTTTCTGTTTGAATTGGGATTATCTGTTTCTATGTGTGTTGGAAATTATTATTCCTACATGAAATAAAAAAACAAAGAAAGAAAGAAAAATAAGGAGGAAATAGGAAAAACTTTAGAATGAAGAAAAACTAAAGGAAAAAAATTAATATTCAGTTAATATACAGGACCTGAAAATAACACTTTATTTATTGCCCCTCTGCTTCTGTAAATGGAGCTGCCTCAGCGAGCTGTTGATTTCCAAATTTCACACCTTGTTTATAATGCAGACATCATCCTTGTCCCGAAGTCTTCACACAGTACAAGCTACATGATGTGGCAGTGAGAAGAAGGCGCGCCCACAGTCCAATCTGTCAGCGCCCCTCACAGCAGGCCCCGCCACTCACACCGCACTGGACTGCAACTGGGTGTTAGAATGCATACATTTAGTCAGTTTCTCATCCCTGCACGGAGTACCTCGGCTTATGAAACCATGCGATGATGGAACTATTATCCTGCTGATCGGAATAGCTCTTGGCACTGTGTGGGAGCAGCTGGGGGCGATCTGGCTGCAGGTGTACACTCACACTCACACACACACACACACATGGACACTCTCTGTCTCCCTCTCTCTCGGAGATTCACACCACTGTTGTTACATCGGCGTATGTATGAGCCCTCTTGAGCTTTCTGCCTCCCACCTAGCAGGTGCAGGCTCTTCTATAGAACTAAATGGCCTCAACTTTCTCTCTCCATACACTGCTCATCTACTCATCGTGGCCCACATAATCCTCCTGAAAAATTTGATATCATGATCACATATATGAAAAACAAAACAGTTTGTACTATTGAGTTTCTTTTTGTTTTTTTTGACACCAAACTGTTCAGTAATGAAATAAGTTTTTGTTGTAAAAGCACAACTTTCAGGGAAACTTTGTTCATGGGAGGATTGCCATTGTGTTTTGGACTTACAGGCTGTTGTTGCCCCGACAGCTGTGATTTAACAGAGTTTTGATGTATATTGTTGCACATCTTGACAACACAACACGGAGGTCATCTTTTAAGTGGAGATTGTGCTGGCTGCAGAAGGATGGCGAGCTGTATTAAGAAGAAGTGTCCAGCCATGCCACAGCGGTGAACGTCACATCAGACAATATGCATGTTTGCAGAGAACCTCTGTCAGAATGGATCCCTGATTATGGTGTGATTCAGCCTGGAAGGTGTAGCGCAGTTCGGTACCTCTGTCTTCACAAATTCTTCAATGCCAAAGTAAAACAAGTTGAAGTTGACATGGCAGAACAATGTGAAGCACGGCATAATATATGGATACACCTTTGGAAAAGACAGCTCTGAAAACCAAACAAAACCAGCAAGTATGTCTGTGTGTTAGAGATCATGTAGAGTAAGAGTTACAGTATATAGAGTTGGAGCTTTTGTCGTGAATATATGAATATTTTAAGGACCTCAGACAAATGCACAAGTAGGCAGTTTTATTCAATTTAAACAAGGAACTTGAGAATTCAAAAATGTTTTGGCTTCTTTCAAGAGCAATTTTCACTCTGTCTCTGACATAAATCAGCACTAAGACATCAAATCAAACGCTTATTATGACTTAAAAGATGTCAAACCAAGTACTGCTGATTGAAAAAGGAACCAAACAAGCCTTAATTTGTGATCAGACTCATTCCGAAGTTAACAACAACAAAATCAACAAAATCCCATTCAACAATGACTGTTAGAATTTTATTTTGATTATAACAATGTGTGCAACTTTTGGCATTACAAAGTAACTAACTGAATTTCGTCCATTACTATTTGTGCAAATTAGTCTCCCGTCTGGAGAAGCAACAAGTATGCAGCATCTGTCTGGATCGGAGCTGATTCACAGCCAGGTCTGCTCCCTCGGCCTGCAGTCAAGCTCAGTCCTGCTGTGTGTATTCCAACTCTCTCCCTCGTCTTTGGCTTATGATTAATAAGATGTGTCTAAGAAGCATGTGTATGTGCGTATGTGTGTGTGTGTGTGTGTTAGCAATTGTGCTTAGACTTATGCTGGGCAAAGAAAGCGGCGTTCCCAGAAGAGTATGTCTGAACATAAAGGCCGTGACCTCTCAGCAACAGTTTTGTGACCCGGCAGCTCAGCATGCTCAACCCCTGCAGCCCAGTAAACACTCACAAAGCTCCAGCAGATCTCCAGTCACAGCCATAAACAAGGCACTGCTGACGTAGACGTATGAACAATGAGCTGAGGTGCGTTTTTGCCTGGTCCGAGACTGCAGAATTACTGTTTTTGTTTGAATGCAGATTTATAACAGACTGAACAAGTAACAAAGGTCACAGAAAAATATCATCCCAGAAGCATTTGGTAGACAGACATAAACACATCCTGCAGACAGACGAGGGCTTTTTTTTTTCCAGACGTTGAACATTTTGTTTACATATTTAGGGTATAGTGGTCCCATCTGAGACGAGGCAGCATAGAATTCAATGATACTTACACATTATACGCATAAAATAAGCAGACTTAGATAACAGACTTAGTGCAGGTGTTTGAAACACAAAAACGTCAACACAAACGATTAGATCTCACCACAACGCTTCCTCTGTTTCCAGTCCTTCTGGCAGGTACAACTATGCGTGCGACCTCAGAATGAATAATTAATGGAAATTGGAAATGTTAGCAAGAGTGGCAAAATCACAAGGGCTCAGACTAATTGGCAAATGTTTTCTCTTTTTTTTTCGCACTACCTTGTAGCCAGTGGTAAGAAATTAGGAATGGTGGAACATAATGAGATGTGGTTTGGGCCAGGGTTGGGAGAAGTAGAACAACTGACTGAACAGATTAATTTGAGACAAAATTAATTAGAGTTTAACACTATGCTGAAAGGAAATTATTGTCTGAGAAACCAAACAGATGCAAAAAAAAAACAAAAAAAACCCAGAACTTTTAGTTTGGTACTTGAACGTGTCCTCGGGTACAGGCAGAGCATAATCTAAAACCCTCTAAAAGTATTTTGATCACAAGTTTGCAAAGTGAAACTGATAGTTTATTTTTTCAACCAGGCAAGTTAATTTAAAAATTTCTCATCCTTAAGCATAGCTGCACATGAAATGAAGACATCATGGTGAGGTAGACTGTTGCTAGAGAATGTGAGAGTGAGCCAAGGTCATAAATAACAAGCAGCACAGAGATTTCCTATGCTAAAAGAGATCTCTGTATACTGATGTCTATAGTGTAACCCTATAGAGTGTCTCCAGACTGGGAAATTTCGTACAGAGAGTGTTGTTAGAATCTTTTCCTCCCTGTCATTTCCTTGGCTTTCTTGCTTGCTGCAGAATTTTTTCTCTCCTCTATTCATCCTGAATTATTAAAAAGTGTTGTGATTCCCAGTATGATTGTGAATCTGGGGCTGCAGCTCTCAACTGCACAGTCACATTTGCTTGTTTTTCTGGCTCCTCACAGTGTTCACCCTGTCTTTTCTCGTGCTTTCTCACTTGGTTCACAAGCCCTAGCAAGATGCTGCAGTCCTCACGCCCTAAAATCTCACCTTGAAGGAAGCAAGAGGGAGGATTTTAGATGATGAATACTCAAAAAGTCGTGTCTGCTCTCGTCTACAGAGCGAGTATTATTCGTCTGAATCTGCATTCAGGTCAGGGTGCTTTTCACAGGGGAGGGGAAAGGGAGTGAGGGATATTTTTCTTTCCCATCATGCACCAGCAGCAGGACCCAAATTGGCACAGAGGGTTGGGCAGTTTCTCTGGGGATAAGCATCCTGTCTCTTGCCTGACTCCCTCTAAGGGAAACCTGCCAGGGGCATCCATTCACCACAGCACACATGCCCGTTGTCTTTTCAAACATAACCAAAGACCCAAGAGACCAACACATTCGTCCCCCCGCAGCTGACCTGCCACCATGGCCAGCGACCCCACCTCTTCGGTTTTCCACGCTCCTTCAGATTCCCATGGCTGCCAAGCTTGATGTGCCAATGACTCTCTGGCACTGCAGAAACTACAGTGGATGCCCTGAGAAAAGGTTATGAAAACAGCTGCTGGCAGATGAAAAATTCATGCAGTGTTACCATATATTTGAGTATCCCCGTCTCATCCTCTCTCTCTCTTTCTCTCTCTCTCTCTCTCTCTCTCCCCCTCTCTCTCTTTCTCCCTCTCTCTCTCTTTCTGTCTCTTTCATTTCCCTCACTCTCCTTCTCTCTTTCTGGATGATGCACAGATGACACACCAGTCAGTACAGCACATGGGTCTGGGGCTCTTTTGTCTGTGATCTGTGGGAGAATATTAATGTAGTGTGCTGTCTGAGATGGATCAAACTATTCAGTAAAAAAAAGGGATCTTTATCTGAGTCCACAAGCACTGGGTTGTAGGGATTTTAATGTGGCACTGGCTGGATGTACACCCTAATAGGCCAGTGCAGAAAACATGAGAGGGATCCTCAGAGAGCACAATAGAGGAAGATATGGAGTGATGGAGAGGAGAGAGAGATACGGATGGCTAAAGAAGCTCTTACTATAGCCAAGAGGTGCCCATAACTATAGCTGAACTACTGTGGTTGCAGCAGTTTTTCTTTTGTCCTCACTTGCTAAGTTACTTCCACTGCGTATGTATGTCTTTAAAAATATTTAAGGATAACCACTTTGGCCCAAAACATTGTAAATTGTAAGTTCACCATGAGCTCAAAAATCAAAAATCAAAAACCTAACTGTTAAATTAATACCCGGAAAGAATTGTACTGTATTTTAGCTCATAAAGCTGAGGAGAACTAGACTGCAAAGTTCTGTAACACACCAAAAAGATAATGTTGCACTTTTCCATAGCTGAGCTTCTTTATGGTAGTCTTCAGACAAATGCTTGAAGTTCAATCATACAGGGCTTTGTTCATGAGGCTCCTCGCCCAGTCCATGGAAAAATGATATTTCTTTGAAAGTACAGAAAGTTCAGCATGACAGTTTGATTCCTTTAATCAATTTTATTTTTCCAACGTTCTTCAGAGAACTGAATCTTTCCTCAGGGTGTAAATGAACAAGACCCACAATGCATATCCCGCTGTGACCGGCTAACCTCATTCTGACAAACAGTGTCAACCCACACTGGTTTATAAATGTATATTTCTTTTTTAACATACATATGTATATTTACATAAAATGATCACATAAGAATGTCATTTTTTTTTTGCAAAGTTACTCAATAAGCCTTGAAACAATCTGGTGCACAGATGATCAAAAATGGAAAAAGTTTCATTTTGATGTGTTTAAGTTGGCCAACTATGTCTCCAACTCCTGGAAAAGAAGAGAGAGTGATCTTTTTAAAATAGCATGACTTGAATTCAACAATTTCAATTAAGTTGGCCCAAATTTTTTTGACTCTTTGGTAGCTTGGCATTTTGGATTGGACTCACTTAAATTGCAGTAACTTGTATTTCCATGCATGCTGGGCCTAGTTTGCAGTGTTTAAAGTATGCATGACACTATAATGAGCATGTCTTTCTTTCATATTCATACACACCCATACATCCAAATACATGCAGCCAAAAAAAATATCAAAGTATCTCAAAGAAGAATAAAATGGCAGAATAAAATCTAATTATAAAACCACATTGCCATCCTGTAGTTTCTCTGCTGTCAGTGGTATCCGTGATAAAGCTGGAATTAGGTAATGAACATGCCTAATAACTGGTAGATGAAGAAGCAAATCTAAAGACTGATAAATACATAGAACAGTTCTGATTCAAAAATCTGATATTTTGACAGCAACATGTCTTCTCCAAAGCTTCAAAGGGTATTTTTGTGCAGTACATATGCCATAAAGAACTTACGTCAAAGGTAATGGCGCCATTGTAGCCACAGCTAGCAATCTGAAATCACATTTAAGCATTAACTTGCTCAAGTGTTCGGTAAAGGGACGTATTTCACAAAAAACACAAAAGGGATAAATTTATCATTAAAGGCCACGGGGACAATGAATAGTAGTTTAATGAGGCAGTAGGTGGATGTCGTGGGACTGTGCAGCCCAGGGCGACTCAGAGCATAGTCGAGTCCTTTATTCCGATCAATGTATGGTAATGAGAGAGCAACGGAGGTTGTCCAAGAGAGGGATTGGAAAATGAATGCAGGGTTACAGGTTGTTAAGGAATTACAGTAAGAAATTGGCAACATAATGACAAGGTTTTTGAACGAGCATCGAAAGACTCCAACTCCCTGCAGTGCGAAATGAGTCCACCTGCGCTATTACTCCCGATAAAGTAGTAGGGACTTGGCAACATGATATAATAAAGGGCAGCATTTTGAGCTGTTTCCTGTCATTAAACACCGTTGCCTTGCTTGCCTTGCTCTGGGGATAGCCTGTGGCTTCACTACCCTGAATGATAATCAACAGGCATCCCAGACACGGCTGTGCATTTACTGTAGTCTTTCAAAGCAATATGAGATAGCATCTATCCAAGCAGGCTGCCAACAGAATGTTAATGTAGGTACGAGCTGTCTGCATGCACCTAATCAAACCCCAACAGGAGCAGAGAATACTGAGCTAGATCATCTGAGGAGCGGCTAAATCGGAGCTCTGCAGTGAAATCCAGAGGCCTCTTCTCCCCTGGGCATGCCTCAAGGGCTGGATGTGTCCACAGTGAGGCAGTCTGTGATCAGCCTCGCTTCAGAGAAAACGAGCGTACAGAGCGTAGCATGTGATGGTTGGAGTGGAGGTAATTTCAGATGGGTGTGGTTTCAGGATGGTGTAGGCTAGTGAGTAACTGACCCTCAGACTTCAGAGCTATGAAGCTTCTGTAGTATGCTGCCCTCTCAGATGATTTAAACACTGTTTGATCTTTCTTATCATTCAAGCTCCTCTCTACCTCAGATCACCGCTCTGGGCTCAACTAAGCTCACTCTCCTCCACTTATCCCCCCTCCCTTCCTCCCTCCTTGTTTGTCTCCCACGCCATCACCTACTGCGCTTAGCAGTGAGGAGAAAACACTTGTTTTGACAGCTATGATAACTGACTAAATGTCATATGTCTGGAAGAAAGGGTTCTGCAGTGTGGTATTGGAATTCTTTGCACTCTCTTTCTTTCTCCCTCCTCTCTGCTGTTTTTATGTGTGTGTGTGTGTGTGAGAGAGGGAAACAACTCAAGGTGGGCCCTGCACAGTGTGATGTGTTCGCTAGCTGAATGTGTGTGCGTCTTTGTCATGTAATGTTTTCCTGTGTCTGTTTCTTAGACAGAGCCAGCAAATGAGCAATCATGTTCGTGTTTGAATTTGCAGTTGTGTGTGTGTGTGTGTGTGTGTGTACATGGAGCTCAACTACAAATGGCATCTTGTTGAGAAAGATAAATGAGGTCTCTGTGCTTTGACTTCCGCTTGTGCTGTTGCTCGTTTTGACTGTTTACTCACATGCAAATGTAAGCTTCTCCACAAAATAATGAAATAACACAATCAAAAAACACTTCATTGTGAGTGCCATAAACCCAGGCTTAATACGAGGGTAATGGCCGTTTAAAATTCACTCTCTTTGATGTCTCATGAGAGACAAGTTTAATAGGAAAGGCCAACTGCGGAATACATTATTTCACTTCCGTAGAATTACGGAGACATGAACATGCCCCCGCTGTTATTTAAACGTGTCAGATCTGACAGTCGTCAGATGTTCAGGAAGCAGTAGAAAAACATGTCTGGCGACATTAATGCAGAGGAGATATGAGGCATGTATGTTGGAAATGGCTTCAACCTTTCTTAAAATATTC
>JAPZDY010000024.1:18356443-18371712 GCA_029783645.1 Ctenochaetus hawaiiensis
AAAAACAGCAAAAAAAAAAAAAAAAAAAAAAGTCAGCAAAGCAAACAAAATAGTCACAGCTCAAGCCAACCCATGCACCATCCAACAGTAATTAATCTCCTTTTGGGTTACAAATGGTCAGCCTGCTCCTGCATTAACCTACGTCAGGGCTGACGCTGAGCTAATCTCTTCTCCTTGCCGACATTCACGCTGCTGCTGCCTCTGAATGTAGGACACCCGGCTTGGTGTCGGGCAGAGATTGAAGAGAGGGGCCCCATCCTCGGCCCTTTACTCCTTCACCCTTGTGCCATTGCCTCTTTACTGACAGAGTAATTGAACGGCTGTGACTGTCCCATCGGTACTGAGAGTGCAGGTAGAGCTGACGGCAGACCCTGGTGCATTGACCTAAATGCTAGGTAGCAGCATATTAAGCAGTCCAGTAACTGTGAGCCGTGTATGTCTGAAAGTTTGTTCAGACGGAGAGAAAAACATTGAATTTTTGCCTCCTGTTACTCTCACAAATTTGACTGTTGGACTGTTTGTGTTCATTCACCCCAAACAGACAGTGTACTGAGTGTGCAGACATTATCTGCAGCTAGTGAGCGAACATAACGTACATGACCATGTGTGTGCAGCGTGTCTCTCTCCTCTTCCTCTTTTAAACTCTGAATGTATTTGCACAGGAATAATAATGCCTCAGGATAAGGAAAGATGTGTTTTCATGTTCATTCACGCCTACCATGTGCAATTTTTATTCACTGGGGTCTTGGCATTGACTTCATGTGCAGGTACATGCACACAATAATCCAAACCATACAGTTTGATGATGGGAATCATTTTGCCATTCAGGAAGCTGAGCTTGTTAAAATCTTTGCCCAGTAATTCCCATTGCATTATTCTGTGCTAGTTCTGCTCTGGGACCTGGTATCACCCCAGAAACAAATGATATGGTAGTTCCCAGATAGGACCCACCGGGCTCAGGGGCTGAACACATGATGCAAATGATTGCTGTGAATGCACATCCCACAGTATTTCTTTTACCTTGCATTTGGATGTAGGGAAAGGAAAGTAGTAAACACCTCTTTGGCAGTGTTCAGCTGTTGTTGGGAGGCTTGTGGGGTGTGGGGAGCTGGATAGAGCGCCAAAAGATTAACTGTGTGTTAAGGAAGGGGGTTCTTCTCTTTAAACCTGCTCTTAGGGAAGATCTATCCATTCGCAATCCCCGTGGGACATTCAACATTGCAAAAGTGCTTCACGACTCACTTCTACAAAATCCATTTTCCTTTAAAGTAGAGAGAGTGGTATGGCCTATGCATGTCAATACGACAATGTGTGTGGATAGAGGAGGGAAAGGGAAGAGAGCCAGGCACGTCATTGGATTACGGAGGGAGAGAAAGGTAGAGAGGAGGGGTGGGCATCAGTGAGAGAAAGCCCTTTCATCTCTTTCTGACGTCTTCAAAGACAATGAGCCTCACCCACTGCACTCTGTGTTGACATTAACACACTGCACACGCACGCACACACACCAAGTCAAACATCCAAAAGCATGCACGCAGTGCAGACACACACATGGATCTCCCCTCACATGTCAGCTACCTTACCGCTGTCCCTCTGTGCGGATGAATGTCAATGAGGACACCACTAATAACCTAAAAGGTTTTTGCACCATTGCTTCCATCCCAGTTTGTATGTACACATGCGTGTGAGCAGTTGAGCGTATTTACAAGCCGCGAAGAGGAAACAGATTGCAAACGAACATGTCAGAGTTCTCTCTTCCTGTCTCTGTCGCTCCATTGCCGACTTCACTGTTGGGAGAGTACATCAAAAGAGGAAATGTTTTGAAGCAAGCACAGGATGTAGGCAGGAGGCAACACAAAATCCCGCTTGAGGAGGATTTGACAGGCAGAAAAAAGTATTTTATTATTGTTCCATTGCAATTTTCATTGTTTTCATTTGCACAAAAACAACACTTTATTAGGTCCTTGGTTTTATTGACACAGACAGTTGCTCAAACTGATGCAGTCATGCACCACGCTGACTCAACGTGGCCTTGCACCTCAAAGTCACTGCAAGTCTGCCAGAAGCCAGTGGATCTGTGGTGGACTTTGACTCCAAACGTGGGAGGAAACAATAAAACAGTAAAGCAAGTTTAAAGCAGGAGTAACTGATTTATTCATTAAAGCACCATTAAGCTGTTTTTTACCAACATCTCACCTTATGTAGGTGGTGGGGGTGTTGATTGAAAAATAGATCAAAAGCCTGTGGAAATGGCTTTGTTGGTGCCAGATTCACCTGCAATCCACAGCCACAGTTTCAGCTACAAGCTGTGGATCCTCATCACAAAATTACCGAGTCACGTCTGGCTCTGTGAGACAACCACGCTGCAAACAGACAAATAAAGGCCAACATATGGAAAGAAAAAGACCTTCATTGTACCACATGTGTATATTAATGCTACTGCATTAAATGATGCATTTGTGCCAGTGCACAGTGGATGTTAGAGCTCACTTGTGTCACTAAAAAATCAGGGGAATTGTTCACAGACCTTTTCTAGTGGCTGCATATGAAGCATTTTATTCTGTGTTTATCTATGCTGGAGGCTCTTGCAGTTAGCAGTGCTCTATGCTTGTTATTGTGAGCAAAAACTTCTTCAAGCTATGTCTCTCACTCGTTCTCTCTCTCTCTCTCTTTTTCTTTGTCTCCCTCTCTCTCTCTCTCCGCTGCTGTGAATGCGCAGATTGAAATGCTGCAGGGCACAGAGTTGGTATGTGTTTGTGTGTCCGTATGTTTCACTGTGTGCATGTGTCTTTTGAGGGGGCGTTTTTTTACGGCGTTTGACAGGCAGAGAGGACGTGGCGGTGTGACGGGCTGGGAGGAGATGAGTGGGTGACAAAACGTTTTGGATCTTAAGAGGAGCAACATAAACCACAATTAGCCTGGATTTTTTCCTACAGTAATGATAATCACACCACAGGCAGATGACTGACTGACTGAGGGGATTTTTTGTTCTCCTGATCATTAGCCAAGTATTGCACCACAAACGAACATAATATTTTATTTTATGCATGTTTGTACCCATACTCTCTTACATTCACTACCTACTGTGTCTAAATCAATATTATTGATTTTGAGAATCTTATCTAAAATGCCAGCCCTCTAATAAATGTTTCAAGCTATGTATGTTCTTCTATTTCGTGCTAAAATATAATTTACAGCATATGAAATCAGCTAAAAACAATATTTGGGTACATTTGTTTGGAATACTGGAGTTTCACTTTAAGTTATAATTAATCCTTTATTTAATAGCTTATCTCGCTGAAGTCTCTTTTTGAGATAAATATGTACCCAAAAACATAAAAAGAAGCTAAACAAACAGACATTTACAGGATTCACATGCACAGCAAACGTTAATTCCATTTGTAAGTGGCATATTAAGCCTGCTTTTTAAAGTTCAGTTTGAATATGCGAGTTCAATTTAAAGTTTCCCTTCTACCATTACTCTTTATGCTGCTGTCTGATGCTGTATTAGGCATAGAGAAAGATAGAGCAGGGCAGGTCTTCCATTACAACCTTTTAGGAAAAATAATGTACATCACAACTCCCCTCTGGTGGCTGAAGAGGACCATCCCACCATATCTAATAAGATACAATGCTGAGTCAGGATTTATCACCTGTTATAAAGCACTGTGCACTGTGATAAACAGACTCAAGAGGCTGTAAAGTAGGGGAACAGACATGCATATAATATCATGTAGAACGATCCTGGAAATGGCAGAAAATAAACATGATTTGTTGCGACAAAAATCCACTTTTGACCTTCATTTTTCTAGTCAGGTGTTTAAAAGTGAGTTATGGGTATACAGTGCTGTTCATTATTTGTGGTACACAGTTAGAGCCTTCATTTGCATTTGAGACAGTCATGAGCATATTGACCGAAAGCTTTCTCAGATGAGTAGTGTAAAAGCTTCCCTAGCTGCGTCGAGGTAAGCCCAGGGCTGTTGGGCACACTCCAGCTCTCAGCCCTGTCACTTGGCTATGTGACTGGTGTGTATGAGTTGGGGGTAACAAGGTGACAGCGATGGTACCTGGGTGAGCAATGAGCAGTGAGGCGCATGCAGGCCATCTGTAGTGAATACTGTGTTACCGCTCAGAGGTCAAACGCAGAGAGGGATGCAAACCGCAGGGATGCTTTTATTTCTTTGGCCTAAGTGACCTGCAGTATCTCCTCTCATGTAAGTCTGCATATCCAATTGAGGGCAGGACCATTTGTCCATGTGATCCTGCATCTTATCAGCATCTCCAGATCCATGGAGACCAGCTAAATTCAACCTCTGGAAACTGATTCAAAGAGAGTCTCGACTTACATGAAAGGGCCCACAGCTCACAGTGAGTACTGCTCACAGTACTTGGACACAGCGGTGCTAAAATATAAGATGGTGTGTTCAAAAGTTCAACATAACACAGCCCATCTTATTCTGATTGAAAATAATCTGCAGAGTTGTCAATTTGATGTAAAAAAAAAATGCTTAAAGCGGATTTAAATACATATTAATTACAAAAAAAATTGTCCCCAATCTATGTTGTTAATTTGCAGACACATCCACAGAAACCAGACATGATGTTGATAAATGACTGTGATAACCAAGAGCCATTAATTCTCCTATTTCACTGTCATTGTAATCACTGCAAAACGAGTTTTCTCCAGCTCTATTCCAGCGTAATAATCTCAGATATATCTAATTGCTGATGGTAATGAACAGTGATGCTTGGAATCAGATTCCTCACTATATATTGTAGAAAGGATTTGATACTTAGCTGCAGCGGTGGTAGATAACAGGGCTGCTGCTCACATTTCAGGTGGAGAGAGAGAGAGATGGTGAATCTCTCCTCCACAGGAATGTCAGGAGGTTAGCAGGATGGGGCAGGTGCTGAAGATAGGGTGCCGCCATCAAAGCAGAGATCTGTGACTGCTGTTGTCACAAGCAGGGTAGCAGAACCTTTCATCTGTCCATGCCCATACGTGACCTCCCACATGTGCCCTGCTCGGGCTAAGTCTATTTGCTGTGCAAGCCATCCGTACCAGCCATGTCAGACAAGGGGGACTTCAAAAGGCAGAAATGCAAACGCAGATTTATCTGTACCCAAAAGCCCACCACTGGTCCTACATTTGTCCCTGTGACCCCAAGCGGAACAATTATGAAATGCCAGTATCTTAAAACTGATATTTTCCTTCAGCAAAATCAGATCAGAACAAAACAAACAGCGTGCAATGTAGCATAACAATGGATGTGCTGATAGCTTGAGGTCAGCTTTGGTGCCAGTGTACCGTTAGCTTTGCATCAGCCACTGGCACAACAAAAACCTTGTCGGGATCTAATGTGAAATCCAAGTTGATTGCATATTTCTAACTCTCAGTCTTTGTGGCTGAGTATGTGACATATATTTCCCATTACCATTATGAATCCTGTAATTACTTTCTGGGCCTTTTGAGAGACTGGCACAGAAATGAGTACACACACCAGGCAGCCTGAGCAGCACCACTCAAGCACAGTATCACTCTTGTCTATCCTCTTTTACAGGCAACATTCTTCATATTACAAGGAGAAGTACAGTATCTTAGTGCTGGATGATTATCAGTCTCAAGAAGCTGGAACCCTGTCTTGTAAAGTCTGCAGAGGTCAGCAGAAAACCTCAAAACAAAATATAATAGTAAGAAGTTAATCCTTGACTACAAGTTTGAAATGTTAGTCTCAGGAAATGGCACTTAAAGCTGTGCACAAACAAGTGAATTGTTGGTTATAATTGTAATGTCCCACTATGTCTTAACTGTATTTCTAAACAAGAAGGAGGCCTGTCAATGTAAGATTACATAATAACAGCTGATAGTGTTAGCTTGCTGCTACTTTCAGATCCACTCATCATAAATTTCGCACTGTATTTTAACCCCCAGTTACGATGAATGTTGTTGCTACTATTTATTTTAAATTAATAAAGTATTTAGCTTCTTTCAAATCAACAGTTCTCCTGATATCCATGTTCCACAGATAGATCTGTGTCTAGCACGCCAAATAAGCACAGGTAAGCACCACCCATCAGTGATCCATTTCTAACAAGTCAGTGCCAAGAGAGTCCACTATCCCACCTTGGGCTCCATATGGCTGGGCTTGGAATCTGGTTTTGTCCTGGAGGGGGGTAAACGGAGCGGAACTGACCCCAAAATGGACTCATCATAGGTGTGATGGCAACAGATGAGGAAGTTTAGTCCACATGGCCTCCCTTTGCTCATTAAACTGGCCTGCACCTGTGTTCCTGCTGCACAGCACATCTGCCAGCCATATCCTGGCTCCTCCTTTACTTTTGCCTCGGCAGTCTCCTCATAGGGTGATGCACTCTAACTCACAAATCTAGACGCATGAACATCTAATGTGTAATCTTTTCTATTTTGCACTGTTGCATCAGCCCCTCATTGTCTCATCTGTTCATGTGCATTGTCCTGATTGTGGGACTTACAATGCTTTGTGCAGTAATAAGTCATATCTGCTTAAGGTCAGACACTAGATAAAACATGCATACCTCCTGTTTCAGTCTAGTTTTTTTTATATTATCCTTTTCTTTCCCTGTGACCTACACCGTGATGTGAATACAGCCACATAATACACAATCACAGTTATAAAGCATTAGGAGTGATATCCACACAGCAAAGATACCAATGTTGCTAAAGAGGGGGGCTTTTAATAACTGTGTTTTTGGGTTCCACAATGGCTATAATTTCCTCTGGCCAGCTGTGATAATGTCCCTTTTTGTTTAAAGTGTCTGATCTGGTGTATAAACTCACACAGGTAAACTGTCTGACCCATCGCAGCCATTTGTTTGGAGCATGCTGTGATTAACCGGTCCATGCTTCCCAGACACTACCGCAGCTGCAGGCTAGAATATTTTCACTTCACAGGCAACCTGTGAGCTGTAACTACATTTTGTATTTTAGCATGATCCTTTGTATTTGTGGAGGAATGAATATTGAGCCTAGTTTCTTTGTATTTTGGTTGAAAAAGACATGCAAAGAATGTAAAGATTTATATAGTTGAAGTAAGTTTTAGTATGTGTTTGGGAAATGTTAAAGAATAATGATATTTTATTGGTAAAATAATCACATTCTCTGTGAGGCTGTCAGAGTCCCTTTTCAACTTTTACTTTACCCCGTTTCTGCCACACACTTTCACATGTCTACAAGGAATCAGGTATATGATGAATAAAACAACAGTAATCTGAGCACTGTGCTGTTCTTTTATTTCCTGATGTATAAATGTCAGCACTGGGGACTCAGAATATATCTAAGAAGTACTATTCAATATTATTCAATCAGTCTTTTTGTTTGGAAGCTCTTTGGTGTGGTCCGGTCTGTTCCTGGCGACTCATCTTCCTGTCTCTCTGAACTCAGCCCTTCTGCTCCAGGAAGAAAGCCATGCCGAGCTTCAGAGCTTAAATTAAATGCATGTCCAATGTGTTGTTCAAAGAATGGCACAGCAGCAGCCCAATAAGCAAGTCACATTAACTTCTTCTGTGTGTGTATCAAAGAGAGAGCTGTCTGTTGTCCTTGTTAAGCACTAAAGGAATATATACATTTATATATTTAGCATTGATCCTGGTCCTTATGTTCCTCAGACTTCACCTGCCCGCACATCAACCTAGTCTCATCTGCTCTGCTCACTGCCAGTTTGCTGGCACAGAACAACAGTGGAGACACATAAAATCCTTCATTTATGCTGTATTTGTTTTTATTTTCTATTGTTAATTTCACAGTTTGCAATCATGAAATGTCTCCCAGCCAACAGTGGCATGTTTTCCAACTGACTGCATGTTTTCCACCTGGTGTTCAGACAGAGTCTGCCTTTTGTCTGTGATTATGTTGAGCAGTAGCATTCGTCATGCATTCCTCCGTGTTTCAGTGCAAAGGACAGAGCTGTATACCATACATGATCTCCAGACAACTGCCTCTTTGTGCGACAGAAGGCAAATGGGAAACCATGGTTCAACTGCCACAATCATGTCAAGAGGAGCTAATTTTCCTTTTCTCCCTTTCTCCATGGGGCTTTCGTTGTTCATGTCAGAACTGCATGAAGGAAGCCAGACAGACATGTTTATTTTTCATTTATGGTGGCGAGCCGCATCAAGGGCACCAAACAATACGCTCCCTGGATTCTTCTTCTCTTTCCTTCACGTGGGCGGAGAAAGAGAGATGCTAATGAGATGAGAGAAATGCTACATAAAGACAACGGCTGTAGTGTGCCCTATTAAAAATGTGCATTTTCTTAGCATCATTTGGAGAAAGACGATGTCTAAGTGTGTATGTGTGTGATGGTCGTCATGGTAATGGTAATGGTATCTGTTAGGGCATATATGTGTGTGTTATGTGTGTTTGAGGGACAGATAAAGCTATAAAGGGTGAGAGAGTGTGACAAGAGGCACAGGATGGGTTAGTCAGGAAAAACAAGTGGCCATTTCAGAAAAATACAGTAGTGGATTATAGGTCAAGCTGCTGTTGGCCTCAGGAAACAGTGACCAATGAAACATAATGACACAATGAAAAACAATGCTGAAACATGCAGTGGCACGACTCTAGGCAAAGGCCTTATTTGTTTACAATTCAGGAGATGTGAGCAGATGTAAAACAGGGGTCTGAGAACTGATTTGCTTTAAGGAGGAAACATGTTTTTACCATGAATATAAGAATGAAATTACTCTAGATGTGACAGCGTGGATAATAGTAGTAAAGTGTCCTGCAATATGGGTGTCAAGTCAATGCTCATACACTCAAGTGTTGCTCTGTGTGCTTGCTCCAGCTGACATTTTCTAATAGCTCTGAAATGTGTGTTTAGGAAACTGAGGGATGGAGGAGAAAAGGGGGGAGATAGGGAGAGAGAAGGGCTAGAACAATCCGAGAGGACGTGGTGTACATAGCTGCCTCTCAGACTCCATTAAGGCTGATGGCGCCCCCATAAAGCTTCTGTGCGCTTTCTCTGCTTATGCTCTATCCCTTACTCAGTTCGCAAAGTGATGTTTGAACCTGACACATTCAGGCCACAGCTGGTTTAGGCTCTTCATACACTCATATTTCTGTCGTACGCATATTTTTTTTTCCAAGACTGACTCACTGAAATAAAGACTGAAGCATTGCAATTCTTATCCAGCGCTATGAAAGGATGGGGCCTCAAATCTTCCTTGGAGCTGTCCATGGTAGCGACAAAAAAGAAATGCAGCTCCTGTTTAACTCTAAAGCTTCTCTAACTCCCTTCAGCCTTCAGTTTGCAATGTGTCCATTGTCTGGCTGGTCCAAGATGGCTGCTTATGCAGTCCATGGAGGCGATAATAAGAGAGGTGGTGGGAACCTGGTCTCACATTTTTTTTTCTGTGTCATTCTGTACCTGTCACTGCTAGCAAAGACTGTCGCAGGCTGACAGCAGAGTTTGCATAACACACAGCAACACATTACATAATGAGATTAAGTCAATTAGCCAATAATGTGGCTTCTGCATAAGCAAGCATTCGTTTTGGAGTGGCTATAATGCCAGACAAGGAAGGCAAATGTGATCATGCACACAGGCATCCATATGAATAAACATGAGAAGGAGAGAAATCAATGTTAGTTATTCAGCTGTAGAACTGGTGAGAGGAACTCCACCTGGAGAATAAGTCAAGTGAAATTTATTTGTATACCATCGTCAGACATCATATACAATGTCTCAGTGGACCTAACAGAAATATATATGTGGGGGGGGTTTAACACAGCTCTCAAAACTAACAGCTTTATCAGTACTAACTAAGCTGCCCACATGCTTACTGACTAATTATTTTGTCTATAAAATGTGAGGAAGTGAAAAAATTCTCCATGTTTATTTTAGTAGATCAATGGTCCAAAACTTAAAGTGATGCAATTTTATTTTGAAGTGGAAAAGTCACATATTAAACGTTAAAACTCTTAAACAGATTGCCAAGGTTTCACTCAAAAATGAAGACTACTTGTTTCAGCACAATTTAGTGATAATAAGTGATAATAAGTGAAGACCATAAATAACAGTGAACTTCTTTCTATAGGGGAGCAAAGAAATTAGATACAAGCAAGAAACAGAAGGATAGAAATACCCACTGACCTTGGGGGGAATGAAACAGATGAAAAAAAAAGACAGATGGGCAAGAAATTTCCTCTATAGATATTGGGAAGGGACACAGGCGTGCAGTAAGGAAATGTCAGAGAGAAGATGAGCAGTAGTCCAATGGGACATGTGCCACATGGCTAGTAGGTCTTCACAGGGTACAGCCTTCTATCACTGTTGCACTGAGCTTCATTTAGTGTTTCACAGCCCTGCAGGTCTGCTGTTTTAAGAGCTATTATCCACACCAGGGGCAGGCAGGACCAGCTGATGTTACATGTTTATGCCACAGGGCATGAAGCAGTGTTTGCTTGTGCAAAGTTATAACAATGCTGATGATTTACACTCTATCCTCAGAATGAGGCTGAATTGAATAGGCATTTTCGATTATTTGTCTTAAGTCTCAGTACCTGTAACACCTGTCACCATAAACACAATTGCTGTGTCGCAGGACGATAAGCGAGCCTCCATGACTGATGCCCATCACGCAGCAAAGTGCAGCCCTGCGCTCTCTGGGGTAGTAGAAGAGTGGACAGAGAAGGACAAATACATGAATCAAGTCCCAGGGGGTTGATTCACAGTATATGGGCATGGACAGTAGAGTGGGCTTGGCACCACTGACATTTATAGCGCCGTGTGAATGAGGCGATAGGGGTGCGAGATGCAGTGGTAGGCTGGCGTGGGGTGATGATGAAGTGACCCTGGTGCAAAGCGCCGCTTCTTCTCTTGCCTGCCCCTTTGCCACCCGCTGCAACCGGGATTGATGAGCATGGACCTGCGAGGAGACACTAGGCTAGATTACAAACATACCGCTTTGTCTTGTGTGCAGCAGCTCTTCAAAGTGCAGCACCGCTCACTTTAATTGGTTGCAATCCCTCCAAAAGCTATTCTCTCTGCACGGCAAGCACGTGTTCGGTATTGTCTGAGGGGGAAGGGTTGGAAGAGGGAGGAAGGAGGAACCTTGGATGGGAAAATAAAGGAAGAGGCAGAGGAAGGAGGATCTGAAAAACAAACAGCTGCAAGATTTGCTGGAGTGTCTTAATTTTCTTTATCATATCCACACTGCTGGGTATGTGCGCGCATGTGTGTTTTCCAAAAGCAGAATATGAAACATTCAGACTTTGCATGGCCTAGATTCAACGTGTTTTCTTCTTTTTTCCCCAACTCAGTCCAGAAACATGAAAGGTTGAGAAAAAGTGTTTAAATGCAGCTTGTTTAGTAGCAGTGGGATTTACTGTTTTTGTTGTTGTTGGAGATGGATTGACTGTGCTTGCGAACTATTTGAATTACTGCAAAGACTGAACCTGTTCTCTTCAAATGAAGATGAATAGGAAAGGAAGATTAGAGGAGAGTTGCTGGCATAGATTTCAATAATTCCTCCCTCTGAGTAGTGGGTGCAAGTCACACAGGTGTTCACTTTCATTTGATCCAGGCGTATCCTAGGAAGCTGGCTGTGGGAATAGGCTGGTGCTCCGCCCATGCCCCAGGGGCTCCTGGGATTGAGATTCTGATTAATGCTCTAGGCCAGCCGGAGAGGGGATTGCAAATCATCAGTGCTGCTCTTCACAATTGTGGGAACCTGGCAGCTCTCAAGCCTTGAGGGTCCAAAACCGAACACATTTCAGAGAAACCTTGATGACTCAGCAGGCTACATCCTCGTAGCCTTGTGGCCTGATGGTACTCTGAGGAGGATTCGCAAAGTCAGGGGAGAGAACTGAGAACATGTTTGAGCATATTCTTCCACAGCACAGGGATTTAATTGTGAGTCCATGAACTTGAGTTTGTTGAAAAGCCTTTGAGCATGGGGCTTGTTTGTATTTGTGCGTACTTCAGTGTGTGTGAGTGTGAAGCTGTGCATACTAGTGTGTACCCTCCTGTGAGCACTGCGCATTTATTATTTTTAATGTGATTCCTGAATCACAGTGGAAGGCTGCTAATGAAGCTCATTGGGTGTCTGAGCTGCAGTAGTCTACGCCTGCTGTTTACCGGCTACTTCCACCCATTTTCTGCACTCTCTCCCTCGTTCTCTTGCCCAGGCTACGTGGGGAAAAGCTGCAGAGATGCACCAATGATCAGGGGATGATCAGGGGACAGCCAGGAGTAGAGGGATTGGGATGATAATAAAAGAAATTAGGTTGGCGTGAAGAAAGAGAGCCAGGTTTGAGGAGACAAAAGAGGCTTCATGAGAAGAGATGAGCAAAGAAAAAAGGGAAAGAGAAACAAGATGCGAGATGTGTGGTGAAACAGATGTCATACAGAGTTGGTGTTAGTAAAGGGGCTAAATGATGAGGAGTATGAGATAGTGACTGAGGGAAGAAGCAAAGGAGGGAGGTAGATAATGCTGACCCATTTTGCAGACACCATGCTGAGATTCTAACCAGTGCTGCAATAAATAACACACGGCAGCCCGGCAGAGCCTAACAGCTGCTTGGTGGCAGTCTGTCCCTCCACTGCCCCTCTCGTCCCCTGCCACCAGCTGCCCCACAGCCTCCACCCATAACCTCATAACTCTACCCATCACTCCCGCCATTGATGTATTCACACAGCCTAGAGCTGGGGCTGCTTTTTGTGCATTTGCATGTTGTACAATCCAAACAAGCCTTCAGGCATTCAAGTGGATGTGCTGAGCAGACAGTTGCTTATCTGGGATTGGTCATGCAGATTGATGAGGATGTTTACACAGAAGCACAGGTACAATGACAAGAATCCTCCCGTTTGTAACGAATGACAGAAGAGAAAGACGGAGCGAAAGGAGAAGAGTGAGAGATGAAGAAAAAATAATAAAGGAATGAAGTTAAACACACTCTCTCTCTCTCTCTCAAACACGCACACACACACAGAGGAGGCAAGGTCTTCTTTATAAGTGATTATGTCCATTGTGTATAAATTTTCAGCTGGGAATAAATGTTGCTTGACAACACAGAGATTCATGTAGTGTATAATGCAGTGTGCTGAGAAAAAAGGCTGTTATTTTACTTGTCAAAAGCTGTTTTCCAGTAGCTGTAGCTCAGCATTTTGCAGAGCTTTAAAGTCTGTTGGCCAACTTAATTCTTGGTTTATTATTGTTGCTTTTGGGAATCGTTGATTTGCACTGTATCTGTGAACCTCAGCCATGTCCCCCGTAAACACGAGTGCTCATTCATCAGCTCCTTTGACAGAACAACACTTGTGTACTGAAGCAGGCTATGTGTTTGTTTTTTAATGGCGACTATACAGCATTACGAGAGCAGTTAAGCAAAGCATGTAGACACCCAAATGGGATTTTTGGAAATTCCATCCTACAAACCACAGGTTTCATTGCGCTGTTACAACAACCTTAACTCTTTACTGAAGCCTTTTCACAAGATTTTGGAATCTGTTTGATGTAAATTGCTCCCATTAAGCAATAAAAGCATTAGAAAAGATGATGTTGGGAAAAATGGCCTGTTTTTTCCAATTAGTTTTGTAACTTTGGAGATAATTTGTGAGCAGTCTTGATTGTGTAGAACCATTGTCATGTTTAAACAGGATGGGCCGGCCCCAGACTATTCCAACACAGTTAAAAGTTCATTACTATCAAAAATTATATTCGTATGTTAAAGCATCAAAATTTCCTTTAATTGAAACCAAAAGGTTTAAGTGGTGCATGTACTTAACCATGTGATTTCTGCATTTGAAGTTCCCATAAAACACTTTGAGACAGACCTTCTTCAGCAGCAGCCGGCTCTGACTTTGTTGAGCCATCTGACAGCATGTAGGGAGACTTTGTGTTTGCAGCTGCTCCTGTACTGAATTTGTCATCAAACACAAAGGCGAGCATAGTGTACTTTAGAGACCTGTTCAAAGCAAAAGCTGGAGAGACTTGTGTGTGTGTGTGTGTGTGTGTGTGTGTGTGTGTGTGTGTGTGCGTGTGTGTGTGTCTGTTGATGGGTGTGTGAAGCCACTTGTCCTTGGAAGATGGTTTAGCCCTGGTACTGGCATCAATCAATAAGCAGTGTTGTGTGAAAGGGTCATGCAGACATGGCCCTCTCTCTTCCTCTCTCTCTCTCTCTGCTGCCCGTTTTCTAGACCACATAAAGGTGATTTTGCCAACATGAGGACAACAAACACTCTTTGTACAGAGCCTTTATAGCACACCAACAATGGATTTCTGGCCATTTTCTATGACACATTATCTGATGTGCAGTCAACAAAGCAAACACCTGATTAACTGAGTACCAACTGTATGCAACATAATTTTTAATGCCCCAACACACAAAGCCAAGTTGGCTGTTGGTCTGTGTCGGGCTGTCAGTGAGCGTCTGTCTCCCTAGTTTTAGCAATATGTCACAATGTTGGCTCTGGTTTGCCCCTGTTTACAGAACCCATCAGTGAGAAAACTGTCTGTTCCCCTGCAGATGTACAGTCCTGATGGTTATTGTTTTGGCTTTGAATGACTGGACGAACTGAAGGTTGAAGTTTCTTCAACTTGTAGAGCCAAACAGGATGCAGCTGAGCAGGATTTTAAAAATTTTAAACGTTTGTAAAATCAAATTTTTACTTTTCTCCAGCTCTTGGCTCAGGTTTCGGGAAAAGCCCCTCAGCCTTTGCTGTGGTTTCAGTTTTTTCACCAAAATCCTTGATCTTCTCCTCTTCCTCTCCTCTACCAAAACCAAAAGACCAAAGCTCAGGACAGCAGTGGACACGTGTTTATCAGACATGTTCTCAGTTAGAGGAAGTTACATTACCAAATTCTCAGTTCTTCTATGTCCTAGTTCAATGATAACTAAAAGAGAAAGATTACTTTCATCATGATCTGGAGAGTTACTGAAGTTATTTTAGTTTTTTTCAGAAAATAAGTGGTAGTTTTTGCAGCAGTATTTGCAGCGTGTTTACATTTCGGCTTAGACACAGGTGACGTAACGGTCATCTTAGTCACTGGTTGTATTTGATGTAGACGTTGGTTGTCTGAGGCTTTACAGAGAATTCAAAACTAAAAGTCCCACAAAGTGTGGAAGAGTTGATTGAATGTGTTGCTATTAGTGCTGTCAAAGTTAACGTATTAATTTTGGAGATTAATTTAAAACATTTAACGCATTAAAAAAATTTAACGTAATTAACGTTGTTTTGTTTACTTCCGGTGGCGCCTGACCCATAACCTTTGGTCACGTGTGCAGGCACACC
>JAPZDY010000024.1:18392319-18411121 GCA_029783645.1 Ctenochaetus hawaiiensis
TGGTCTACCAAATTGTCAAATGCGCTGCGCATGGTGGTGCGCCTCACGAAATTACCACTGCGGAGGCTGCGCAGGGTGCGCTGCGCTGCGCCACCTTGCGCTGCGCTACGAAATTAGAGCCCATGAAGTGAATTAGCTGGCTAACCAGGCGAAGTCAAGTACATCTGCTGACAATAATTATTGGATTACCGATGGATTCAGATGTGTCCTCCAATGCAATCACTAAAAAGGTTAATTGAAGCCACTCTGAAATCCAAAGGCTTAATAGCACTCCAGGATGCTATCACTACTTATCTTTGCAAAAATCAACATATTAATGCAGAGAACATGATTATCAGGATGCACAATGCATTCTAATGGTTGCCTGAACAAAACCTGTGCAGTTAAATGCTGCTGTGTTCCTGCTAAAATCTTCATACTAGCAGGGCTTTGCTTTGTATAGGCTAGATACAGTACCTCTCTGTGAAAGCAAACTCTTCTCCCTTGTTTTGATGCTGAACACAATCTAAAAAGCAGCCCTCAGATCGTTTATGCTCTGAGGTTGCCCGCAATATTCAAGGGACACTCAGCTCTATCAAACAGGAGAAACAAACAGAATCAGCTCCAGACGGGGCGTCTGCTCCTGCTGTGTAGTAGAGTATGTCCTCTGCTGGTGGAGCTGAAAGATTTTGTGTGTGTGCGGGGACGTCTGAGTGTGTGTGAAGTGAAAAGTGATGAATGAGAATTGATGCTCATTAGTTTTTCCTGACAGTTACATTGGAGGGTTACACCTCTAACACATTCCTGACAGAAAATAACATTCCTGCTTTGTGGGGTGACCGGCTTTGAACATGAAAAAAGTCAGCGCTCAGTGGAAGTGTATTCTCTGACAGCTGACAGACAGTCTGAGATAGCCTCGGTGTTTGTGTGTATTGGCTTGGATGAGTAAAAAAGGATCAAAGTGCTATGTGGTCTCACTGGCAGAGAGAAACACACTTTACCCAGCATGCTTGGTGTTCTTGGAGTCTTCTCAGCTCTCCACATTCCCTGTTGTTCCTGAAGTGTCCGACACACATGCACGCATTGACTGTGGCCAAAATATCGGCACTGACTGTGCTGAGCCGGCCTGTTTTGTTGCTGTGCAGACAGACAAACAGGCAGAGCTCCTCTGGTGTGCCCATCCACCAGACTGGAGCGGACTAGCCAAGCTCAGCCTGCTGCTTTAGCTCATCTGCGCTTCTTTGCACTAGCTCCAAATCTGGCTGTGCTACTTCTGGCAATGACCCAGGCCCAGAGCCACCTCTCCTTCACAGACAAAGTCCTGAAAGATTGATGAGCACCCAGAGCATGGAGCATTCTCACAGGTCCAGGAATCTGCTAATGGAGCCTCTAGACACATCATGACTGGACCCGTCTCCGCCTGACTCAACAGATCCAGTTCTGATGTAGTTTAGCCTCCTAATTTTTCCTCGTAGTGCACTCAGGCTGCTGAGGAATGCAGTAAACTTCCTTGTCAGCATGTGTTTCATAACATTTATTCTAACTTGGAACCACAGATTCCTCTTTAGGGATCTGAAAAGACTTGAACTTTGATTAACTCCAATCCAGCCACTACAGAGACTGTGTGAAATGTCAGTCAGCTTTATTAAGTGCATTTAATAAAACTTGTTAGGGAATGCTCAGACTAATTGTTTGCACAGGAAATTAATAAGGCTCAATGAGTCACTTGTTAGCCAC
This sequence comes from Ctenochaetus hawaiiensis, assembly GCA_029783645.1. Classification (NCBI taxonomy): domain Eukaryota; kingdom Metazoa; phylum Chordata; class Actinopteri; order Acanthuriformes; family Acanthuridae; genus Ctenochaetus; species Ctenochaetus hawaiiensis. The sequence goes on from JAPZDY010000024.1 coordinate 18,394,036, forward strand.
ATATGAGCTTTTTATTGACTATCTATTTATAGTGCATTTGTTTACAAGTGCATATTTTCAAGCTTAGTATCAAAACAAATATCCAGAAGTGCTGAACTGGGTAATTGAGTCAGCCTGCTAACTTTTCTGTAATTTAAGAAAAAGGAAGAAGTGACCTCATTTAACACCTCTATTTGTATGGTGCAAAGACACTATCCAGATAAATTCCAGTAGTACCACAGAGGGGCAAGTTTTCATGCTTTGTGGCCTCAGTATAATTGCTCTACAACTAAAAAAATCTATCAAAATCAAGGCCACCCTGAAATAATTCAAAAAGCATGCCACATTACACACTGTTCCTGGCTCGCGGAAGAATGGATGATGTGGGTCAATTTTTACCAGACTTGATTGAGTGGAGAGCCAACCATCCATGCAGAGCGGAGCACAGTGTGTATGCAAAGCTCACTTTAATGAATTTCAATCTGCCACCATGTCCCTCCAACCACCAGCCCACCTTTAAAATGTACCCCAAATGGCTAAAGGAAGTGTTACGGTGAAAAATCACAAGGCTGCCAGATACGGCAGTGATTTTGATGAATTTCCTCATCAAAGACTCGTCACGCCATATGGCAGATCTCTATTTTGCATCTGACCTTCTCTTGTTAAATACCTTGTTTCTTAGCAGCAAGGTAAGCTGAGAGGCCTTCAGTTTCACTGCTGGGGAAGGACAACTCTTAGAAACTGTTGTTTTCATCAAACTGTCCCTGCAGAGCACAACGGAGTCCAAAGAAAAAGCAGCAAAACAAAAACTTAAACCAGAAGAAAAAAAATCTCTTTTCAGATCTGATTTTTAATTCTACATGCAATCTTTTCCCATTAGCATAAATTGTACCCTGAAGGCATCCAGCTAGGATTAGATCATTTCCCAATTGAAAAACTAGCAGAAAAAACCCTAAACAAAACTGGAAAATGAAACCCCCTAGGTGAAAATGAAAACCCAAACATTTTTTTGGCAGTTTCGTTCCCTCTTTCCAGCTGTTAGATTACTTGAATCTTCAAGGTTTTAACTCCAGTTGCTCCACTTTCCATGACAATATCTCCTCCTCTTGTCATGGAGATGTAGGCAAATGAAAGTGGCAGATTGGTATATTGATGCAGGGAAAGTGCACATGGGTATGCTCTGCCTTGCTGTTGGATTCTGGGGACAAATATCTGTTGAATGCTCGGATGTGCAAAAAGTAGCCTCTCCTCAACTTGTAATGAAACATGGTGCTGGTGATGATTTGATATGAGATCAGGCGCCCTCAATAATTTCTTCCTGCAGGAAGGAACCGAGGCTGCACATCTGGACTATTGGGGACCATGTGGCTGGACTGGGCTGGGTGTGCATGGGTGGCTTTGGAAAAGTGGTGTTTACTAGAGTGGGTTTTGAGAAGAGGGATTAGTCCTCTTCCACTTAAGCAGTGGGCAGTGGGCTCTGTTGCTGGAGCAGCCAACACTCCACTCAGCCAGATAAGGCAGCCATAAATGGCTCCTGAAGCAGCTCACAACATATGCTTACACGCAGGGAAAAGCTCTTTCAAGCATACATATGTAGCCAGAAGATGCAGTTGTGCATGTGATCACACAGATGCAGGCATGCCTTAATGGTTTCTTTAAATACTTACATAACAACATAATTCTTTCTCAAAAAGCACTTAAAGTCTTTCCATCGCTCTCCAGTTTTAAAACCCTGATTACAGTTTTCCGGATATTTCATTGTGCTACCTAGATACCCAAGCAATAGCGGCAATGCAAACATAGAAACCCATAAGCATGAATTAAATGGCTTGCTTGTGGGTGGGATTAGAGACAACAGGGAGTCATAAATGAGGTAAGAATAAATGGGTAAGGAGAAAGGAAGAAAAGAGGAGTGGAGGTGCCAGACGTGCAGAGGAGGCAGAAATGGGTTCCCACAGATAATGGGGAGCAGAAGAGGTTGTGAGAGGTATGATGCAAGGGATTGGATCTCTCAAACAGTAATCGCTTAGCTACCCAAAGGGGACAACTCCCTCTTTCCCACTCACTCACTCTCTCTGCTCACTCCCCTGTCAGGACGAGGAGGAACAGGCGGTGGATTGAAATGTAAAAAAGGCAGGGGATCAGAGACAGGTGGAAAATGAGAGGAGCAAAGGGCAGAATGTGGGAGAGATGAGGCAGAAATGGTGCGGGTCCCTGCACTTCAACATGCCAGAGGTAGAGTGTTTGTGCTTTTGTGTTGTTGCTGGCGTGTGCCTGCATGTGCGTGTGTGCATTCTTGTTTATGAGCAGGTCTCAAGAGGCAGCGTCTAGATTATTGTTAGAGAGGACCCATCCTATTGAATCACTCCATGGGTCTCCTGCAGGAATCAACACTCAGTCCCATATCTCCAAGGAATGAGCTGAAAGTAGAATGGGTAAAAAGCAGAATGATATCCATCAGTAATATAAACCTCTGGAGGTAATGCTGGGACCAGGAAGTTTTCAGCACTCTGACTCCCCTGACTGAAGCTTTGCCATTTTATTTAATGTGTACATGAATGTGCAATTTCTTTGGAAAATCCTACAGGGCTAGTTGCAGTGCTGCATATGTGAAGATGGAGCAAAAATGCAAGCATCCTTCTCCGCTCCTGAATACTGTTCTGTGTGCTAATACGATGTTCAAGAGCATGGTTTTTATGAGCAAAAGTTTTGGGATTAATTAAAAAGATTAATATCCATCGCTTTTTCTTCCAAACATAGTCATGATTGTCAAGATCTCCAAACTGCGAGGGAAACCTTGTAAGGTAAACCAGAAATGGCTTACTAACATTATCTGACCAGGCCTTAAGCCCTGACAATCAGCACTCATTACATCCTCTCATAGCTCCATTGTTAGGCAAATGGTGCCTGAGGACGGACACACTCCACTCGTGTGCTTGATACATATATCATGTGCAGGCATAAATTTTTGAATACTAACCATATGAATTATTCATTGACCTAATTATGGCCATGACTCATTAACGTACATGTAGAGTGTACACATGATGATATTCAAAAACAGAATGGCTTTGAAACAGGGGTTGCCCACTGTGAACACACATCAATCAGCAACGCCTTGTTCAATAAATAGAAAGTAATTGGGCCCAAAGAAAGTAAGTTATTTGCAGGAAAACCCTATTAAATTTAGAAAAAGGATTCTAGTGTGTTCCCCAACTGAAAACAAGCCTTTTTTTTCTATGTTTTGGCCCATTTAAACAAATTGAACATATACTTTCCTTTGCTGCTTACCATTTTCTGAAGCCTATGTTTGAAATTGATTTTCCACCATCCAGACAAGCAGCTGGTTGTACTTTATTAAGTCTCCTATTGCAGTAAACAAGTCAACTTTTTTATGTTGATGTTACAAGTCCTCCTAATTAAATCGTAGAATATTTTGTTTGTAATTACCATCCTGGTAGATAAATGCAGACAGTTACTGATGTGACCCTTCTATCAGGAGGATGACTTCATTTGTTGCTGCCTGTCTGACAACCGAACAAACAACCAAACAAATCAAGGAGAATGATGGTAGACATTGAAAAAAGTGGTATAAAAAAGACCCCATATGTTTGTAAGAGAGAAGCAAACAGCCGCTGTGTTAAAGTTAATCTTTCTGTTGACCCATCGAACAACCTCAACCCACAGCTTCTGGACTTGGTTGCTTTTTAAAAATGTCAACAATATCTCCCTCTTTGCTCCTGAAAGACATGACTCATACTTGAGAGGACTGCTGGAGGATTTTGTCACTTAAACTGCTGACTTCTTTGCTTTACTGAAACAACTGAGGCTTTTGTTTTTCTAAGGAGGACAGTTTCCAAAGTAACATTATAGCTGTATGTTCCTGCAGATGGGAGCAGGAAAGAAAACTGTCAGTTTCTGACACCTTAAGTGTCAGAGTCTGTTGCTGAACAGCAACACTTTTTTTGGTGTAAGAAATGACCAAATTTGTATCTTTCTCACTTTGTCAGTTTTTTCCTGTTGTTAGTCTGCACACATTTATCCCTTTTTGTCAGATTACTAAATGTAATTTTTTAAATGCACCACTGATGCAAATGTTAAAAAAGAAAATATAACTCAAATAATGTCATGCTATTCATTGTGATTGATATTAAGCTGTCTATTTAATAGATATCGAGTATTGAGTGTGCTGGCTGATTTTAACAACACACTTAAATAAACTGAATGGCTGCCTGGAAGGTAAAAAATCACCCTCAGCTTATGTTATTCTTTGGAAATTGTTCGCGGTAATGTAAAGCCTCATCTGTGCATCACTTTAAAGTTTTATTAGAGGCAGTTAGCCATAATGGCCCATGGTCTCTTCATCTCTTTATCACCCCAGCTAGCAACTTACACACATCTGGAGAGCAGATCGAGGTTTCTCCTTCAGGCTCATCATTAGTGCCAAACATGAGGATTGGCTCATTTGATCAGATTTCCCTTCTCTCCACTACACATATTCCCACCCATCTTTTTTCCGGCATTAGCAGCAACGTCACCCTCTCTTCTGTCTGCCTTTTCTCACCAGGCAGCCACTGAACAAGGGAATTTTATTTTTTAGAACAATGCCTGAGAGAAGTCATCAAAATAATGACAGTAACGTTTAATAATGCACAAAGGAAATTGGCTTGCTTTGTTGCAGCTTCAGGGAGATAACATAAAGCCATAGGTCTTATGTAGTAAATACACATTAGGAGATACAGATTGTGTTCAAAGGGCTGAGTGTTTTCCCACTGTGTGGGAGAGAGGAAAGATAGTGGAAGGCCTAGTGATTTCTAATGAACAGTCTAAATCGAGGTATATTTCCTGTGGAGAGCCAGACAGACAGTGTGTTTGTGTAAATGTGTTTGTCGGGCATGTATCATGTGTATACTTGCACACATTTATTGATCAGTAGCCTTGGACTTCCTGACCCCTTTTAGCACTGTCAGCCGGGCGGCTTATTCTCACAACGCCCCCTCAGTGCTGATTGAATTTCAGTGTAGAGGTCGTGCAGTGCCGGAGTTCTACTTGACTTACCAGGACAGCATATCTTGGAAGTATTTTATATTTCTAATTTCCTGCCCGTGTCATACACACTAATTCTGCACCACTGGGTAAGGAAACATTTTAGCTAAGCCCCGCAAGACTGCAGCCTTCACGCCGAATGAAACGGAACAGAGCAGACTGGAAGCTGCTTGTTGAAAAGACAAATTGCACATGTAACCTTTGAGTTTTCTTGGACATTTTACTCTTCTTTTTCTAAGGTCCACCTTCACTTCTTGTTTGATGCTACCTGAGAAGGAGGAGTTCTGAGGTTAAACCATGTTGTAGTTTCCTTTTGTATTCTCTTTTAGCCTGAACTGATTTATTCCGCCTGTCAGGAAATAAAACAGGCACTGTTTCATCAAGTGGCTTCCAGTCTTGTTTATTTTATTGGACTTAATGGAGCTGCTTGGAGGCTTTATATCCCACTGTTTGTGAGTGAAAGCCGACATTTTGAAAAGTAATTTATTCCTAAAATGCGTGAGCCTTTATTTCCAGTACAGCTTATTTAGATCTATCAATAAATCATCAGATATAATCTTTGGGAAACTATTGAATGAAAGGAAACAGAGAAGCCCTCTCTCTGCTGATATGCCATAGCTTTAAATTATAAATCTATCATTGCTAGCATTCAGTTAACAATGAAAATCATTTTTAAATCAGCACTGAATGAACAGATATCTGGACGTGACTTGGTTCAGTTGGGAACATTTCACATTTTAGATATAACTCTGTCACCTGGTTGAATTCAGGGGCAACTGAATGCATCATCTTCTCCTTATGATGAAACTTCACAAGAAAATGGTGAAATTACTTCCAAACTGGGGCAACTTTGGGATGTCCATTAATTGTAGTTTGAAAGTGCACTCTCACCAGACACATCCTTTGGGAATCAAAAAAAGTGTGCAGAATGTGGGCATAGTCAAGCTAAAAAAAGCCTTTCCTGCCCTAATTGTAGTTCAAAAGACCTGAACGACCTTATCGGAACAATCTAGTCCAGATCACAGCGAGAACGAGCTGTATTCTGTTGTATTGATGTGACCCAGTTGTGTCAGCTCCCTCTTAGCTGTGTCTGTGGCCTGTTTGCAACATGTTCTACCTCTGTAAACTGCAACAATCACACTAATTGTTACACAGAGTAATTAGAGGTGGTTAAAGAAAGTTGATTAATGATGAAAAAAACAATGTGTTCTTAGAATAACAGGAAATGAGTAATTATTGTAACATGAAATGCCAGTATGTAAGTGTTTGGCACATGTTAATGCATGCTTGTGTGTGTGTGTGTGTGTGTGTGTGTGTGTGTGTGTGTTTGACCCAGTATCGACAGAGAGGCCAAAGACCTGCCCCTGTGGAGCCTGTTTGTGGTTTGCTCATCTCTCTTTCTCTCTCTGTCTCTCTCTGATGCTCTGTGATTCAGGTTTGATTCACACCGCCCACTCCATCAGAACCGCTAATGAACTTGAACTCCCCCACAAACTTCATAAGAAAGCTCTTTGTCCCTTTCAAAAAGGCTTCGACATACACAACAACTGAGTGTAGCTGTCATTTTGTTCGCACTACGATGCTGCCATGAGGACCAAAGAGCTTAGACATTATGGACACTTTTGGGATTCAGATTCCAACATGGCGGCATTATTACTCATGTAATGGGATAGTGATTTTAATGCTGAATATTGCTTTGTCTCCCAGTGCAAGACAGAGGCATGCATTTAATCAGTTTTGACTGTCCCTGTACAATGTTTGGTTCCAGGCTTTTTAGCTGCAGCTCCTGAGGGATCCTTTCGATAGCAGAGGCCCTTCAGGTTTAATTCTGTTTGCATGAGCGATGTTAGTCCATCTCAGTGGCTGTGTCAGCCTGATTGGTGAGAAGGGAACAGCAAAGGAGCCGATTGGGGCATTTGATAAATTGTAATTAACAAAGCCACTCTAATTTGAACAACCTTCAATGGAAGACCATAAGACTTCGGATAAGAGATAATCCTCTGAATTTTCACCAAGGACAAGATTTTAAAGTGTTTTGTGTTAAGAGGAAACGGTGGCTATGCTGCCTATGAGACCGTGTGTGTTTGCGTACGTGTAAGTGTGTGTGTAATTTATTTGTACTTTGACAGAATCCACCACCAGACCTTGGTGGACATCAGCACACACACTGTACGTGGTCTGGAGGTGCCCTTGCTACAGTAATGCTGGGCGCTCACTGACAAACAAAAACAGCAACTGTTCCAGTCAGACTTCCCACCCGAAGAGCCGATGAGCCAGTGTGTGCTGACTGGCTGTGCTGGAAACAGGCTTGTCATAAAGAAACACAGCCGGCAGACTTTTAGATGCAAAGCCGTTGGTGTTTTATCCCCCTTTATCTTTAGGATGTTTGTTTTCATGGTCGGCTGCAGCAGAGGTCACACTCACACAGAGATACAAAGAGCAAACAGATGATTGGAGAGAGGAGAGCATGTTGTGCTGTGTGACGTTGTCAGGAGGGCCGTTTATATATTAGGATTTACCTTGATAAAGACAAGTGAAGGAAGAGATTAAAAGAGCATGTAAAAAGTCAAACAGAGCAATTGAAAATGCAAACAGGAGGGGAAATGCAGTTAATTCTATTAGCCAGTCTTTCCCCAGAGGAGCAGGAGCGAAAGCTGAACACTTGTGTGTGTGTCAACACACAGCGTCAGCAGAAAGAAGGAAGAGATACATTTGTTTAGGATCCAGCCTTGGATGACTGCACAAACACTAGAAACAAGGCCCGGCCTCTCCTCTGACGCTTTGTGTATTCTGTCTCTGTTTTGTAGATAGAATCAAACAAGATAACAACTGCAAGTGTTTTAAAAGAGGAAAAAAACATACAGTCAGAAGGTTGTTTGAATTTACAGAAGATGAGAGCAGCCTGCAGCCTGCCAGGTGGGGGGAGACTGATAGCACTGAAGGACATGTGTTTTGTTTGCTCTGATCATCCTGACAGCAGCAGCACAAAGAGAGGTTACTGTATACTGTTTCATGAAGTGTAGGAGGAGGCAGTCTTACTGGAGGCCACTATGGCTCACAGTTTTTACCTTAAGGTAAAATGGTATTTTAATATATTGTTTGTTCTGCCACAGAAATCACATTTCCTTCATGTTTTTTCTCCTCCCTACCCTCCTGTTTGTCTACAGCAAGTGAATCTTTTCTTGTGTGCAAAAGTCTTTTTCAAACACAAATGTGCTGAACTAATGAGTAAATGTCCCTGAGTACTAGTATCTGCATGGATATCTTGTTCTATATTGATCTTTATTTAGCAACAAATAGCCCTGTGGCTGTGAAGAGGTATTGGCAAGAGCTGTGGAAAACTGCACATTCGTCACTGTTGGCTGATTTAAAGCAACAACTAATTTCATTCTGTGTAGATGCAGCAACACACTGGCTCGGTGTTGAATGGCAACAAATAATTGTGTGAGCTCTCACTTTTACAGTGATGAATCAAATCTATGAAATGACCCTGTATCACCTCATCTGAAGCCAGCCATGCACACTAACAGGCTGGAATATGTTTATTCAAGTACCATGAGCAAAACGAGTCCTGTCCTTGCACCTACTGCAGCTTAGTGATGTTAAACTGCACTGTAAGGAACAGTAAAGTCAGAACATTTCCACTGAGTTAGTTGTGAGAAATCATTTTTGTTCAAGGATCTCATAGAAATAACCCGTCCTGATGCTGCAACACAGCTATCAGCCGCAGGTAATGGATGAAGTTGCATCCACTCTGCTTTGTTTTTGTTTTAAAAACACATTGCGTCCAGTGTTACCCTTAAAATGGAGGCTTTAGGAAATGCTGCTGACCTTGTTTTAGTTTGAAAATTCCAAGGCTGCACTGTGGTTAGACTGGACAGAAACATATACCACCTAATAACTATGATGCACACAACCACCCTCACTTCCCGTTTTCTGCCATGACAGCCTTATGTGTTGCTTTCAGAAACAACTTCAGTTTCTTGTTGTTTCAAGCAAATAAATCTCCTGTCTTTCTTTTCTTCATTGCTTTTTTTCCCTCTTTAGTCATCTCTGCAACCAACCCTCTGCTCCCTGTTACATGCTCGCAATACATATGTGGACAGACATTAGTTTGTCTGGATAGAGCTTGTTTCAGCTTTAAAACTCCGGTTTAAAATGAAAACATATTGTGGATGTGGCTTCAGACACATGCCAGGTGAGTCGCTGTAAGCTGGCTTTCAATACAGCAAGCACACAGCTCTTGACCCATCCACCCTATTGACCTGTGAGAAGAATAGAAGTGTGATTTAGAAGCTCTCCATTACCTAACTATTTGTGCGAGGAATGGTGGAGGGGGACGGTAAAGCCTCTGTCAAATCCTCTGATACAGGCTGAGCTGGAACCCAGAGGGAAGTGAGGGAATGATGAATGTTTTAGGAGCTAGCGCTCCAGGAACTGGGATTTTACAGGCCATCAGCACTGGATGGAACTGGACCAGACAGTCACCAGGGAGACACTAATCTCAAGAGGAGCACATCCTGGCTGCACACACAAGAAGAGATGCAAGGCTCTGCTTGCACCAAGTTGCTTCGACACTCTCAAGAGGTTTTAAAAAAGCTGAGAGTTGAGGCAAATACTAATTATGGCTTTTTTTTTTCTTCTTGGAAGAGGAACTAAGAAAAATCTGTTCAATTAATATGTGATAATGGAGTGGATTGAAGGTAACTTCATTTGAGTTTGGCAGTTTTGTTCTCAGTTTCAAAGCACAGTCTAATTATGCAATAATTGGCACTGCGAACTACATGACAAAATGAAGTGCAACAGCAACAAGAGAAAAGGTACTCAGGTACTAAGATGAAGTCTGAGCCATTTCTTGTGAGGAGGCGTGTGTCGTTTTCTATTTCATGTTTTTCTTAAACGAAATTTGTCAAGTTTTGTTAGAGCAACTACATGATGAGAACAAAAACCAAACAGAACACCATATTTTTCCACACACAAAGCACATCAGTGCCATATTCCCACTTTGATGATAATCTGATACATTAATGTCTCTTCAAACTAACCTGCTTTGCTAAAAAACCTGACTCCTCATAAACTATTGATCATCTGCTGCCTCTGTAACCTATGCGAACGTGGGAGGAATATAACTGTGATTAAAGACTCTACGATAGAGAGCGATTTTGCTTTGAAACAGTAAAGCTGTCTTCAGAGAAAAGAAAAAATGAATGACCTTGAGCAAGTCCTTGTTCTTGGATGTATTTTCTTTCCCTTGGTAAAATTGCTCCACTGCACATCCTTCTTAAATTTTTCAGTGGGGACCAGATTATTGTTGCCACATGTTCCCTAAATTTATGCACTTCTCATATCTACCCATGTCCTCTTTTTTTCATCATTGTGCAAGGTGTGGCTAAGCTAAAAAAAGACCTTTACAGCCATTTTAAGGCCGTTTTTTCCCTGAGTCTGGGAGAAAAAAAACATATTGACATGTCCATTCTATTTACTTTCTCTCTTCCCCCTCACTCGGTTTCCCCATGTGCCATTGTCTTGTCACATTTTGCCTCTCCATCTATCCGTCTCTCCCCTCCCTCTTACATTCTCTATTCACTCACTTCTTTACGCACAAAAAAACACATCTTAAATCTCTCTCTCTCTCTCTCTAAAAAAAAAAATTGCCCATGCGCTAAAACTGACACTAGTCCTCATTGTCCTGCCTTTTTTTTCAGTTGGGTGATGAAATATTTAAGCAACATTTGAGGGCAACCCCGGCACTCCAAATGTATGGAAAAGATATAAATGAGCAAGGAGAAGTTAAAAATCGTCTTTTAAAACGGCTAAATCATTTCTAAAATCAACATGTTTTGACCACTGCAGGTCTTCAGGTCTTAAGAGCTTTAAAAAACACGAATAAACAGCAAGACAGATAATCTCTCGAAAGCTGAAACAAATGAAAAATTACGACAAAATGAGAAAACATGAGATGGCATTACAGCAATCTATTTCATGTAAATCATAGTAGAAGACAGACATCCGTGCATAAATTTTGTCAATGGGCTGTGAGAAATAAATCACTTCTCTTCCTGTTTAATTACATGTCAACAAACCCTCCATAAAGACTCTGGTGTCGGTGAAAGCGAGACTTGAGTCTTGGGTCAGCGTTGTTTCATGAAACCCTGCGGAGACCGGAAAGAGATTAAGCATGAGTTTGTGTTTGTGTGTGTGTGTGTGTGTGTGTGTGTGGCCGTGTCAGTTGCATCAACACCATAAGTAATTCATAGATTGTGTTCCAACCTACTGGGATAAAGTTGCCCTTCAGCCGCCCTTTTCCGTTGGAATTGCATCCTACCAGCCACTTCACATACAATAATATCATCACAGCTGGATATTTAGCATGTGATGCATTAGCTAATAAGCAGGAACGCCTGTAGGGATGACATTCATATATTACAGTAAATGCAGACTCAGTCGGGGGCTGTGTAATGTCAAAATCTTTGTGTGAACATGTGTTTCAGTGTGTATTTGTGGCTTCAAGGAAGAAGACATTGCCCAGCTGTGCTACGTGAGTTACCTCGAGTGATTTCATCGATCAGCGATATGGCAGAGTCTGCCTCAACTGTGACTGTCTAGACATGACAGTGTTGTGAGGAATACAGAGATAGACAGAATTAGAGAAGTAAGAAGTAACACTGAACAAAGCTGTTATAAATGTAAAAGCAAGAGTGTAATGCTTAAGGTGAGGAGGCGGGTCTAGACCAACCAAATGCATTACATGCATTAGTCAGATTGACACATGCCTACATAATTATTCATAGTCACCTCAATTCTTCATCTCCTACCATGTGGGCCTTTTTCTCATGCGACCTCCTGCTGCACTGGCAAAATCTTAAGTGCTTGGAAACCTATGAAGCATGTAATCTCAACATACCATCACAGGCTGTGTCGAAGCTGGCTCCGGAGAAGTCTGATGTGAGGATACAAGATAGTGAAAGGGAAAAAAAGGATTGAGAGGAAAATTTCTGGTGCATGCTTTAAAAATCTCACCTTGGACCTGCATCATGCTGCTCTTGTCCTGTAAAGGCGGTCCTGCTGGCTTGAAGAGTGCCAGACCTGTTTAAGACCCCGAGGAACCCACCGGAGAACGAGTGGGATGCAGGCGGCTGTGGACTTATCTCTGCAGGTGTCAAGTCATCACTCGCACGTATCATTTAGAACCGTAGGTCATCCACCATCCATTCCCATTACCCTCCTTTATTAGATTTCCATTTGATTTGATGGGAGCTTTTTTTTGAGAAGAGAAGAGAAGAGAAAGAGAGAGAGAGAGCCACTCTGGAGACACCAATTTAAAGAGGCAAAGCAAAGTAATCAATTCACAAACCGGAGACTGCAAACTGAATTACTGAGATGGTGAGCCTGGTGGTGGTAGGGATCAGCGATGAGAGCCGGTTTCACACCTATCCATATCAAAGGCTTTCAGGGCAGGAGAGAAGGGGCTGTGAGCTTCTGAATAGTAGTGAGGGATCAGAGATGATTAAAGCTAACCTGGGCATAGCAAGACGGCCATACAAGAGAACTGTGTGGAACCCATGCGAATGTTCCTGATTGATTTTCCGAGCTTCAGGCTTTGGAACGTCCACCTGCCTCTGCGGTTCATTAAAGGTGGAGTGAAATGAGATTTTGATGACTATCATTCTTGTCTTGATCAGTGTTAAAAAAAAGGGCGCTGCACTTTTTCCTTTTTTTTTGGTACTATTTTAGAATTTAAAACTGGCAGTTTTAAATGAATGTTTTTCTGCACTTTTCAGTCTGACTTTAAAACTCCTGCTTGGTTGGTGTCAATCTTTTTTACTTAAACTTTGTGTGCAAGTCATTCAGACCCCACTGCTATATATGATAATAGTAACAGAAAATCAACTGTTTTTTGCCTCTTTATTTATCTTTTTTCTTTTCCCCTGACCCCATTAAAATCCAATATGTTAAAGTATTTAAGTACCTTCCCCTTTGCAAAAACTTGCTTTTTACAGGTTGCACATTTGATAAATTTGACAAAATATTGATTCAGCACCAAATAAGAACATATGTAAATGCACTTAAAAAAAATATGTATTTATTTGCTTTGCCAGAGGGTCATTCACAAAGAAATGTACTGTATGTTATTCAGCATAGGGATGCTGCTTGTATTTGTGATAAACTGGACCCCAAGTTTAATGTCCTAAGAAGAAATGTCTATGGTGGACTTCTAAAACAAGTCATAAGTACATATTCAGGTTTATAGGCAATTCTTGTAAAATATCAAAACATAATATGATATCAAGTTGATAAAACAATGCAGTTAAAGAGGAAAGAACATCATGACGGGGTAAGATTTAACTGTAAGAATGAAACAAATTGTCTCGTTTGATATATTAAAATTGCCGCTGCATGTGACCTTTACTTATTTAATTGCTGCTACTTCAGTTGGAAGAGAGTGTGTGTGTTTTGAGTAAACACCATTATATCATGAGCACTATTTGCAATTGCTTCATAAATCTGACAGATATGATCGTCTGCCCAAAATTATTTAACGGAGGCACGTATTTGTGCATATTAATGGAGCGTCATGCCTGCTCGAGTACTGCAAAGCTCTTAATAGCCGCCCTCCTCTGCTCTCTCTGGCTCCTCTTCCACTGGTGGCAGGCCACCCGTTGCGTTATGTAAATCTTCCATGATTTGTCACCGCCAGCCATAAATCTTCATTAGTTGGTGGAATATGAGAAAGGAGCTGTTTCCTGATTTTTAAGAGCTGTTTTGTTTTGTGGAGGGATAGGTCTGAAGTCACAGTGCAAGCACAAATTTGCTCCTTGCAACCGACTAAAGAGCGTTATTGATGTCTTTTACCTTAATTTGAAGAAAAGCATACCCCTCCCACCCCCAGCCCCCATTTCTCTCTGAGACATTGTTTGACACTCAGAGCTCATTAGCTGCCACGCTAGGATAGAAAAACAGACTGCAAATAATTTCTCATTTTTCTCTTATTTTTCATTATGGAGCTCACTGGGCTTCAGAACAGCTGTTTTGAGAGAGCACTGGATGTATTTGCCTCGCTTTTAATGCGATAACAAGCATTGTCAGAGGTCCACTTATTGATTTCATTACAGCTTATTTAGGCACTCAGGATAAAATGCTGTAGAAAAAAAGATCATGGATATTTTATTTATTTGCAACGAGACTGAAATGCACTCTGACATTCATTGTGCATATTTTAAAAGTCATAGTGCAGTCTGTAAAAAAAAATGAGCCAGCCGTGCATTTTAAGTGTCTGGTAGATGCTTAAAAATAGGCACACTGAATCGTCCCACCAAGTCAGAAAGAGCCCAAGTTGGGTGCAGACATTTTAAAATGCCAGCTTATCTCCCTTTCCATCATCCAGAGTCCTCATTCAGTGCGTCCTAGAGGAAGGCCATTACCCACCGATACAGGGTGTGTGTGTGTAGCCTATCACAGAGATTATTTCAAGGCATCCACAAGAGGAGGACTGACAATGTATTATGTCAGCACATTCTCTTCATACTGTGTATCAGTGAGTGGTATTCTACTAAGTTTCACTCTATCTCACTTCAAACATTTAAAAGTGGAGACACTGCAGAAACGGCACCGTGCTGAATGATGTTTATCACGAGCAAGCGCTTCAGTGCATAATCCATAGGGCCACTCTTGAGAGTATTGTGTGTGTGTGTGTGTGTGTCTGTGTGTGTGTGAGAGAGAGACACAGAGAGAGAGAGAGGGGGAGAAATTTCCCTCCCCTGAGTATCAGATTCATCTCATCTCTCTTCATTACCATTACACATCCATCAGTGAGCTGAACCTCTGGCTGTGGTGCTTCACACAGTATTACTCCGCGTCCCCCATCTGCCCTGGCAACTTTCCTGTGCCACTCAGGCCCAATCTACCCATATTACTTCCCCTCAGGCTTCATCTAAGTGTGACTGATAGGGCCAACACAGGGAAACAAACAGCAGGCCTAACTTCCAATAGGATTAGGGGCTGTGAAGCATCAGCACAGTTTCTCTCTGGCTCCCCCTCCCTCAACAACAGGCCTGCTCAGCCTGTGTGTGCATGCATGTAGGAGCCACTTTAGAGAGGCTTCAGAAGATGAAACAGAGTTGAATAACTAAGGGTGGTTTAAACATCAGAACCAAAGCAGTTTTTTTTTTAGCTGGTCAACAATGTTAGTAGGTCAATAGCAGACTTGGGGTGGAGGACAGTGACAAATGTCCTGAAATTGTTTGGGTTGCAGAGAGAGGACGAGGATCGCTGCTGTCAGACTGTGTGTTCGGAGCCTGTCTCGCCCACCAGTGACGCCATGTTATACAGGAAGGGCACGCTGTTTTAAATTGAGACTGGGGTTAGATTTCACGATGCTCCTGAGTGCTCTTAAAGTACAACCCAGTGATGCTCAGTTATGGGTCATTAGGAACGCCTGCTCCTGCCGTGCACCATGCCGGCCCATTAGATGGCTTCCTGGTGCAGGCTGCTGGATGGGTCAGACTGGTGGAAACACTCCTGGCTTACGCAAGGTACTTAATGCCATGGAAATACTAGGGCTCTATCTTTCTTTCTTTTTTTTTGTAGACTTAAAGCTTCTATTGAAGATTCAAATAACTGTCATCATATTTCATGATAACATCCCCTCCACAAAAAAAGTCCTTGCATAAAATCCTCACTTTGAATCAGTGATTCATCCTTTTAATGGTCTGGGATTTAGGGGGATCTATTTGTAGAATATAGCAGGAATTTAATATTTATATGAATTTTTCATTAATATGTTTTATTACCGAAATCTGAACTTTTTGTATCTACAGAAGTAGATGAAAAAGGTATGTTTATGTGGGTCTTTTGGCCATCTTAGGTTCTCTCACAGGCTTGGAAGGGGAGGGTGAGCAGGGAATATTTAGCTGGGTACATCTGCAACTTTGCAGTAAGAAGCCATTTAATTCTACTCACTGGACCCTTTAAAAAGTTAGTCCCTTTTCAATAGATCCCATTTCTTTAATGATTATAGCTTGTGACTTTCCTTAACATAAATACAAGTCGGCAACAGGCTAATCTACTACAGGCATCCAGTAACATTATGCTAGTGCAAAAGTTCTGCACACATATGCATAAAAAAAGAGCTGCACAACCTTTATATGTTAATTTACAATTTGAATGTCAATGTCATGAATGAAGGTTTAAATTATTTACTACAGTCCTAAAAATGAACGTACTGGGCAATGGGTGAGGGTTTTTAAAGAGGGCTGGAGCCGAGATATAGACAATAGCATGGTAACAGTCAAGACTGAAAGTGAGAGACTGAGAGGCCTCTTTTATAAGGTTTACATGTCCCAAACATACTATTAAACAAGCTATTAAAAGAGAGATTAGAATATTTTACTAATTTTTTATTATTATATTATTATTATTATTATTATATTTTATTAAAGTTTTTTAAAAAAAATGTATCCATGCATTATTAGGATCAATAATTGCATCACTTTAAGTCACATTTACTCTTTTTTCATATACTGTTTAGTTGAAAGGACTACACAATAAATACAATCAGCACCTCAACATTTCAGATTTGTTTAATCTTTTGGCAAAAACTCTTGAGGGTTAAAAAACTGCTGTAATATTTTTTTTAGCTTTTAAAGAGGTTCCCAAAGAGGACATTAGGGTTCATAATTACTGGCTTTTATGTATCATTATGATGTAATTCTTTCAACACTGTTTTAATCCACCCCAGAGAGAAAGAAAGCATAATGACTAAAGGAACATGTCTTTTAAATAAATGGTTACATCTGGAAATCTTTAAAGCATCAAAGATCAACTGAGAGCAAGTTACATTTGTTCAGCTCTTCAGTGCTCACGTTAACAGGATCAGCAGCCGGTGGCTCGTCTGCAGGAGCAGCACAGGGATCTTTAGGATGTGCTGAATGTGATTATCTCAGACATCCTCACTGTGAAACATATCAGAAATTATAATGAGTGAGAAAAAGATTGTTCGCTTATATTGGAGATCTGAGTGTATTGTCTTGTAAAAAAAAAAAAAAAAAATTGTGTAATTGCT
>JAPZDY010000024.1:18441766-18455328 GCA_029783645.1 Ctenochaetus hawaiiensis
CTTATAGTCTGCAGGTTTTGTATACTGTAACTGCACCTAAAAAATGCAATGACTGAAAATAAAAATAAAATAAAATAAAATAAAACAAAACAAGGTATATACTTTGCATTTAATCGACCAAACAAAATAAGTAAAATCATAGATGTGGTCTATAAAGTTCTCTGAAAAGTACTGATGACCTTAGTGGGTGAAACTACAGTAAATTGGCTAAAAAAAAACATGAGCTGTTAGTAAGACTTGTTGCCTGGTTTGTGATTGCACACTGCATGTCTGAGAGGAAGGTGCTCACTGTAAAACCTTAAAGAAGCCCACATCTTAAAAAGCCTCACACATGAACAAACAGATGCCTGCACACTTGAAAACCTGCCGTCTGACTCTTGTGGCGGCGCATCGACAGCACACAAAAATCTTGAGATGTTGGAAAGGAGTACTGTAGGAGTTTTGAACTAGAGAACGTGAAAATGAAATGAAAATGTGTCATATGCAGATGGCTCGCAGGCAGTTGCAAACTGAGAGCAGGGAGGAGAGCAGTGTAGAAGGCAGACTATGTTACCTTATTTTAACTGATCACACTCTCTCCTGCAGTTTATCATCTGCTGTGCCTTTTTTTCCTTTTTTTTTTATATACAGAAGGCAGACAGGAACAGAGGGATTCAGGTGTTCCAGCCAAGTTGGGCTGATTCTGGCTGAGTGTCGGCTCTGTTCTGGCACCAGATGACCAACTGTGAGTCGGGTCTGGCACGTACGCCGAGTGTCTGCCCGATCCAGTCAGAGGCAGTTAGCAAGCTCTGTGAAAAATATTACTTGGTGTAAAAGGTTCTTTTGTTTGTTTTGTGGAATATTAATGTTTCCCACTCAATGTAAAAAAATAGTCTTTTAGCGGGAAGTTTTATTTCTAACATTTTTGGTTCTCTGCATCGTTCTCTGACCATTAGCTCACTTCTTAAATGACATGAAAACCTTAATTCTCAATCAGCTTCTTCAAGGAAAGTAAACACACTTATATCAAAATTTGTTTCAGTTTTTGTCATTTCACAGACAAATTCCTGTCATTGTTGTTCTGTCTGCACCCTTCTGTCTGTTTTAGAGAGGTGAGGGCTCAGCTGGTGCACCAATCAGGATCAAGCAACATTTCAATCACAATCTTTAAAGATGCAGGGCTGTTTGCTCATGTTGCCCGGAGGCTGACAATCTGACCATCCACAAGGTCATGACAAGGCAGATTAGCTGAGTTTATACTATAAAACCTTCTTCAAACTTTACTTGACGTCTCTTTTTTCCTGAACATTTTAATTCTATAGAAAAATATTTCAAAATATTCAAATATTTTCTAAGTTTGCAGTGACCATCAACTCTGAGTTGACATCTAGTTTCTCTAAAAAGATGCTGGACTGTTGCAGGCTCTTCATGCAGTGGATGCTACAATGAGCTGTGATTAAATGCAGTTTTATTGTGACCACATTCATGAAAGAGGTCTGGATTGACACTCCACAAACAAATAAACAAACTGTGGTTTCTCTGTCCACATAATTTCCTGGAATTTGTCACAGACTGGTTAGCAGCAGACAGCCACCCAGTGCTGAATAGAGGTATCTAATTAAGTGGATACTGAGTGTCTTCTGCAAGGAAGGCAGAAAATGAAGATAATATTATGTGTCTGTGAAAGAAAGATTCATTACATTCATTTTAACAGTCAGCACAATAGTGTGGTCTGATAGATTTCAAGAAATGGAGAATTAGGAATAATACGAGCGCGTATAAAGTATAAAAATGTAATGAACTTTAAGTTTTATCATAATTCTAAATGTAAGGATTATCACACACTGTAGTGAAGTCCATTTTTGAAGAATAAAGTTATTGCTAAGAGCAGAGGAGCATTTGCATTAGCGGCTCAAGTACTCACTGTCTTTATTTCAACAAGCACAAATGGGAGATGTAAAACTTTAACTATTGTGGCGTAGGTGTTTGAAAACAATCCAATTTCATTTCAATAGCTTAAAAAAACTTCATTTCAAGCCTCAGTTATAAAGGAATGCCAGTCACACGGAGCCCAGAATTTATGAGCGATATTATGGTTGGATTATTAAACTATAAAGTTTTTCTCATTCTTTTACTACCAATTATCATGAACATTATACTTACTATCATTACAAGACAAGATAGCCACATTCTTTATATTGATCAATCACCTCCATCACTTTGGGCAAAACTGCTACCACTAACCCCCAGCCCACCCACCCACACACCCACACACACAATTTTTTTTGTCAGTGCAGCCAAATGTGACTTTTTTTAACTTCACAAAAATCTCTGCAAAGAATTGTGGGCATTTCCACAAGGGAAGCAGGAAGAAAAGCATCCACATCCAGTCAACTCCAAAAATGTCAGAACTTTTTATCATGCCATGTTACAGCCCTGAGAGGTTTTAATGACTGAACTCTGTCTCTTTTATGTCTGACTGTCTTGCTTGATCATTTTGTTCCTCATATTCCAGTAAAAAAACAAGTTTTTATAGATAGTAGATGGATGAGCTAACATTTGTTTTTTGTTTTTTTAAATAAAAGTTCCCCTTTTTAAGATGCTTTTCATGAGAGAACAAAGTGGATGGTTGGTTCTGCAGAGCCTGTAACAAACTGAGCGTAGAACATGCACAACCAAAAAACTTTATAAGAGGTTGGATGAAAAAAAATTTTTTTTTTCCCTTAACCAGTGAATATTGACCAAGACCTTCCTTCAACATTTGGAAAGCCTTGTAGTTTAGCTGACTTAACAGTGAGTTCGTTCAGAACTACTTTCAGATGCGGATTAGGACACAATTGTTGTGCTATGGTTGGTATTTACTGCATCAGGAAGATCTTTGAATGGAAATAACATAAAATTTAGTTCTCATGTTCGTAGTATGGAGGAAAGATGTCACCTTCTGAAACAATCTGGATGATTGATATTGAAACAATGAGACTCTATGCCACAGAGGAATCAGATATATAAACCTCAGCTGAGCAGACGATACTTGTTCGTAAGATCACATTAGTGGTTTACATCTTTTTATGGGATCCTGTTGATTGTAAGAGAAATATATAGTATCGTCAGCTTAATTGCTTTAATTGACTAAATGTTATTGAAACTTATCCTGAAAGATAGCAGATTAGAAAATAATGTACAAGTCATTTTCTAGAAAACTGGTAAATTACCTGTTTTTGTCATTTGTGTATTTTTGAGTGTTGTATTTGAATTTAAGTTGTTTAATTCTGCATTCTATCAGGATCAAGACATTTTGTTGTTTAAAGTAATGACTTTGTCTGTTATTTGCTCTTTGCAAAGTAAATTTGATCCCCTTTAAAAGTGCTGCACACACACACACACACACACACACCAAGTTTGTTATTTAGTCAACAGTGTGAGTTTAAATGAAAGAATCACTTTGGCAAACTTGGCGTGTTTGACTTTGGGCTTTCGCCATTATAGCCTCTCATGGTTGACTGGAAGCCAGTTTAACCTTTGAAGCGGCCATACCAACGATGCCGCCTGAGGGTAGAGCAGAATAGGTGGGTGAGAGAGGATGACATGGTGAGGAGGTAACGGCTGTGGTGGTGAGGGCAGAGAGGTGTGAAGATAATAGCCCCAATGGGAAGATATGCAAGGCAGGGGTGCTTTATGAGGCTTGGTCAGTGTGGTGTGAAGGAGTCCTGCATTGCACACAGAAACTGAAAAGGTAATCTTCAGCTTATTCAGTTATATACACCTCTGATGGCTTTGGATCTATTTCTTCCCCTCTCTCTTGTCTTCTCTCTCATTTTCTCTTTGCATCTTTCTTTTCTGTGAATTTCAAGTTCTTATTTTCTTTATTGGCGGAACTATAAGGTAATTAAATCCTGCGTTGTTGCAAGGGTTTCAGTGTAGGTATTATGATTCAGAACATATAAAATAAAAAACAAATTCACAACTTTCTTTCTATGAAACAAACACTACTGTTTTCTCTGTATCTTTCTCTCTTCTTGTATAACCTGTTTTGTTTGTCTTGACCTTGAGATGTTTTCCCTCGTTGTTGTCAGTTTATATAACATTTACAGCCCACAACTGTTACAGTTCAGAAATGACATAAACACTATGTCTTAAAGCTCTGTGTATGTAAGATAATATCTACTCTCAAACATGCCTACCTTAAAACACTTCTCAGAAAATGTGATGTGCTGGTTTCTCCTCAGGCTGTGACATGTTCTCTGACATATCATGCTGCTTCTATATTCAGTGCCAGAATTTTTTGAGAAAGTCAATATTGAATTTTATATTTTGAGTTTTATTTTGGTAAAGAACTTGATTCTTTTGACTTCTGAAGGCTGCACTGCAGCAGAAAGTAATGCTCTTTTTTCCATCTCTTATCATTGGCAGGACTGACACAGCCTGTTTTCTCTGGGTTGCCAGGTTTGTCCACCAGTACTCTCAACAGTCAGACTGTGGTCACTCAGTTGGTGTTTGTGTTTCTCAGTTTCTCGTCCTCACAGTGCCCAAATAATCTGCCACTTGGAACTGTCTGTTCAGTGCTAAATAGCGTTGAGTTTTTGATGTCCAGTGCTTGATGTACATTTTGTTTTCCGTGGCTATTGTTGGTCCAGATTGTGTGAGAGTTGTGCAACTGTTAGGGCTCAACTGAGCAACTGAGCCGAGGCTCGTGTCCAGTCGGCTCATGGGACTCATTTCCTCTCGGCAAGATAAAGCGTCAGCATGGGACTGGGCTTTAACCAAGATGTTGTGTTGTCAAATCGTCCAGTTTTTAATTTTAACCCAAAGGAGACTCACGCAAAAAAAATTGTTCTTCTGCATGAAAACTCAGTGTCCTTGGCTCATTTGCTTTGAGAAAAAAAACATTGGTGGAGCTTGTCAGTCAGACCAGAGGATTCTAGTGTTTTTATTGGCAACAGGCTGGTTAGTTTTTTCTTGTAACACCTGGCATGAAGAGCAGACAACATGCAAATTAACAAAATGACTCTTTAAGCTAAGATTGTTGTTTTTATTTTATGTAAATTCACAAAACAATAAATTATGTAATCTGCTGTGTTTACTTGTTATATAACAAAAAGGTGTATGAAGTACCTGTATACTTTTTTATTTCTGTACTGACTTTTAAAGATCAGTTTCACAAGTTTTTTTGCCCTCTCTGGTTAAAGGTTATTCTTTTATTGTTATTAAACGTGTGCTCCGTTGACGCTGCAGTTGCACCCACCAGTGATGTCACATTGTCCTGAAGCCCACCTGTACATCATTGCAGAAAGGTGAAAAAATAACCACTGGGGGTCAGCAAAGATGAGATTTCAACTTTTCAGTTACTGAGGTGCTCAACAAAGAAACTGATTTTTAGATCCTTATTAATAGTTTCAATTTAAAACAAGTATATCTTACCTACACTTTCACTCTGCTCCTGCATCCCCGCACCATCTCCCTCCCCCTCCCCTCCCTTCATTTTTCTGCCTCTTTCTCTTTCTTTGAAATACCACACTCACAACTCTTGTGTAAGCAAACTCCTCACTGGCTCTCTCGCTCTCTCTCTCTCTCTTCTGTCCTTGACTTTACTTCTCGTTATCCGTCTTCAAGGAGAGATGGAGGGGCGGTGGCTGGGGGGAATCATGTTTCATCATCCAGCCATATGAACTGAGATGGAGCCTGACATCTCTCTTTGCGACTGCTTGTCTGAATATCGTTGTTTATGACTCACATGGCGCAATATTCAGTGGAAGGCTCTCTCTTTAGTCATACGATGAAAAAGTTCAAGGGACCAAGTCATTACATGCAACGAAAATTAGTCTCAGGCCATAACTGAGGGAGGGGGGAAAAAATAAACCACTTATCTATGGAACGTCTGCAGCAAGGCACTTGGCTTTGTAAGGAGAGGGGATTGGGAGCACTCACTAGTGAGTGGTAGTTGCATGCAGGCAAGCAGCAGAGAGGGAGGGGGGAAGCACTCACAAAGCTGAGTAGTTTGTGTGGTTCGCCTCCAGAGGGTTCAGGTTTACAATGGAGAGGAGGAAAAAAGGCAAAATAGAAGCTTCAAATGGCAGAGCAAAAGCAGCGGCACTCGTGACATTATAAAACAGCAGAATGTCTTGTGAAAAGATAAAGTGATTTGTCATGATCCTTAAACGCCTCAAAATTCGCCTTTCTGGATAAAACACAGGCATCTGGGCAAAATAATACAAGTGAGAAATTCATTATTGGGTTGTATGTTTTTAAGGTTTAAGTGATGAAACACTTTGAAGTGAATCTTTAGTTTGCTGTTGTGCTTTTTCAGTGACTCACTAAATCCCATAAGCTGCAATAGTATCTCTAACGGCCAGACCAGGGATTCCTTAATCACACCTAGACAGTGACTGTGTTTTATCCAATGAAGCCTCCTGCTTTGTTAGTTTTGAGAAACAACAACAGAATCAATTAAAAAAAGCAAAGGGGACATGGCATGAGGGAGACGGGAGTAAATAACGGCAACGATGGGTCGTAAAGAGGAACACTGATTTGAGTGAGCAAGAGAGCCTTTAACTGTATCCATTTAAAGAAACGATCTAATGTCGTTCAGAGTCTAAACTGAGGAGATTTCACACAATGGAGGCTGGTAAATTTCCTCAGGAGTGTGGACTCAATAAACAGGTGCAGGAATTTGTGCATTTGCTAGATGGAGACACAACAGTGACTCAAGGGCAAGTCTAATACACTGCAGAGAATCGAGCGAATGAAATGATGATAAGATATCATCCTCAGCTGGAACTAGACTATATGAAACCGAAGACGCACTGAATGAAGACAGAGCAGAGGGGCTAAAAAAGTGGAAAGATCAAAATGGAATCCACTTGGGAGTAGAACAGATTTCAATTCAATTTGATGAGAATTGAAAGTACAGTAGTCTATTTTTCTCCCCTCTCATTGGGAGAAAAAAAAAAAAGATACGGTAAATGCTGAACGTGCTTGTTTGGAGGGAGTGTTAGAGGCCCTCAAGGTGATAAGCCCTGTAGAGGCCCAGTACATTAATGAATTGACATTACAACAGGATCAATGGTGAAGCTCTCAGAGTCTGAAAAACCACACTTAATGAAAAGGGATTACTCTCTTAAGATCAAGGTCTTCCACTTCCCTTTCCCCCCAACTGCCTTTTTTCTTCTGCTCTTTTATATCCTGTTGTGTTTTCTTTCACGCTCCCACACCCTCTCTGTGGAAAACACATCCTAATTTTGTCCATATGATTAGTTTGGGTTTTTATGTCCAAACACACTTTGCTGATTTGTGAGAATTTGAATCTTCTCATAAAAGAACACTTCACCAAAAAAAAACCTTCTTTTGAACAACAAATAGGTTTCACTTGGTTTGGTCTGTGGCTCCTAAATGTTTGTATAGCAACGGCGTCTGTAGTCCTCTAATTTACCGCAAGGCAAACAAAACACATCAAAATGTCTCTAGCAAACCATTCCTGCAGGATAATCCACTCTTTTGCCATTGATCCCACTGTATGTTCAGTACAGTATGTTCCAGTCCCTCCACAATATGGCTGAATTCCCTTTCATGCCATGCTAGCACCTTGTCATAGTCTCTAAACCCAAACCAAGGATCCACAGGAGCATATTAAGTAATTTATTGATGCATATGGACCAGTTCGAAGTGAATTATGACGCTGGAGTTTTTTTTGAGAAATCTCTGAATATTTTGGTACAATTGAGTCACCTACCTTTTAGGTGCATTGTTGTCACACTGACAGCATAAAAGAGAAAGGTTAAACCTGCCCAGTTTCCCATGTCAAAAAGATAAAGATAATAATAAATACAATAACAGTAATAATAATCACACCTGCCATCATAGAACTTGTGTATGACATGTAGGTTATTGCCTGCTGCAGCAGTTGTGATGTGAACACATATGTTCATGTAGACTGTTGCTGGATGTATATAACACTACTCTGCTGTGTACACTCATGCCTGCGTTGTGTGTTATGTTCTCCCTCATGGTTTCCTTTCAGCTCCTCGTGTTTTGGTCATCCCACTGTCTCTTGAACTAATGAGCCACGATGCATTGCAGTTCCTTCGCACATTTCTCTGCTTGATTTCACATTTCTCCTTGCCTCTTCTAAGCCATTAGTTGAGACTGTTGTAACTCTCTGTATCTGTATCTGTGTGTGTGTGTGTGTGTGCCTTTACGTACTAGGAGCACCATACTCTCACCTGCTATGAATAATTGATCTGCTGAATCTAGGGCGCATGAAGTTTGTATGCAAGGAGGCAGCTGCTGCAGCAGTAGGAGGGTACCTTACAGTTTGTTTTAAGAGAAACATGTAAAGGCTGCCAAGAGGTGGAGATCAGCGAACTGGAAAATGCCACCTTCAGCGCAGGTATTGGTCTTTACTGACCTGATGCCTCCAGAGCAGAGCTGTGCAGCTTCTGCATTATTAATCCACAAAGCTTTTAGTTGCATGTCCTATATTGACAGAATGTGTTGTGGGTGTCTCCAAAGCTTGTAGATGTCATTTTTTTTTTTACAAATGTTAACATGATGCAACTTTAATCAACAGTTTTAAGTAGCTACAGCAAGATTGATACTTTGAATCACAACGATATTTGATAAAGAAAAGGATGAAATGGTGGAACGGAGGGTGTTGACATTGGGGAAAACATTTCTCAGTGTTTACAAAACACTCAGCAACACAATTTACTTTCTCTTTCCTGTTGATAATCAAGCAGCAGCACAACAACAGTTCAGAAGCTAAAACAAATTGAATTTTGGCTGGTAAATAATGTGAAATTATTCATGTTAGCACACGGACATTGCTAAGTCATGCAGTAAACTGCTCCCAGGCCATGCATTTATTATAGAGTCAGAGTTGACAGTTATCAGAAAGATAACTCTGAGATAAAAATGCAGGGCAGAGCAAAACAAATTGTGTGGTTCCTCATGCTATTAGGCTGATTGGAACGTCATATATAATAGCTCATTATATCTTTTTATTGTGTTGCTGTATGAATCCCAAAAGGAGAAATGTTCTCTGTGTTTTTTAACTCTTGGCTGCAGCCCTGCGTTGGCTGTTCTGCTCTGCTTTTCTAAACACTCTGTTAATTTACTAACTCCATGGGGAAATTTCACCATTTTGTTTGGCCCCTTTCACAGAAACTTCAAAGCGTGGGGTGAGTTAAAGAGCACCAACCCTGGAGCTGGTAATGACTCAACGCCTTGCTCAGAATCTCCCTAAGATGCTCACTGACACAAGGTTCATGACCAGGTCCCGATCCAGCTCTTAGAGTTACTACAGTGCCAGTCCATGTTTCCTCAAGTGCATCTCCACTCTTTAATACAACCTACTTTTTACTTTTCTATTGAACACACTGATACTGTGAAACTTACCACAATACTAAGGGCAGCTGCCGTCACTCAAACCCAAATATAATTTAAATGAATGAGTTATGTAAACCAAAACCAAAGCCTCTGGAGACTGCCTCAAGTGGCTCTTGCCTTTATTTTTCAGCCCTGGGGTTGCCACTTTGCATGGGAACCAGGAGGGTGTTTCCTTTCCAGGATTTTGTTTTTAACATCATCATCATTATTATTGTTGCTGTTGTTGTTGTTTTTTCAAGCAAATGAAGCCAAAAGTTGTCCATCAGAGATAGAGTGCTGGCAAAAAAGTCAACTTTGGCCTTTCAATACAAGTAAAAAATTATGGGATGTGAAAAGAATAAAATCTGTCTTGAATTTGCCTTCCTTCCTCTATATAGATGCGTCATATGAGAAATGTTGATTACTTTTGCTTTTTCAATAAAATTGCTGAAGCAGCTGAATCTGTCATAGGATTACTGTTCATTTGTTGTGTATGAATATTAATGTTCCTAAATCCAAGTTTACTGTGTTTTCGGTAGTCATATTACAATAATTAATCTTAGCCACAAATAGACACATTACCTTACAACTATGCAAACAGGATTTGTGTAAGTAAAATAGTATTCAAAAATACGTTGCATTTTTCTTTCACTTGCTTTGAAAATAAAAACAAGTGCTACTCAGATCAAGATTTTTGTGTGTTAAAACAGTACCACTTCTGTCCACAGGGGGAAACAGAATCAACATAAAATCTAAGTTCCTTGTAGTTCCTGTGGATTCAGTGCAGTATAACTTATTTTTTCTAAGACATGTCTTTGTCATTTGCTGCTTCTCTCTACATCTGCTGTCACAGCATCACCACAACTCAGCTGTCACTGTGAAAGAGACAATGATTGGCTGTGTTGCCCTCTGTCATTGACACATATACGCATGATTGAACAAGATGCAGCGACTGGATGAATCAGGGAGATTGACAACCGTTCAGCCTGCTGTTGAACGCTATAAAATCAATTCGTAGCAGAATAACAGTGTCTTAATTGTGTGTAACAGGAGAAGGAATGTTAGCATGTGTGCATAATGTCTGCATACTCAGTGACAACCTTATTTGTCACAAAACATTGTTCAATAATTCTAACTCCTTTGTTCTCCACAATTGTTATGTTACCCCTTATTTGGCTTCGCTGAACAAGAGCTAAAATGACATTTTGAACTCTCAAAAACAACAAAAAAAACTACTTATTTACCTTTACTCCTGTGAGAAACTGAAAGTACTAATTAATTTGTTGTAGGCATCTTGGTTAGTTGATTGACTCATATGCAGATTGAGGCTTTGGTTGCTTCAGTAATTCTGGTGTTAATGTCACTTAAGTGTCACTCAAGACAAATTGCTCTCAGGTAAAATAAATGTATACAGGCACATGAGGAGCCATCAAAAATCTGACACATATGTGGTCGCATCCGGAAATAAATTGAACTGGAAGTTCCCATATGCTGTGATAATAAGACAGATTTACCATGCATTTCAGTGCCTCTAGCTTGAAATGACACCGATACCAGAGAACCATCTTGTATATTGTGAAACAGACTGTGAAAATTTCTCTGCATTTGAAGAGACCCTAGATTATATCAAACACCTTCAACCATGAAAGATAATTATCAGCCACTCCACCAACAGGAATAGCATTAGAAATGCTCTCTATCACTTGCTGAACTACATATAGATACACTTGGATGATTTATAGGACCATTAGTTTAGTTTGGCTGGTGCAGTGTGCAGCATTGCCACAGGGAGTGCAATATGTTTGAATCATTTGCCTTTGTGCTGTCATGATGCATGAATGTAGTTGGTGGTTGGTAATGTTGCCCCAAACAGCAGTGATTTAGCTTTTGTACCTGTGTATATTTGTACATGGATACCGTGTGTGTGTGCTGTATGTGCGTTTGCATCTGTTTGTGTGCATGCAGCCCGTATGGCAACTATTAGGGTTCAACCGACACAGCAGAGACACGAAGACTAAAAAGGCCGGCGGGTACAGACGCAGCTGTGAATGAAAGCAAGTGAAATTAGCGCCTACTAGACACCCATTAAGTCTGTTAATTAATATGTAGGTAGCAAACATCTGTGGATAGCTGAGCCATCAGACATCCCCCCGGCTTCTCAGCAGCTTCATGTCCCATCTTTGAAATAAATGAGCTTTATTCACCTGCACACTCCACACAAATCTTTCTCTTTATTCTGTGCATGCTCCATATGGTGCCGCTTGTTGTTTGGAGGAGTTATTTTTAGGTCGTCTGATTCCTCAACCTGTGAAACACAGCTGTCACTCACATTGTGCCTGCCTTTTTCAAACATCCCCTCTGGTTCAATTGCTTGATTTTATATGTGTTTATGTGTTGTGTGAGATGCACTAAAACCACTGAGATCCTCATCTGTCTGCGACTGTCTGCGCCATTCAGGGGCAAGAGATGTCTGTCACACCTCTGACCTTCTGTCAATGTCTGCAGTTTCTCACCATTTATTTACTTTCTTTTTCTCTCGCTCTGTCCACTCCAAATAGTGAATCTAAAGAGATTTATCGACAGGGCCACTTCATTGACCAGCCACTGCTGCTCACAACATCAAAAAGCCATAAAATACCACTTAACAGACATAAATATCAATAATGTTAGGTACATGCTGGTCCCTTTAACCCCAGACGTATTTTAGCACTCTGTATTCCTGGCTTGCTCTGTGGCTTCAGTTCTCACCTGCTCCTTTTCCTTCAGCCGTACTTCTCCTGCAGCAGGGATGCAGTCAGAAACATGAAGCACTTCAGTCCCTTGATGTGAGGCCAAGCCGTCAGAAGCATAATCAATTCATTATACATGTGCAGGAAGTGTTGACAGTTTAGAGTTTCACAGGACACACTGTTCTGTCACACATGGCACAAATCAAAGGAATCAAACATGAAGCAGGACAACAAAGCAGAGATCAATTTAGCAAGCCCTGCTGCTCAGAACCTTGTTTGGATGTCTGAACATTTCTTGATAAAACCCTTAATGTCCAAAGTACCAAAAATAATTTGCTGAAGTAGAGTGATGAGGTAACTTGAGGTAGAAGCTAATTGATTTCCCTCCCAAAATCTATATTCATCACAAAAGAAAAGAGGGAGAAAAAGCGACAGAGAGACAGTCATTGCAATTTTAAAGAGGATTTTCCAAAAATGAAGCTTGAACTCATAATCTGAGAGATACTCTTAATATTTCATAAATTCTTTGTATAAGCCAATTACATTATGAGCTCTGCGTGACCTAATTTATTTGTATTGTGCTAGCACGAGATAAGAGATGAGACCAGTTATGATGCTGCTCCAACACAAACAGAAACACACTAACTCTCATGCACTTGCAAGCAATCTTTCAGGTTGTTGATGCCTCTGCACCAAAGGAATATCACGGCGACAAGATCCATTTCTGAAATAGTTCTGTTCTGCTGCATTTCTCAGAGATCTTAGCATTGTCATTGTTCTCTCCCCATTTTCCTTTCATTCTCTAGAAGAATAGGCAGGCAAACTTATGAGGCAATATTGCCTGCAGTGGAGCAGGGGAATGGCAAATGAGACAAAATCTATAACATTCTGCAGTAGGCTGTGAAAAAAATAACAAACAAACATTCTCAGGCAGAAGTGTCGCTGGTCGCAGCTGTTGGCAGGAGTGTTCATGTGTGAATTTGCTGTTCACTCAGAAAATAATGGCAGTAATCAGTGTTTTTAACAAGTCAACGGAGATGTTCTTTGAAAATGGTAATGAGAAACAGCTTGAGTGAAAGTTGTAGTTTTGTGCTGTTTTTATGCTTTAAGAATAAATACCTGCATCCCTGCTTCAGTTACAACCCTGTTAATTAAATTAGATATGCAATCATTGACCCATAGCGAAAACAGCAGAAGCTAATGCTCTTTTCAGAGCTTTGTTCAGCTTGTTGTGAAATCAAGGCTTATGTAAACTACTTATATAAACATAATTTTATGCAAAACTTATTTTAATAGTTAATAGATTTTCCTTCTTTTTCTTGTTATTATAGCAGTTAATATCATAAAATAATAATTAAAATATTAATTTAGGTGTATATTATTTTCTGATTTTGTTGCAGTATATTAAAAGACATCTTGGGCCCTATCGTACACTTTGCGCCATCCGCCAGTGGCGCATTGGGCGGGGAAAGTTAAAAATTAATTCATGGGAGT
>JAPZDY010000024.1:18455428-18481506 GCA_029783645.1 Ctenochaetus hawaiiensis
CAGACCTCCGCCCCTCGGCGCACAGAACCGGCACAAGTGGATTTCCTATCTTACACTTGTGACAAAAATGACGTTTGACGGGTGTAAGATAGGAATGACACTTGCGCCACTGGCGCGCCGCGTTTGCGCCGGGTGTAAGATAGGGCCCCTTATCTCAGTATACGATGTCAAAACAAGACAGTCATCTTTCTGATGGTGAAAGCATTAACTCAGCGACTGAACTGGGAGGTTGACACAGAGTACTTCTTAAAAGGGCAAAACACCTCTAACTTGTAGTTTTGTTGATGAGCACACAACGCCTCTCCAGCACTCAACAGTACACTTTGGTGTCCCAGAAACACCTCCCTCTGTGTTGTCCTGGCCTGCCCATTCAGGGCCCAGCAGGGGTCTTACCCTTTTCATCCAAAGCCGCTGGCTGCTTATCACTGCTGCCTCCGATGCAGCTTTAATGGAAAAGCACAGGCTCTGGTCTCTGATTCCCACGTCTGTGAGCAATGAAGTGGTAGATGTTGCCACAAAACTTCTGCACCCCACCTTCACAGGGTAGAGTTCAGTGTTCAGGCCACGATGTTCTGCTTTAGCAACTAGCACAAAACAGGATGGATGTTTCTCTAAGAAGTCCTGTCAAGTCTGTCCTCCCAGGGTTCAGTGAGTCTGATGATGAAGAGTTTATCAAGAGAAGAAACAAGAGCACTAATTGGGCCTTAGGGTGGTGGTAGTGATGGAGAACTATGAGTTGTTGGCTGATGTCAACTAGCGTCTTCTACTTGCATGCAAAGCATAGCTGGGGTTGCCCCTGGTTGCCTTTGCTCACAGAAAAAAGGTTGTTGTTCATAGGAGGTTGAATGCAAGTGTCAAACAGCAGGGCTAAAAAATTAACACATGAGGCTGACATTCAAAGAGAGTCAACACAAGAAGCCCAGTATTTAACTGCCTACCATTACAGCAGATATAAATATGTTTACATCCTAATACCAAAAACTGTTTCTCTATAAACTGTCTTTATAATCAATTTACCCATTCATGAGAACTGTGCAGGAATGAATTTCTGAGTAATTCACTCATTATGAGTAAGGTGTGGCCGTTTTGAGTCACAGTAGCTGCTGATGCTTCACCTTCTTGTCCAAAATAAAATTACTCCTGGTTTGAAAAGAGCAAGATAGTAAAGACCATAATGCCATTCTTTTGGTTGTTTGTGCTGCATTCCTCCGGTAAAAGGTATTTGCTGTCAGTTTGTTTTTCAGAGTCTTTCAGGCTTGGTTGTGATGTGTAACTTCCTCGGGTGAGGCTGACACAGACATGGACCAAACAGAACACCCTGGATCTTTAACAAGCCACTGATGAAGATTAAATATTATAGCAAATAAGGGTTAGAAAAAAAAAACATGAAAAGATAATCTGCTCTGAACAGATGTTTGCAGTAATATTGCAGTTATTTTCACCACAACATCCAGTATTGAAGCCTACTGAAGCCTACTGAAGCACCATGTGTGACCTGACAATAAACAGGAATATTAAAAGCTAAGGACAGAGACAGCCTCAAAAAAAATTACTTTCTTTATTTTTCATATACTCTCCACATTAACGTGACACTTTTCTAGCATCTTCTTATAACATATTGAACCTCCAATTTATCAAGAGAAATCATGCAAAACAGGCAAATCATTTTCTATTTGCAAAACACAAACTGTATATATACATACAGCTACAGATCATAGGACTGAAGGTACCCCATAACATACACCAGAAGAGTATAGTATCGCAGATCATAATGTATAACACTCTACACTATGGTCCACAGGGTAATATTGACACTGTACACATTTTGAAAGATGGACTTTTCAACCCTGCTCTTCAAAAGAATTAGCTATTCAGTCAATAATCTAATATATTGTTTGAACATTAATAACCACCATGTGCATGAATATGACAGTAAACGCCTTTCGAGTGTGGAGTGAGCGAAGCATTCTTTAGGAGCAGCCATCTGCAGGAGCAAAAACACCAGGGTGCTTATCAGTGTCTTTGGAGAGACACAGGAAATTGAGTTTGTCCAGTCTAATGATGGGCAGAGTCACACAGCTCTACAGACGTTACCGTTTCCCTCCTATTAGCAGACATGTGTTATTCATGAGGGCAAACTAGTGTGAACTATGCCTCACTGATATTCCACACAGTCACTTCTCAGTCTGTCAGGGGACCAGAGCCATTGTGTTTTATTCATTTATTTATCTATTTCCCAGCGCATACCCACAAAGAAAAAAAAGAGAACTTGGCGATGATGAGGTCACAGGGTGAAACGTGATTCTGCATGTGAAGGGCTATCAATAGCATCTGTCATCAGTAATCAGTAGGGAGGGAAGAGGGGGTGATGGGGAGAGACTTGGAGGTGAAAGACTTGTGATGGGAGTGTTAAAACACAGCCGAGGCTCCGACCAGGAATAGCTGTGTCTTTTCCTCTCCAAAGACACATTACCTCTCTCTTTTTTAGAGTCTCTCCTTATTCTGCCAATTTCCAATAGGCGCTTTTGGCATATATATGCTCCGTTGTGTCCAAAGCTATTTATATAATACAATTTGAGCTGAATGGCTCATTGTGTGAGCGCACGACGCAGTTATGACACACATTAATTTTTTACATTTTCATTTAAGGACAGCATTCCCACACAATGCGTGTGTCCTCCTCTGTGCTGAAAACCAGTCTCTCTATACAAAGCTCTGTAAACAAGCGTCACTCAGCCTTTTATGCTTGTCACACTGACATGATCTGTCTCATTCATTCATTCACAAACCTGAAACACATGTTGATGCATGTCTGGTGTATCCATAGAGAGCTTTCCACATATACAGTGACTGTACAAGCATAAAATCACATTTCTGTGACACTATGGTGTGAATGCATGTGTGAATTACATTTACATGTGTATTTAATGTAATGTGTTTTGCGTGTGTAAATACACGGGATGTTGAGATCAGTGAGCTGGCAGGTGTGTTAATGTCTCTGGTGGAAACGCATGTTTTGCCAGCCTAAACAGAGAGCACACATGGTCTCAGTGTTGCTGAGAACAAGGAGAAGAGTGTATGCTTCTCCCTCATCACTCAATCTGCATGCAGAAGAGAGTGTTTGAGATACTGCGAGCATCTAAAGAGCATTCACACCATAAATTTCTGTCTTCTGAAGCCCCATCATGGAGTTGAAAGATTCTGTTCAAAAGAAAGGAAAACAGGACGATAGTATTGCCCATATCTATCATGTTTTTTTTCTTAATGTTTCTCAGTGCAAATGGTGGTATTTTGCTAAGCAGTGAAAACAGCCGTTTCAGGGGAAAAGATTAAGCAGGATAAAGAATCTATTACTTTGTCCTGACAAGCTAAGGAGAGTGAGAGGAGAAGAGGCGAATCCTTGTGTCCAACGTGATTAGCAGATCACTGATTCAAATTGTTTCACTATCTAGGCAGAATCTAAATTCCCATCCCTTCGCTTTGTATCACACTTTTATCACTGTCTGTCTCTCGCCGGCTCTGATCATTCTCCTGTTTGAAACCTGCTACCCAATTCTATAGACATGCATGAAGTAAAGCGTTAATGGAAATAGTTTAAAGCCTCAAAAAATATCATTCCAGCAATAAGAGAAGGATCACTTTTATGAATAATGGAACCTCTTGGATGAATCCTTGCTAAGGCAGATGATTGAAATGAGTATTATTTCATGTCAGAACAAATGTATAAGCATAAGACAGATTAAATTTATTGCATTTCACATTTTCTTTAAAATTCTTTTTCTCTGAGGGTCAGTAGTATAATAAAAAGTGAACAAATACAGAATACTAAATGACTAGAGAGCTGCATCTCAAGTACCTGGTAGCTGCTGCTTAATGCAAATGTTCCTCAAACAACGGCTGGAAAAATTTACTGTCTCGTCTTGCTTATTTGTCTGATAAATAAAGCAACCCTTTATTTCCCAAGAGTAATGCAGAATGTTTTCACTTATTTACCCAGTCAATAGATGCTATACTTCATACGTCTTCACGGAAATGGTGAGTAGAGAGAGAGAGACTGAGATTATAGCAGCTGCAGTGGAACAACTTTCCCTGTTCAGTCTTGACGTTGTGACAAATCTGAAAATTGCCAATCATATACTGAAGGATACATGATGTGATGCAGGTCATGGCCTTTATAATTAAGAGTCTTAATTAAGGTCAGGCTTGTTGCAACGCTCCCATGGCACATCATGATCTCTCATACAACATATTCAAATGCATATCAGCATACATAAACACATACTCACATTCAACCTTCTGACAGAATTCAGCTGTGAAGAATCGCCTCATTTTGTGGGCACATTTTTGGTTCAGGAGCATGCATGCACTTTTATTGTTGCCCAGTGGCAGGGCTTAACAAATCGGATTAGATCCGTGCCCAGGAGAGCACACTCCTGTTCAGGTGACACACAGTTCTGCAACTAGACACTGAGAAATGCTGTTAAAGGTCAGTGGAGTCAGACGGTGAATGTCACAGCTTAGCCACAGTTTGGTGAGAAAATACATTAGATAAATACGCCTGTCTTTTAGTGGAGAGTAATTCTGCCGCTCCTGAATTTCCAGCATAAAGGACCCAGGTTTACAGGGGGAGTTAAAAGGCAACAGAGGAATATCGATTAGAGGCAGTGAATCAGGCCTCTGCTATGCTGTGAATAATAAATTGAGGAGAAGACAGCCAGGGGTTGTCAGTTGGAACTTTCATGATGAGCTGTGAGTTGAGCTCATTTTCCATGATACTGTGGATAAGTCACATCTCCCTTCCAAAGGATCTAGGGAATCATGTCACCAATCAGAAAGCGCCTCAGAGCAGCTTATTACAAGTTTAAATAAGCATTCCCACGCCCCATTTAACAACACAAAAAGACTGATCACAGCCTCCTTTCAATGCAAAGTAGAGCCAATGGATTCAGGGAAGGGATTGGACTCTTAATAGCACATTCCCTTTGGTGGCAGAATATTGGAATGGGTAATTTCTGAAATAGCTACATATGTGTCGAATCAGACAAGAGTGTTGCACCAGAGATCCAATCAGCTTCACTGAGATGTCTTGTGACTCACTGGAGCAGGTGTTTCTGTTTGCGCTCTTCAATAGACTCCTCATTGTGGGCCTAAACACACTCAGTGGATTCGGTCAGTAAACTGTGACAGATAGGGTCCATATGTGTAGCAAGCTCTATGGCACTGGATAAACCAATCAGAGAGACAATATCTCTGCTTTGTGAAAAGCAGAATATAAAATGGATTCTGGCTCAGCAACACATGTCCCCATTGGCACAAAATCAGAATATAAATTAATTTTCAAAATCGTGACTCAGGCCCTCAATGGTGTTTCTGCTCCTTGTTCCTGTTTCCTGATCTGTGCTGCATGAGAACAGTAGACACAATCAAATCAATATGAAGAGATGCTAGCAGCGTGGGATGGCAGTGCCAGTCACTTGGTCCACAACTTTGGTCCAGACTGAAATATATTACTGTGTAGAGTTTCTGGATTGATTTTCCTCAGCCATTCCAAATTATGGGGTTACAGTTCAGGGGGGTTGGAATTTGTGGTTCAGAGTAAAATGTGGAAGTATTAGACTGAAGCCATGGAATTTGCACCTGATTTCCAAGATCCCTTGAGGATAAACTGACTTTTTCTTTACCAACACCAGCAGCTATTTTAAACATCTGCAAACATTATGGCATCTCATTCTTAGCGGCTTCAGCTGTATTTTGTGTTTGGTGCTGCAAAGAAAATGGTAGCCTGCTAACACACTAAAGTAAGATGTGAGCATGTTAGCAATTAGTTTTAGAAGCAAGTGCCGCCTCAGAGAGCCACTGTTGGTTGTAGAGTCTTTATATTGTTCAGATATATTTCTGCCTTTCAAGTTTTGAGCTAGAAGTTAAAATGAACTCTGCACTTAATTAATTTTCCTTTTTCTCTCCTTTCTTCTTTGTGCGTGTGTGTGTGTGTGTGATTTATGCCTATAATCTCAACCCCCTCCCCTGATGTGCACGTGTGTGTGTGTGTGCTCACTGTAGGCTGTGGGCTGGAGTTCCTGCTGGTTCTCTGTGGGCTCGAGTTTTCCTGGTCTTGCCCCCGTCACTGTATCTGCTACACTGCACCCAGCACCGTCTCCTGCCAAGCCCACAACTTCCTGACAGTCCCCGAAGGCATCCCTCCTGACAGTGAGCGCATCTTTTTACAGAACAATAAGATCCATCACTTACTCCGAGGTCACTTCAGCCCTGAAACTGTCACTCTCTGGATCTACTCCAACAACATCACATACATCGAGCCCTCCACCTTCCACGGCTTCACGCTGCTTGAGGAGCTGGATCTGGGAGACAACCGCCACCTGCGTTCCTTGGCTGAAAACACCTTTCACGGGCTGAGTCGGCTCAATGCGCTACACCTGTACCGTTGTGGGCTCAGCTCTCTACCTAACAACATCTTCCAAGGCCTCAGAAATCTGCAGTATCTCTACTTGCAGGTAAACTAGATAGTTTTACCACCAAGACTCTACTGGGGTTGTCACTTTTCTACATGACAAGTTTAAACATTTTCATTTGAAGTATTGACAAAACCCATGTAACCAAATCCTGAATTATGTTGCAGACTGTTTATGTGTAGTGCCTCTGTCGCCATCCTAGAGTGACAAGCTGGCAGCAACATCAGTGGAAAACCTCACCTGAATCCACAAGCTTTCAGTCAAATCCAAATTTATTACATTGTTTTTGGTGTCATGATTATCCAGCGCTTCCTGCTTGTTTTCTCCATTTTGTGAAAATAACAACAGTAGCCTGGTTTACTGCAAGTAACAGGACATGCAATAAGTAAGATGGATAGTGCATTTTATGATTATATTGTAAAAGGGGTGATTAAAAAGTTCCTGGCCTGAGGTACAAGGAGATGAGTTATATATCTTCCGTTACAGGCACACACAGTTCAACCCCTGGAGCAGAAAGTTTGAAGTTATTAACTTCTGTGAGATTTTTTTTTTCTGTTTTGGGTAATTGAAAATTGCAAGTCAGCTCTACCTGGCATAAATGGAAAGTACCAGTCTTTGTGCAGTCATCTGTTTCCTCCTTCTAGCGAGCTCACCCAAGGACATGTTGCCAACAATAGGTGAGGGTGCCCCGTTTTGCAGCATGGTGAAGAAGTTGGATGCTGAGTATAAATGTGACAGGGCAAGATGACTGCACAAAAGCTGATGTTGTTCATTTTCCCAGACAGTGCTGACTTGCAATGTTCAACTGACTGAAAACACAAATACAACAAAAGTTGATTGCTTTAAACTGTCTGCGTAATCACTTTAAGAGTTAAACTGCATGAAAGAGGAGCTGTAAATCTTATCTCCATGTACGCTAGACCACAAACTTATCAATCACCCCATTGATAAGGTTAATGTTAGGTTAAGGTACAGAAGTACTGTGCAAGGTAATGTTGAAATGAAATGAAAGTAGCATAGTATGTAAATCATAATGGTGTTTTGTCTGTATCGTCTTAGGATAATCACCTGAAGTTCCTGCAGGATGATACATTCATGGACCTCCACAACTTAAGCCACCTGTTTCTGCATGGAAACCGTCTGTGGAGTATCAACCAAAACACCTTCAGAGGTCTGCGAGCCTTGGACAGACTGCTTCTGCACCAAAACCAGATCGAGTGGGTCGACCGCCTGGCTTTCCATGACCTGAAGCGTCTCACCACCCTCTACCTGTTCAACAACTCCCTGGTACAGCTGTCGGGACAGTGCTTGGACACGCTGCCTGCTTTGGAATACCTGCGCCTCAATGACAACCCCTGGTCGTGTGACTGCAAAGCCCTGTCACTGTGGGAATGGTTGAAGCGTTTCCGAGGTTCGACATCTTCAGTGGGTTGCCAGGCGCCAGCTGATTTGATCGGGAAAGACCTAAAGGAGCTGCGCAAGGAGGACTTTCCCAACTGTTCACCAACTGTACCTAATTCAGAGTCTAGAGCCCAGACTAACAATTTATCTGGCACAGTGAATCCGTCTATGAATCGCGGTGTAGTGGTGGGCTCTGGGGGGCAGACCCACATAGTGCACCCCTCGAGGCCTGGCCGTTCTCGAAACTGCACGAAGCCTCGGAACAGGGTGAGCAAGGGGAAGGGTGACAATGAGGTTCACCACTCAAAGGAGGTCATGGCAGACAAGGAGGATTCCTCCCCGGATTTCACAGACGGGGGCAAACATGACCACACGTCTCCAGACGGCACCGTCACAAGGAGGAAGCACAAGTGCACTCCCCGGACCACTGTACGCCCCCCTAGTGGGGTTCAGCAAGCCAACAATAGGGCCACCTTATCCCAGTCCCTACTACATGTCCATGCCCTTTTTTTGGCCTTGATAACAACAAATATTGACTACATCCTCCGCTGACCCTCAGAGGGTTTGGCAAATGCTAATCACAAAAAAACACAGCTGTCAGCCCCTCTCTTGCTCCTGCACTACAAGGCCTGTGTGTCTTTTATGTATGTGTGCGTGAGTGTGATTATATGTGTACATGTTGTGTAGGGAGCTTTACTGTTCAGACTGTAACAGGCATCAAAGCATCAAACATCTACAACAGAAAAACTTAGCACAAGGATCGAAGGGACTGCAAGTCAGAGAATGATAAAAGGTTAACGCAGACGAAGCTTGCACTGCCACTTCTGCCAGAATGATTTCAACTTCATATGTCTTTTTTTAAACTTCTGTTTTTCACTCAGCTGGAGCTCAGATAACCAAAATTGGATGAGAATAGAAAAAAAGAGAAAAGTATGACAGAGCAAATAAGATTAAACTTGTTAGCTAGTTAGCTCAGAGAAAGTTAAGCTCAAGACAAGCGCTCCATCCAGCTTTAATTTTCAGTTCACACTTTGTAAATCATTGACAAGAAGAGTCAAATGGCAAGCTGATGACCTTGTGAATCCTCTGATGTCAGTTCTACCATGCTTGTCCTTTCTGCCAAATATTCCTCTGTTGCATCCTTCGCTAACAAAAGGTTGGAACATTTGGGCGTAAGTGTTATTTGTAAAAGAGGTAAAGAGTAGGCATGGCAATAAATTATTAGTCAGTATCAGACAAAGGAATGTCTCAGAACAAAGTGGAGATCTACAGCCAGAGATAGTTAATGGTTATTACCGAGCAACATGTCAGCTCATACCCTGTAGGAAGCCCTGGCAAACTAACAACTACTCTCTTCATGATATGGGCTTTCTTCAGGTGCTATACCAACCTTTCTGCCTATTTAACAGTGCTCCTCATTGGTGTTGCATTTCAACACACACCTCAGCTTCCATTTTCATTTACACCATGTCTCTCTCACTTTGTGCAACTGAATATTAGGCTGCTAATTGTTTCAAGATGACAAGAACTGCCATGCGCTATTTTCATTTGCTTGGAAAAACAATGTGTGTCTCTGGGAGATCAAGCTGTGAATATTGAAGAGTCTGTCTTATATCTTGTGTCAGATGTTGTTTATTTGATTTTTCTAAGACACAAAATGGACCTAGAGACGGATCCCTGCTGCAGGGCCAACAGGAGCCTTAGAGGTCGTGGGTCAAACGGGGCTTTCTCAGTTTCCCGGTGAGGTTGTGCTGAACTGATCCCTCATCAGTGAGGGCTTACCTGCCTCACTGAGAATGTGAGGAACACATTTTATTTCTTAGTTACTTAACTTTAAAGGGATGCAAGAACAAGACTGAAGAAAAAAATGTGTTCGTACCTTACAGGACCCATGAGATCAGTAAAAGATAAAAAACAACAAAAACATTTTGAGTGGAGGATGGAAAAACAGGGATCTTGCAGAGAGAACTGCGCCTCTTAATCGACTGATGTGATTGTTCATGGATGTGGGGATCCATGACCAAGACAATCGCTTTTGAAGTAACAAGGGGATGCGGTACAATGCAGATCGACAGATGGACAATTACAGGACATCTTGCTGTACTTCTGGAGCTTTTGTGCCTCCCTTAAATCCACTGATAGGATGGTGTTTGTATCAATGGTGTGAACTGTAATAACAAGGGGACTTCTTGCAGTGCTGATATTAATCATTTACTGTATTACTATGAGAAAAAACAATATCAGTGACATTGATGATGATAACAGGGTTTTCTGCTCCTCCTGTCAGGAGGAGTCTTTGGATTTTTGATTTTCTGGTGATTTGTTTATTTTACGTATTTTTCATGTTATATTTTAGAGCCTTTTATTTGTCAATGCACAAATTCCTCACCTCCCTATTTCTCGTTCTACTGTATGCCTCTTCATCTTCTTTCTTTGCCATAATCCAATTCATCAGTAAGTTATCATCAGAAAACAACAGTACAAAAATGTTTATAAAGATATTAAAATCTATATCTTCTTATGTCTACGGTTGCAGTCTGAGTCTGTTTATTGCTGCAGTTTAGGTTTTTGTAGGCTTGTATGCAGAGAGTAAAAGTCATCCTTTATCCCTCTTTTTCTTGCCCTTCTTTCCTTTTAATTCATTCAGACCAGAAATTGATTCTGTCAGCATATTTAGCTATTTTCCATCCTGTTTCCTCCTCTATCTTTGCACTAGTGTGCAGTTTGTCTCCCCTGATCAGCCCCTGCTGGCTAAACATGCTGGTTCCTACAAACAGGCCCACTCCTCTTGTACATATCTAGGATTTATGTACAGTACACACTGTAAATATTAGTGAAAGATAAGTGGGGAAAAAAAACAACAATGTATAGAAGTCAAACAAGTAATAAGTTCCCGACCAACCGGAAAAAATATTCAAAGATGACATACAGACTGTGGTGTGATATATTGCAGTTCAATAAATCATTGGAAAGCACTAAGGATATTAATGAAAGTGTCACATGGAATCTGTAGATTTTCCAGGCTATTATTATTATTAATGGGCCTTTAGAACATGAATCCTATTTCCTCCTCTTTGCATTCTCCCTGCTGTGATAGAAATTGATCCACAAGTAAGTGTTCCATTACACTTTTTCTATCCTAAATTCAGTTTAATGATAAATGAGCACAGAAGAAGTGGTTATATGCATGAATGGGAGCGCTGTGTAATTATATTTAAACTGATAGCTGGTCTATCATCTGGTTGTTGATGCTGATGTACCTCATTCAAGTAGCTACTTTTTCTCTGCATCCCTCTATGACTTTGTGTTTTTAATAACATTACTCACAATATCATTCTTTTAGGTTGTGATGTTTAACATTTTTCTGCCTTAACAACCAAAAAAAACTGTAAAATTAGGTAGTTCAATAAAATTAACAAGGTTGCTTTCGTTTTGATTACGCTAAATTTTAATATGCTTTGCGTTGTTAGGAACTCACCATGAAAGTTTTATCATATAAAAAAGTCATTTTTGTTTTAATGAAACAAATTGTTCCAAATCTAAAGTGTTTATGTAGATTTTTCTGAACTCCAATTCAGTCTGATCCATAATAATCAAGTTCAAAGTCAGCTAAGGTTAATTTTCTTTTGTCCACGCTCATGTCTGAATGAGCTAAATGAGATGTTATATGATAAACAGGAAAAATATGAGGCATCCCTGCATCAATTTGTAACTATTTGCTTGAGCTGATGGGGTGTGGATTCTCTAATAAGCTTGTTCACATGCACAAAAACATCCATCACTTCAAAACAGTGGTCCGCACACTCATGCTTGATGTCACGGAGGCTCAATCCACTGTTTATTAATACAGTCTCATATAGTAATCGTTGAGTCAGGTTGACTCAACTAACATATTCAACATAGCACAACCTCCGCCCCTGCACTCTGTCTGCTACTTGAAGATGTAGAAGAGGGTGGCGACTCTATAAGGGGGATGCATTTTGATTATTTTTTAACAAGGAGAACGGCATCCTTCTTCATCAACCCTCAAATCACCCACTATGTGCATGAAATGAAAACATGAAATGTGTTTTTTAAGCTGAATAGTTCGATATTGACAGAGACATACCCCCTTTCCCTCCCCCCGTAGTCTACCTGCTCAGCCTGTCAGTGAGGAACAACCGCTGGAGTTTCAAGTGGACAGCCTTCATGTTCTGACAGTCAGGGCACTCAAATGGAACAAGTAAAGTAAACACAACATGTGACAGTTGTTAAAACTTTAAACAAAAAGTTCACTTAAACTGAAAACTTCACCATAGATGGTAAAGTTGGCAGTCAGAGCCCATTGTTTGGTATGTGCATAGCAACACTGTTAAAATACCATGTGAGTTAACAAGTCATGGGTATCAAATGTCTCAGAGAGCTGAAAGACTTGAAAGACACTTCATTGGTTGTGCTGCTGATGTAATGA
Organism: Ctenochaetus hawaiiensis; assembly: GCA_029783645.1. Lineage (NCBI taxonomy): Eukaryota > Metazoa > Chordata > Actinopteri > Acanthuriformes > Acanthuridae > Ctenochaetus > Ctenochaetus hawaiiensis. Next base: position 18,467,750 of record JAPZDY010000024.1, read on the forward strand.
TGATACTTATGTGTTGAGGTTCTGCCAGCCGCAGCTCTTCTGCCCGTTCTAACACCGCCTTAAAACTGGAAGTGTTGTGAACAATACAAATCAGATTTGTAGAGTTTTCAGCGAAGACTGTTTTAACTGACTGGTCAAATCACTAACATGATGCCATTTTTTATTCATACAAATAAACTAACAATAAATAAAAATGTCAATTATATGATTTTATGAGAGAGGTTTGCACTAGCCTTCATGCAAAGCTAAGCTAACATCTCCTGACTGCATAGCTCTATCTTAACAGGACAGACATGAAAGTGGTGTGAAACCTCTTATCTAAGCATGGAAAATATCAATTTATCATATTTTCTAAATTATCCAACTTTCCCATAAGGTACTTGGTATGTTTGATCCATTTTTTTGACATCAGATGACAGACGTCCGATGTCTGTTGACATCAGAAAAAAACTAGTTACAGCATCAGTGGAGAAGAAGCCAAAGTTTGAGTCAGGAGTCAAATTGACACATTAATCAGTTGTTTGGAACATTAATAAAACATTTTTTCTTTCTGCAAACATAACCCTTGTAAAAATGATTGACATTTCAAAGAGTAAAACTTAACCAAATTCAAGGACAATTAAAGGACAATTCAAGGACTTTGACCTTTGGTTGTCATCATTTAATAAGGTTCACTGTCAATTCAAAGAGTCATCAGGAATGAAACCAACAAATATTTTACTGTGATCTAAACTTGTTATGTAGTCTACTTTAGTAAGATAATTACTCCTAATGTCAGCAAGCTTTTCCAGAGCCACTAAGAGATTGCTGGACTAATCAAAATGGAGTAAATGCAGACAAGCACCAAAATAAAATGGCACTTAAATTGGGCAATCACAGAGTCAGAGTTATCTTGTAGCTGAGAGTTTTACACAGAATTGTTTAATTTTCCTCCACTTTGAGGTGAATTAGTATCTGACTCACACATACTCTCATCTGACTTGACCCAGTTATTTGGAAAGCACATCAAAGGCAGGGACGTAATTGTGATTGTCTCATAGTGGAGGAGATCTGGGAACGATCAGCATACAGTCAGGACTCATTTCAGCTGGAACATCCTCTGTGCAAAACCAGGTAGGACAACGATGGCATTATTAGGAGCCAGGGCCAAAACACATCTGCATAATTAAAAGATGGAATGAGGAGAAATAAGTCGTAGAATGTGGAATGTGTTTAATTAAGAAAATGAGAGAAGCTGAGGGAGGAGGAGCGGGGAGCTACAGTACATCAGTAATTGAACAGTTAGAGACAGAGGAGATCACTGGGATTCATGGGGGAGGAAATGACGCACATGTATGAAACACAACCCGACATGTGATAACACAGTAATGAAGCAGAGAGGAAGAAGAGTGAGAGGAAAGCACAAAAGGTGTAAGAAAATAAAAAGGAGTCACGCACTGCCTCCCAATACTCCAGCATGCTTCGTATAAACATAACCATGTATGTAAGACACAAACATAACACCTGGAAGCTTGTATTACACATCACCACAACACGCTGCATTCCCCAGTATATGAGGCTTCACATCACAAAAAGCAGCTTGTTGATTCTTCTTAAGGGGTGACTGTAATATGGAAACAATGCAATCAGGCTAGATTTAACAGCACTAGGAAGTAATTAAATGACAAAACAGATTTGAATGTAATTAGTTATACTTATTAAAAAAAATATGCATTAATTTACAATCATTAATTTAAAGGTTGGTGTTTACACAGAGGTTACATAGTAGAGTAGTAAAAAGAGTGATTGTAAAACATAATGTTTGTTGTGTTCTTTTGCAGGGTCAGCGAAGATGGTGGTACTAATTTAGGTGCAACAACATCAAGCATAAGATGTTTAACATGGAGCTGTTTGGATGTCATGTGTCTAGACTCACTCCATTGATCAGACAGCATCCCTTTAAATTCTGACTGTTGTTTTGATTGGTTCTCTTATTTGAATTTGCACCGCCTCTTTTATTACAATGAAATTACTGCACATTACTCCAATTCAGGATTTCCTAAACCTTTTCATCTTAGGACTCCACAGAGAAATTTACTGTCTTTTCAGGAGACAAACTTCAAAAAATATGTATCAAGAATTTTCAGAACATTTACATTTGTAAACTGTTGATAAAGAACATTGACAGTACCTGAGCTGAACAGGCAAACCCAACAAAATAGGGCCCTTTTTTATTTTATTTATGAGAAATTCAATTACATAGCAGCATTGTTATGCATTTCACTCGGCCAATTGGCAACTCAATAAAAATGTCACCCTGAGTTTGCCACCGCCAGCTGGAACTAACCCGACTAAAGTGTAAAGTTTGTTTACTAGCAATGAAAATTCAATCTAGCATCATCAAGTCAACATGGAAATGCTTGGTGTCAAACCTGAGGAAACATCTACAGACAAAGCAACGACAATCAGTCACATTAAATAAAAAATAATAATTGAACACATAGCTTAAACAGTTGTTTAAAAAAGACATCAAAATAGTTGAATACTTTAATGAAGTAAATAAAAAAGTTACATTAACATTTTTGATGGGTCACCCAGTATTCTATGACCTATTACATATCAAAGTAACTTTCCCAACACTCCTTACGGGTATAAATCCCCCTCCCAAAAAGAAAAAATGAAAATGCAGCCTTTGACTATCTGTGTGTTATTTCTTGGCTTTTAATTGACTCACTGTCACTTCTGTGTGGCTTTAATTAAAACCAAGCAATTAGAAAATTGAAAAGGAGATGAAGAAAGTGGGTGAGCCGGGAAGGGAGACGGTGCACGGTGGGACATGATAATTAAGAGCAGACACACGACGAAATGCCACAACACTTGTGCCTATTCCCACTCCCTCCCTGAGTCCCGCTCTCCCCACTCAATCACAAAGCTAATATCACCTCTTTCTCCATAAAACCTTTTCTTATTCCAGCTCTTTTATTTTGTCTATTTATTTAGCTTAAAATCCCCCTAGAGCGCTGGTGTGCTCCAATTCTACAGAGCAGCCAGCCTGCATACCAAACTGAGAGGACTTGAGCAGCCCAAGGCCACACCACCACCTGCATGGATTAGAAGCTCGCTAATCCTCTCATGTTTGACCTCAAGTCAGATGGAATATGCAGAAAAATTACTGAAAGTCAGCGTGGCATGTTTCTCCATAACAATACATCTAGGTTAAATGATTTTTTTTTTCATGGCAGGAGGGAGGAGGGAGGCACTGGTTTGTGCAGCGTTACTCATGAATCACATTTTCCTGTTGCTGATTTTACTGTGGAAAATGCTGACTGCTTTGTGCTCTGTGGAGCCCATGGCTTAAGCTGATTTAGCAGGTAACTTGAGCTTTTTTTGGAAAATGGAAATCTACTTCATTACAATTGTACTCACAAGTGCATTCACTGAGATCCAGGAAATATTCTGCTACACAAAAAAGCCATCAGTTTAGCCAAATAAACATTTTATTTGGAGAAAATAGTTGAAGGAACCCAGAAAGTCTGCTGGTTGTGGTCAGCTCTTGTGTCAGCTCCACCTCAGCTCCTTCGAGTTTCAGTTGTAGTTCAAACTAAACTGACATTTCTGATGTTTCAGAGGCAAAGCATCTCTAAGAAATCTGTTTATGAGCATGCAGATATTTAGAGTTTTCTCTCTCTTTAATGGGGACAAATTAGCTGAACACATTTGTTGAAAAAGGCATAGCACCCATGAGAGGAGCTGTGTAGATAAAAGTAGGAAATACAGATGTTTTTCAGACATTTCACTACGTTTTCCTTTTTTTCTTTAAATGGTCACTTGCAGCTAATCTTTGATCAATGGTAGGAGATATTTCGCTTATGTAGCACTTTACAATGAAGTGCACTATGCTTAACCTGACCTGGCCTCATTGTTATGTAACTGCAAATAACGAGACCCTCTATAACTGATTTCAAGGGGATAATGATAAGCTGCAAAAAGCAGCCTTGAAGTTACTACATTACTGAATCATTATGTGTTGATTAGCTGATAAATGGTCTCTGTGAATTGACCACTTTCTTCATGAGGCACTCCTGATTACCTCTGAGTGACAAAACTTGTAACTATCCATTAATTACTTGAGCATTAGTTACTCTTAGTGCACCCTCAAAAGAAGTGATGCATCATTCTAAGAAATCAATTCCTCATTACTTCTCCATCATCTTAGCACTATTTATCTTGTTTCCGCCTGAGTAAAGTAGCATCCTCCTACAAAACAAATATCTGCTGATGCTTACTTTTAGCAGGATTTTACAAAAATCTCTCAGTGTTGTTCAGACACTACTTAGAGAGAATTTGTCAGTCATTAGGTACAAATGTCTTGAATAATTTTCATTGTGCAGGAAAACTGTTTACCACTTTGGATCAGCAGGTTACAGTGAGAGGAGGAAGTCATCAGTAAACTGTGCTAAATATTTTCAACAGATAGTTATCACCTTTTATATTTCAGTCAATTAACAATGATAATGACAAAGACAGTGCAACCCAAACTATGAAGTGAGATTCAGTTTTTTATTAAATCTTGGCTCCCCTTTTAGACAGCGGCACTTTTTATTTCCCCTCAAGGCTGCCAGTGAAAAGCCTCTTTGGTCTGCTTTTGTTCTGATCAATGCCCACAATTAACACACGCAATCAATTGAGGAGGCCTGAGGAACAGAGACGTTGTCCTTTGAGTGTGAAGCGGGCGTGGAGCCCATCACTCCTAGAGGGGGCCACGCTCCAGTCAAGAGGCTAATGACACACACAGCACCTCCACACACACAAACACACAATTAATCACTCCTCTGGCAGATCTGAGAAAAGAAAAGTCCTCCTTAAATCAGCGTTTCATTCGGCCCTCTTCAGGGCTGCCGATGAGCTGTGCCTTTGTGTTCTGACTGTATGCACTTATTCAATTATCATAATTGCAACAAAGAGACAATAATGTCATGTAAAATAACTGGAGATGTAGAGTAGAGAAACAGTGGCAAGTCATTTTAACATGGTATACAAAACATGAAAAGTGTTTGATGAAGGATGCAATTATTTAATGAACAGCTTAGCATTTTTTTTGTCAACATAAATGTATATTCAAATCATTTTGAGTGCATTTGAGTATTATATTTGTCCACAGAAGCCTAGAAAACTCCACTCACAGGCAAAACCTTTCACAAGATCGGAGGGTGCAAAAGAGTTCAGTATTTTGGATAATGTACTTAGTTGGTTTTTTGCTGAGGTTTCAATAAGAGGCTTCGTATCACTGCCGTTTTTGTAGATTAAATATGAAGCCACAGCCAGCTGACAGTTAGCTTAGCTCAGCACAAAGACTGAAAATGGAGAAACAGCTACCCCAGCTTGAGCCAAAGGTAACACAATCCACCTACCAGCCCTGCTAAAATTCACTCATTAACACAAGGAGTAAACAAGATAAATCTTTGTTCCACGGGAGTTCATGTGTCAGGCTATTATGTGGAGGGGGCCAGTCGCAATAAAGACTCTAGAAAGTTAATGGTCCTGACCAACAAATAGTTTAGAATTAAAGTTTTTGTGAAGCTGAGCTGCTCTCTATAAGAAAATTTATCAGGGAATCGCCAACTGCTGATTAACTTAAGACAACTAAATGAACTCCATCTAACAACTTTGTATTTGTTTTATAATGTAGCACCCATAAGAAAAACAAACTCATGGTGACTTGGATCTTCTTTTGATTAAGTTATGGCATTATTTTTCACATTGTTTGCATTCAATGCTGCTGGCTTAAAATTGACGCAATACCTGATTATTTCTGTAGTCAGAAGATTTGTTGCAGTCATCGTGCAGGAGAGAAGGAACCTTGGACCTTTTTAAACAATACATTATGGGAGTCCATGTCCAGATATCTCCCAGTTTTTTAACTTGACTTAAAACTCTGCTCTGATCTACTGACAAAGTGGCTCTCTGGCTCTCCTACCGTTTGGTACAAAGAGAATGAAATATGCTGATTTTGTAGTGATTTTGTCACTCACCTCGAGGCTAGCCAGTGACAGACCCACCCAGACACCCTTAAACCTCTCTGCCTTTGTAAGTACAGAGAAATAACACTGAACAGCTCCCCTTCACTTCAGCACAGTGCTGTTTGAAATGCAATGAAGGGTGTCAGTTGCAGCTGATGGGTTGGATCACTGGGCGTGCAGTGCTTAATTATCATGTCAGCTTCTGCACACTTTCCAACACTGGCATCGCTCCCCAAGCTGATACTCTGAAGCTGTTTACTTGTAAAGTGCAACAATACAACCAAACTGATCATCTAGAAGGGTTTTGTGTCTTTATCTCTTTGTCTAATTCACACTGAGTGAAGGATTACAGCAGACTTTTACATCAACACTTAAGAAGACAACAGAGATAACAAATCAAACAACCTCCTGTGTATTAGCTAAGCCTTTAAAATGCTGGCGTACGAGAGGAAGTGCAGGCGTAGTGAACCTCGCCGTCTGAAGAGTCTTTACTGCGGTGGTTCCTAGATCACTTTGTGCTTAAATGTGTGCCATTTAAACAAACGAAGATGGCACAAGAGTGTCCCTTCACATTCTCATGCTTCCACTCAGTAGGGAGCAGCAGAGCGTCTGAGTTTCAAGCTTGTCTCACTCTTTCTCTCTCTCTCTCTCTGCACTCCTGCCCGGCGGCACAGGCATCGCTCAAATAAACACACAGCCAGACTGGCATACAGCGCTGCACATTATAATAACACTCACACAAACATGCACTTAAAAACACACATTTTTACATGCGATGCTCATCAGAATCTCATCATCTCTGCGTATACACCAGCGTACATGTGTGTGTCAGTGCGCCTGTAGGGCTTCCAAGTAGGTTTGAACCACCCACGCAAGTACCAGACCCCAGCTGTGTTTACAGAAAACAAATCCTTCTGATGAACTCAGACTGTAGCCAAACACCACCATACTAATGCTATATCTGAATTCATACACACTATGTACAATCCTTCATTGCATACAAGAGCTTTGATTTGTATGCAAGAAATTACAACCAGCAGGAGAGTGTAAACCAAAGGATATTATATTGACTCAGCGAACCAGAAAATTGTCGTTTAAAATGTAAAACTTGATATAAGGTTACATCATGCGACATTTTGCAGTGTTAGACAATTAGCACCTAACATCAGTCTAAACCTAGCAAAGTAAGTGTCTTAAATTTTGTTCAAGTGTTCACAATGACCACATGTGTTGCTTTTTAATTACAGCATTACAAAGCTAGTGTGGGTGAGATCAAGTCAAAAAAGTCAGTGTTTTTGGGATAAAATTGCCCAAATGATATAAAACAACCAGCACATACTTCTGTCAAGAACTTAGCTCAGGATTGTAGGAACCCAAATGCACGACTCGGCTCGGTCGAATCAGCAAAACAGGTTTTATTACAAGCAACGGTCAGTACACGGAAAGGCAGTCAAACCAGGCAAAGGTATCCAAAACGTGAGGCAAAAGGCAAGGTCGAAAAACAAGCAAGGTTCAAAATACAAGAAAGCTATGACTGTGACTATGACTATGATGCTGGAACGTGACCTGTGAAAATCGACGAACTGGCGACGAGACAAGACACAAAGGGGAATATATGCGGGATTGGGAGTGATTAGACACAGGTGCGGGAGACACAATCAGGGATCAGGTGCACACAGACGAGGAGGGGGCAGGGCAGACAGGAACCTGGAACAGAGACAGGGGTGAGTGCTCACAAAATAAAACAGGAAGACATGACATGAAACATGAGGGAGAAAAAAAAATACTTCACCAACAGTGAAACATGACAACGTTTGCAAGTTGCAGTGTAAGCATTGTTGTGTTTTATTTACTAAAATTATTTACATGTTAATGTTAACAGGCTAAAACATTGCACAAATATACATGCAAACAAGAGTCAAACTTACTCAGAAACATCAGTTACATAACATTTAAGTTTGCTAACATGACCAACTAGCTCTACCAAATGAGACAAGAACCCGACAAACAAACCTGAGAATGAATGTGTTTAATCTCTTATGTACTTATGTCTTAGTTACCTCAGGAGGAACACACTGAACACATCTTCATCCAGCACGAACACAATGAAAGCTCGCTTTAAAGCACATTTGCATGTATTATTTTAGAATATAAACAAACCACACAATAAGACTTAATTAGCAGTATTTCAACAAACTAAACATCGTCAGTGGCTTTTAAAATGTGCTGCTTATGATCTGATGCCCCAAAGGAAGAGGTGACATTTGTCAGTCCCCTTTGTAACCTGGTACATGACTGTTAATGATTAATGATTCATATGTCTCTGACTGATATTTGTTGCCTCTGATAAAAGAAACCGTTGACTCTTTTGGAAACAGAAAATGAAAAAATCACAAGTTCATTACAATATTACTTTTTCTGTGTTCATTTATCTTGATTTTTTTTAGTGACGCAATTTCATTTAAGCTTAAGGGGAAAAAGCTATATTTGGTTTGACATCAAAGATGGGATTTGCTGAGAAAACAGAATAAGCTAAGTAAACTTATAGGGCAACTAATGTCAAAAGTTATGTGAGCATATAGTTAAAACAAAATGTTATATTAAAGGGAAATATTCCTTAGGGATGGTTGTCAGTTTCTTTTCATTAACATTAAAATGTGCCAGACTGGTGCAGGAGAGAAGATGGCAAGCTGCATTAGGATCCAAAAGATCTTTTTGTTATTTCTAAACTACAACTGTCTCTATAAAAACAACAAAGAATATGAGGAAAAAAAACACTTGTTTATGATTCACTGTAGCTACTTTAACAATTTATGTGCTCCCTGACAGGACCTCACTACCATAAGGCCGTTATATCACATTCAGTGAGCAGAGAGACGGAAAATGATGGGAAAATGCAGGAAAGACGTCACTTTGTGCGCATTTTTTCAGGTTCTGTTGAGTCTTGCTTTAAGGGACAGATCTGTATTGATTTTGTGACATGGGAATCAGGCTCTGCTTTAATTTGATAGGTGCATTCACAGTCCTCCAAGCTAATTGCACAGGCCATGGCAGCTCAAGACTCACTGCTGGGACCAAATCAGTGTGACACTCAACAGTGTCGACCAAGTCTGCAGCTCTGTGCAGTAAAATCTCTCCAGTCGGTGGCAGAGGACCTGTCCTGCTTTATCACAGACGTGTCTGTGGTGTGACAACATTGAAATGCCAATACTGTCCTGGGAGGCAAGTGTTTTGGTCAATACCTGATGTGTAAAGTAAGAAAAACATCCTTGTTAGTGTAAGTATTTTGCTGATGCAAGTGAGAGAGAGCCAACTGTAATGATAGGATTGATCTGTAGGTTTTTATCTCACTACACACAGACAACAGATGTGCACATAAATGTAGCTATAGATGAACAATCTAGAGATAATCTATTGATGTGATCGCACCAGCCGGGACACCCGTCAACACGCTGACAGTCCGGCCCATGAGAACTCAGTATTCATGGGTTGATCCTTTCCCATCTCCTTAGACAGACAGACAGACAGACAGACAGACATTTTTATGTTCATGTCAAATAACTTTTCATTCATCTTTGCCAATGATGACATATTCTTCACTTATGATTCCCCGTGTTGAAAGCTGCACACTTTTTGTATCAAACAAGGGAATATTTCAGCAAAACACGTCAATCATAACAAAGGTTAAAAGTTTACCATGTGAGGATGGTTTAGCATATTAAACAAATCTGAAACAGTTCACCTGTTATGAACAACTTCACTTCTCTCACTGCTGGTTTGATCCCATCACAAGTTGGTCTCTGGGTAACTTTATGTCTTGGGGTGACCAGAATGATTGGAACTGGGATACAGTGATCCTTCCCTTCAACTGAAAGGGGTCATGGGCATAAAATGGGGGCAAAAAGCCACATCCCTATTTTCTACCACCCTACTTCAGCACCCCTGCTTGGACTGCACCCATGTTTAAACTCTGCCTCAATCGCACTTGATGAGTCTCTGTATTAACTTTAGCAATTTTATTTACCTAGTCTTATTAAAGCAAGAAAAGCAAAGAACAGCACTGCAAGCTTTTCTTGATGGGAAAGATGTTTTTCCTGGACTCCTGACTGGCTTTGACAAGAGTACACAATGTGACAGATACAACATTCGTCCAATCATCTTCCAACATTTTCTTTTAAATGACCTGCCCCTTTTAAATGCTGTCTATGGGCTTTTCCCAAAAGGACGTGAAATATATCCTATGGGTATGTGAAAGGTTCCATCTGGCATGTCAGGTTATAAGTAAATGTACACTATAAAGACTCAGTCTTTATCAGTTAACCAAGGAATGAGCACAGAGTTGACTGGCCTCTACAAGATTCTGCACCTTTAACAGAAAAACAAAATATAAAGATTTTAAGACCTAAGTGATTATTGAAAACTTCTCCTTTAGTGCAAAAACTGCCCAATATCTTTTATTTAACCACTATAAAAATATCATTAAAAACTCTTGAACTAAAACTCTTAACTCTATTAATTCTAAAATCCCTTTGTTACAGGCACAACAGAAAAGACATCTGCCAATACAGGGTGCAACCAGTTCAGTCTTTGCTACTAACTAACAGTTTTTTGTTTCCTTCAGCTCTATAACAAACAAGTCGAATGCATTCTCTCTTCAGAAAACATATGCAAAGCCGATTATGTTCACTTATGCATTCTTTGCAGACGTGTTTGCTAATGTTTTTTTGTTTGTTTGTTTCTTTTCTTGTACATTACCACATTTCTTGGAGCATTACTGGAAAAAACTCAGCAGGAATTGCCATGGATGTGGACTCAGAGGGGGAAGGAGAGGCTAAGTATAAAGGACCCCGATGTGAGGAGTTCTTTAAAAGATACCAGACTGAAAACTCGTGGATTTGAAGAGGAGTCAGAAGAGAATACCTATGTGCAGGGTCCAGAATAAGGTTCAACCCCATTGGGATTTTGGACTGCCTCCCCTTTGCCCTTGTCCAGGTGCTAGTAGAGTGTGAGATACATACAATATGCAGACCCACTTATAAAAATTTTGCTGCATGCAGTAGCTACATTAGTGGGAAAAAAAAAAAAAACTCCACAGGGTACCTTTAAGTCTCCACCTATCAGGTGTGCAGGTTTGGACCACAGCCTCTCCTTACACAGTCCGACCCCTTCTGACCTTGCCCATCATGTTTCTCTTGGCCGTTGGAGAGCACAGCTGGACTGCACAGATGTGAAACCAATATGTGAGGGAGTTCTCTGAGCTCCCTAATTTCAATTATCTAATGCAATAGGTGACATTACTACGGAACAGGAATACCAACAGCCCCTAGGATTTCTAACACACCTGGCATGCCATGAAAATCCTCCACCTTCATCTATATTTTATGTAGATTGATACTGTAGATGATGAATATAAATCATGGAAGAAAATACCATATTCATGAAATTTGCAAATAGATTTATTCAGCCCTCGCTCTTCTTAGACCATCATTTGTGTTGTCTTGTACTGCTTTGAGCTATGTAATAAAGCTTCTATATGGTTTTGTCCTCGTATATTTACCCATAATTGGATTTGCCATAAATTTATTTTCTTTTCATAGAAATGAGGGTTTTATCAACACGCTCCAGTGTTATCTTTCTCATTAATTGATAGGATGTTTTCTCTTTTTTTTAAACAAAAGGGAAAGTTTTCAACTCTGAACTGTTACCCACTGTAAGGAGAAGAAGTGATTTGGCATTTGAATTTTTACCACAGACAGGTATTTAACTGGTAAGAAAGTTAATATTGAAAAAATGGTGAGGGGAGTCTCGCTGACAAGTTTGATAAATGAGAAGATAAATGAATAGATAAACAGGACACAAAGAAAATGAAAAGTGGTACAGATTCCCCCCCTTTTTAATTTAATGGCAAGAAATAGCTGCCATCTTTTATAATAAGGTTTGCGGAGTCTGCTATAAAAATGTAAAACTTTACTTAACAGTGTCCTTTACCATGTCCCTCAGGGTCTGAGCAGGAGAACTGAGCTCCCACATCACATTCCCACAGCACTGACAGTAAACGTTGTGAGTGCCACTCCGTCACAGGAGACAGCATGCTGTTCTCACCTCACCACTAAAAATAAGATGTAAAACACCCCCAAAAGAAAAAAAAAAACCTGTCTCCCAACTCACTTGGTTTGCTAAGTCGTCTCAACAGGGAAACTCAAAGAGATTCCATCTATCCCATCGGCTTTGGTGAAACTCTCCTCTATCCCGCAAACACTGGGGAGGCAACTGTCAGAATCTAAAAAAGCTGTGTTACACACTGAAATTATTACCTGTGAGCTTCACATCAGTTAGCACTGAACGTGGTGTGCAGCAGATACATCTTTTCAGGGTCTTTTCATGTAGGTAGGTTTCTGATCAAAGAGTTCAAAATATTTCAGGATGGCTGTGATGCCATGAATTTGTAAACCCAAACCAAAACGCATACAGAGATTCCTGTGAATACAGATGCTGTGGGGGAAAAAAAAACAGCCTATGCTCTCTTTGGTGGGTAACAAAACATTTTTCAGGCCCAACTAGGGGCTCCGTGGTTGCACGTAAACTTGATTTCAAACTTTTACAACTCATACTGTAAGTATGGGAAACCTAAATAGACTGTTGCTTTGGTTCCAAGTGACAAGTGCCAGCCCTCTCTGTCAACACTGTGAAAGAAGTGAGCAAAAATGGAAACCACCTCTGCTTCTTGTCCGTCCTTCTTCTTATGTGTCCTTTGTAACCCCATCACAGTCAATTAAATTCAAGCTTGTCAGATCAAACGGGCTTACTCTGCCTCTCTAACATACACACACACGCAGATAACAACCCCCCTACAAGGACACAAGAAAGTGAGGCGATGTCTTTAATTCACTGTGAGAAGAAGAGAGCTGACATTTGCAGACAAGCGGCAGTTCTGAGGCACATGCACACTGTCCAGTGCACTCAATTAACAGCATGCTCCGTGAAAGCCTTTGATCTGCTTTTATATGCTGTGGACATGGCTCAGCATTTACTTTGCACCGTCCACACAAGCACAAACACATTCTCTCTCTCACACACACACACACACACACACACACATACACCCATCCACCCACTTGTGAGTACAAGAACACAATACTCACATACTGCAGGAACACGTAGTCCTGTGGTACAAAGATGGGAATATAATGATGCTTTCAATGTCAAACATGTATTTCACTGCAAGATTGCTCCACTGCTGCTGCTGCACAGTTTCTGATGTGTACATGTTTATATGGCCTCATTCCAGGTCTCCATGGCATATACACAAGGTTGCTCACTATTCTCTCTGATTCATACAAAACTTAGGCTTCTCTAACTTATTCATATATATATAACTATTAAAAGAGAAAGAGAGAGTGTGAAATGGAGAGGCAAACTGCAAGGTGTTTGTACCCTAGGTGGAATAATGCCATATCAGCAGTTTGTTTATACTAACAGTTTGTAATACTTCTGCGGCTACTTCTGTGAAATTATATAACATTTCTATAACATGTCTGCTTGTCTTGTGCCTGCAGCAGGTGTTGTTATTCTTTAGTCTAATATTCCAAGAAAATCTATCCAATAAACAAAAAAATTGTCGAGAAATGTCCACGGTTGTCATTGATAGAACTGTTATTTCATATGCTGTGAAGGATCATCTGATAAATAGATAGATAGATAGATAGATAGATAGATAGATAGATAGATAGATAGATAGATAGATAGATAGATAGATAG
>JAPZDY010000024.1:18497967-18510680 GCA_029783645.1 Ctenochaetus hawaiiensis
TAAAAATGCATTAAAAATCCATTTTTTTCTTTTTTAAAACTAGAACTGGGTGTTCTGCTTAATCAAAATTACAAAACTAGTGTGAGAATTAAAATATCAAGTGACTTCACTTGAGTTGAAGCTTAAACAAGAGTTACAGCTTTCTTGTTTCAAAGAAAACGCCTACTGTGGGATGCCAGATGTAAATGAGGGCAGAAAATAACTCTCTAGCCCTGAGTCCCAAGGGAAGCTGCTAGATTTACCCTGGCAGAAGTACAACCTTTTATTCTCAGTGGTGCTGTGTGAATCACTGGAAAAAAAAAAAATGTTTAGTTTGAATGGCTAAAACACCACCAGGTCCTATCAGGCCATTTCTCCTGCTGTATGGTTGACTCTAAGTTGGAGGCAAGAATGGGGCAAGGCATAACTGGTAACCTCTGACATTATCTATAATAAATGACTTATGGGGTTTGAAGAGATGCATGTATAGGAAGACTCAGAGGAAGAACATTGCTAGCTAAAATAAATGCTATAGCAGGGAGATTTGAGGAAGCGATCACAGGCAAACTCAAATCAATATCTACACGCATGGCTGGCAAAATAAAATAAATAAATCAAGCTTACCTTTCCTTACCCTTTAAGGACAGGTTTAATCCATCTCAGCACACTACAGGCAACAGATGCAGCACTCGGCAGAAACGAGATGTTATCACAAGAAAAATAGGGAGGTGCAGCCTCACTGATGTTCTGCTTTAATACAACATGAAAGTCGAGTTTGCAGGGGGATCTGTTGCACATCTGAGCAAAACATGAGGAGATGGAGGGCATTGTGTGCCAGCCCTTGGATAAATCCCCTACACATTTTGTGATTTCTAAAATAAATCTTTTCCTTCTCTTGTGATAGGAGCAGGTCAGTATCGAGCACTGAAAGGGATAGCTGTGTCCCCTCAACATATTTACACACTACAGACAATACGTTGATTACAAACATCTTTAATCTGATTTAATTACCACAAAACCACAACTACAGAACACACAAAACATATAAATGCAATGAAAACATGTTTTCACACCTTGTATCTATTTAAATAGAATACAGTGCATTCCTATAAGGTCTACACTGAGCGCGTGTATATGTGCTTATGTTTGCAACTATGTGAGAGACTGAGGGAAAAAGAGAGTGGGAGAGTAAACTGTCTTATCAGGGATGTGCAGGTCCAGCCCAGCTATTTAGAGTGTGTGTCAGAGGGAAAAAAGAGTGCTAGCTGCTGCACTGGTCCTCCGCTTAAAGAAGCCACCGCCCCCACATGACCACAGTACAAGTACATGCAGGAAACAACTGGCTGACTGAAGACAGACACTGGTGATTTCTTTTGTGGCTTACTGACCCACTGCTCACCCTCTGCGCTGCTTCCCCAAGTAACAAAGACAGAGAAAAAATTGTTATGTTTACACACAAAAAGAGCACTTTCAAGAATCAGGTCACCAAACATTATTTCACAGAGGAAAAACGTAAAGAGTCAGAAGTACTATGAGGATTAACAGGGAAGCAACAGCAAAAAAGACAAACAACCAAAAAAAAAACTACAAATATTTGCTTTGTAAGCAAAACTTAGTCATTGTTAGAGTTGTTTGTTGACTGTACAGAAAAAAGGGAGACTTGCAGGAGCAAGCAAAAACCAGAACATGTGGCATAAATCACAAATATCTACTGGGCAGCCAGCTTCCTAATGTTCATGATCAGCCTCTTGCTGTAGTCCTTATGGTCAACAGGCTTCACGTCCAAAACTGTGGCCTTGATCCTGGATTCATCCTGTCAGAGTAAGAGAACACGTGTGAAAATGAGCTTATACATTTCTGTTTGAATTGGAAAGTCTGGTTCAGCTAAAATCTCTGGTCCTTCCCTAACTGTCACAAAACAGTTCGACTGCCGGAAATTTAATGTAGTAGCCATCTGCTGAAAACAAACAATATTTACAATAAAACATATAATAAAGCGGCTTCCCTTCCCTCATTACAAAGTGGGTTAGTGTGAGACGTTTGGACCGGTTATCTGAATCGTGTTGGCATTCAAATCAGTGTTTCACATAAAGAGGCAGCTTTTAAAACCATAACCACCTCCGCAGTTGTCTAGACAGGAGAAGGTCATTTCTACCAGGGCTATTATTCTCCACATTTAAACAGAGGTTACACTCATTTTGTCTCTATTAATCCTCTTCAGCTCAAGTGGGTGAAATGTAAATCATCATCCTCTGGATTGGTGCCTGCAATCTTTAAGAATAGCCTGCTGTAAATCTCTTTGCTTGTTTTGAATGATGCTAGAGAAATACAGGCTGATTTTACACAAAAATCTAAAAATAACAGGGTACTATCCTTCAGTCATATAGTGTAATGATGAAAAACGTGAACAGTCACACATAAATAGAAATAAATAAACCAGATATTGTAACTTCAGTAATGCCTCATAGAAAATAAATGTCTCTGCAGGATATAAACATGGTGGGAGAAAATCCTACTTTTTCTTTTTTGTAGAATCAAACCAAATTAGTTATGCTATTAGTTACAGAGGTTACTATATCAACAGTTAAAATGCTGAAAGATTACATTAATATTCAGTCTATTGTATCTATCATTTCAATCATGAATTGAAATTTGCCAGTAATTGGTTTTAATATTTATTTTTAAGGCCTTACAACATTGATCAGAACAGAGTAAGAGTGTTTTTTAACAGAGCGTTGTTCTCATTTACAGGACTGTTCCATTAAACTTGTTAAAACTAAACATGCAAAAAGTAAATGTGGGATTTTGGATGAACAAGTCTTAACAGAATTGAAATAATTTTCTCCCTTTTTTCTTGCCAAAAATATGTTTTTTATTCCTTTTATATCAAATTTAAAAATAACACAAATAAACGACTTCTTGTTTATCTAAAAGACGATGAACAAAGCATCATACACTAACCGTCTTTATGGAATCCTACATTCAATATATACACAGATAGTGATGGTGACTGCAGTTGCAGCTGATGAGTGGGTGAGTAAGATGTGTCTGTGAAAGTGTAAGCAGCCAACATCACAGTCAAGTTAGGTGTTAATCCACACTTGAACAACCTGTGCTGCCCCCGCTAGAGCCACTGCTGTGAGTGTGTATACACATAAGCACAGAGGAACAACACACTAATGCATTTGTCCTGCTGTGACCTTTTTTTCTAACAGCTCTAAACTTGCCAGAAACACTTACAGCAAACAAGGAAAGTAACCATTCCATACGTCCAAAACAGGTCATTTTGTCTCCTATGCAGCTTTTGTAAGAGAGCAGCAGGATGAAAAGTGGACTGGAAATTGGCAGAGACACTCACACACAGGTGTCTGATGAGTTACTTAAAAAAAAGCAGTCAAATCTTCACTTTAAGCCCTTAACCTACATCTGACCTGTATGTTCCATCATGCAGCACTCTAGACAACCAGTGTTGGGAACCACTTCACTACTCTCTACACCCACAGCTTCACAGTGTCCTGTCATCTCAGTGCAACTGACCTCATCATATCATTAACTTTTTAAAAGACATACTTGAATAATTTTTTTTTTTTTAAATTGCATGACATAAGACAGAACACTCACAGGGCAACATGAGAAATGAACTTACACCAGGGCAGAACACTGTGTGGGTTTGTTACTGGTGTATACATGGCTGTGTGTGGGCATGTGTAGAGGACAAAAATAAGGCAAATTAATGCTACTCCAACTTTTGCTACCACCAATGCTATTATTGTGCAGCTACTGCTACTACAGGGTTTCCCATACGCAAATTAGTTTGTGGTGACCTGCCACACTGTCAACATTGCTGATCACATAGAAGCACATAAAAACATGATTTAATTTGAAAGGAAAAGCAACAGATATGAGGACATTTAATTGGTCTCAAAATCTGTGCACATAAAATCCATGTGCGCAAACATAACAGTCAGTAGGAGACCTGCTCCAGAAAAGGTCAGCATGGTTACACTGCAACAGTGTTTTCTATGATGGATTGTTAGAAAATTGGGCTTCTGTCCTAATAAAGTGCTTTCAAACCCTATAGACTAACAGGGATGGACCATCAATTGTTTCTGAAGTGGACATAGTTGAGTGAAGGAATAAGTTTTTTAAAACTGGGCCTACTGTAGTCAAGTGTAGTTGGCAATGAAAAGTCTAAAATGTTCAATACAATTTTTTCATCAACATCGTCCTTTTGAGACACTTAAAATGTCTAGACACAGCTTCCAGGGACGATAGGACCTCAGTAATGGAGAGACAGTTCAGATACTGCAGCTGCAAGCAGACATTTCTGGTGTCATACAAGTTAAACTGTTGAGACTGTCAAGAGTGTTTATATTTGAAAGACAGCGTTTTGACAGTAATGACACATTTTATAATAATGAAGTTATTCATCCACTGACATTTTAAGAACCTGATTACTTACACATAGAAACAAAATATTTGTGTTTTGAAAGATGAAATTCAAGTTTGATTTGAGTGAAAATAATTACATGATGCATCAATGCCACATGAACAAACACACATCACTTATTTTGATGGATAAACTGTAGTTAATTACAGGAGTGCTTTGATTTAATAGCATCAAGTAACTTAATGAAGTGGCATGCCTTTTGGATTTCAGTGGCAACCCATATTTATCCATAAAAAGACTTCATGCTCATTCATTCAAAAATGGTGATGCCAGGATAGTAATAATCCTGTGTGGACAAACTTCAATGGATGTTTTACTTTATCTGTAATGAGGCAAAAGGCTCATTCAACAGTATATTGGTTGTTTTTTCAAATCAGTCACATTAATTTGTGTTTTTGTTTTGAATGTCTGGCAACAAAATTCATCACAACACACGATTTGATTTTGATACTAATGCCCAAAAAATCTTCATCATTCCCTTTCTTCCTTGTAACATAGCTGTAGGTGTCATGCCGTTTGTTGTTCTTGACTGCATGGATTATACAGTGAAAAAATACTGTACTATACTTAGGCAACAACTAATTGTTATTTATACTATTTACTAATTTAGTATTTCGAATAATATTTTTTTTTGGAGACAGTATTTGATTTGTCCATTCTGGGCTACAACAGCAAGCATGGCTGTGCAACATGATGGCCTCTGTGGAAGAGGATCCATTGCCTCTGTAGATAGAAAAGGCCAATTCTAAGATAATGAAAACACAACAGTTGTAATTTTCAGGTGACAATACACTAAAGGAACATACTTCTGAATATCAGACTACATTTCTGCCATATATCTACAAACTGATCATGTTAAATCCTCCAGTCTGAACTTTAAAGTCATAATGTTTAATTTCATTATAATCCTCATGAAACTGTTCCAGGTTTTGATCAAGTTACAGATGAGGAGTATAATTTCCTCAATTTAGCCGAGCTTAAGTCTCACTATGATATAACAGGACAGGTGGTGTCATTTCGTGTTAAAGACCTGCTTAGTCCTGCATTAAGCATACAACATTGTAAAACATGACAACAGGTGAGAGCACGGCACAATGGCTGGCTTGTAGCATTGAGAGGCAGAAAATAAACTGAAAAAGGGGTTGCAGGTGTCGCTGCTGAAGGAATATGGGGTTTAGAGGCAGCAGCCAATATATGCTTGTAGCGGTGCCATTGGCAGTTGGGACGCTGTGCTGAATGTGACAGACACAGTGGCCTCTTCTGTGTGTCGAAGGCGGATGCAGCCTCTGGCTTGTCTCCAGACTTCCTGCTCAGAGTCCCAGCCCAATCAATTCTTTTATGCGCTTCCCTCAAAACAAACCTCTATCTGTGTGGCCTACAGGAAATAGTGACCGCGACTAATCTGCGTGTGCATCCTTTACAAAGCCACTGAAAATGAGCTGCATTCTTGGACAAACACTTTGTTTCTAGCTCTGGTTCTGTCAGTCAAAATGAAAGCAGGCTTGCTTTGCTAATGAATAGGAAAACTATCAAAGAGGCAAAACACATAAAGAACCTGTTTATGTGTCATGCATTTTCATCTTGCAAAGGAGTGATAGTGGTTCAAAGACTGCATCCTTTTTTCTTTTTTCCCTGCCAGTCTTTAGTACAGATATAATATGGTCCGTATGCAAAGCATGATGTATTGACAACAAACCCGTAGGCATTTTATCATACTAATTAGCATTCCTGTTTAACTTACATTGTACGTTTCAAGCTTCACTCTGCTGCGGAAGACAAACGTGTTGAAGTTGGCTTGCTGGAAGACCTCGTCGTAGGCAGCTTCGTTCTGCAATTTAGAATCGTTTTATCATAGTTTCAAGCATAAAATATTGTCTAAAAAATGAAAAATAACACCTGTGGTTTTCAAAATAATTATGTCATGAGGAACAAAGCACATTATTTGTTTTAACACAGATTCGTCCATGAAGGAGTGTGTGCAAGTGTGCAAGTTCAGCAGTGACAATTAAGTCTGAGATGCTTTCACCCTGGACATTTCCTGAGGCAAGCATTGCATTCAGAAAGACAAGTCTCACCGAGTCCTTGAGCTGCCCCAGGTAAGCTGCATTCTGGCCCAGGATCAGCTCTGCACTCTCCTGGAAGCAAGTCACCCACTGGTTTTCCCCGTAGTCTGCAATGTTGGCCTGTCAGAAAATACAGAAAAAAAGATGAAGAGTAAATGGAAAGAAACAGTTCATTGTACTGTTGTTTTAATTCTACATTGATATTTTAACTTAATATCTCCCCGCTCTCAATCATTACATCTTAATTTGTCTATATCCTGCTGGCAAGCATTGCGGAACCTGCAGAGTCATAGCGTACTTGTGATATATACAGTGAAAGAAAATTCACAGCTTATGCTACAGCTTGAGAAGAATAACAATATGGCAACTGGTGGGTTGCACAAAAACAAGAGCCACTTATTTCATTACATTTCAGATTCCAGGCTGAAACTGCCCCGGTGCTGACTAAGCAAGTTTTTGTATTCAGTGTTCTGGTTTTGTTCGTTTTTTTTTTGTTTGTTTGTTTGTTTTTTATAATTTTTGTTTGCAAATGAGCTTAGAAAATAGGCTTGCATTTGTCTTCCTGCCTGAACTTCCTGTAAAGATGACTTTAGACGCAGTGTTGAATACTGCAGTAATTAACAAACACAGCTCTGTTTTAAACTCAAGTGTAGAAGTGTGTTTAAAAGGTTTCTAAATTTAACTGCAAAGAGCAGACTGGGGTGATGAACCAAAGGGAGCGTGTTGTAGGGGGAGAGAAAGGCTCAAGTTCTGGAAGAGAGAAAGAGGAGCCGGGACAGTAAGTCGGAAGAACAGAAAAACTGGAAATAAGAACTAGCAGAATCATTTGCTTACAACTAAGCAGGAAGATGTATGTGTTGGTATGGCAGGGCGGGTAAGATATGAACATTAACATACATGCTTGTGTGTAAGTAACACTGATGTGTAACACAGATAAAAGAGGGACACTTTGGGAAACCTAATACTGAATCACTTACAGAGAGGATGAGGCGGTACTTGAAGTTGGGAAACTCTTTGTCACACTTCTCGCAGCGGTACATGCCGTTTTGTTGGTCTACCACTTTTTTGTTGCAGTCTTGGCTGGGACAGGCCTGGTAAAGACAGTTTTCCTTGCGCAGGAACACAATGGTAGCTATGCAGGTGTAGTAGTCCGCCTAAAAAGAAAGAATATAAACAAACTTCTACCATCACTCTCTCTATCATGACCTTTCTGTTTTGTATGTTAAACATGTTGACTGGAATAAAACAGCATGATATTAACATTAAGATGGCATTTTGGGAAGCATGTAGTGGTGTGTGTAAACAGTCAGGATGTAGCATTCGTGCAGCAGATGCACAAGTCACACAACCAACCAGAATCTTAATGGCTTCTGCACAAACGCAAAGTCATGAGGTAGCTGCTGCTTTTTTGGGGGGAAAGAGACCAACTTTAGAACCTGTCTGCACATAAACAGCCTTTGGGTAACATTCCATATTTGGCACGGAAAACACTCAAGCAAGCAACATGAATTTCTCATAGGAAATAGTTGAACACAAAAAAGAGGCTCTGGAAGTGTTGTAATGAAGAAATGTTTGCAACCGTCCCACGCCACTTCTCCTCCTCTGGAAGAGTTTTCTCATGCACAGCAGACCCTAATACAAATGGCAGCTGATTGTTCTGGGCAGAGACAACCCCACCAACATCCCTACCCACACCCTCCCACTAACCTCAACACTGACCACTGGGAGGAGACTGGGCCCCTGCACGCTTTGATTAAGGCTAAAGGTGCCTGTTCAGGGTCAGGGAGCCGATCAACAGACCTGCCAACTTGGAGCCAAAACATCCAAGTACATCTACCGATTATTAATGTCAATATGTTAATGCAATTATAATAACTGGGAAAACTGCCAAAGGCCACAGGCAATTATAGAGTTTCTGCAAAATAACTGGAAACTTAGCTATTCAAATCATTTTCACAGAGACATCTTTTTTTCAAACAGAGTGCACAGTGAAGAGATACCTTGCTGATTGGTACAAGACAGTCTTACTGATGTTCCCAAATTTTGATAAAGAAATTAAAACAATGTATTCTGCCTGAAGTCCAGAGAAAATCAATTTTCTTCTCTCTCTTTTCTGCAACACTGACCACTGTGTTTGTATGCGAGGGCTATTCGACCCCAATTAACTTCCAGACAGGATAATTGATATGTTGTGTCACTTTGACAAATAAAAAGCCCTTAAGAGAGTGGTAAACAAGAGCCACAAAATAAGAGAAAACCATCCTGCTTCAACACAAGAGCTGCTAGCCACACTTTTTTTAATTACTGTTTTGATTTTACTGAAAACAACCCAGACATCAACCTCTGCTGCTTTTCCAAAAAACAGGTCCAATTAATCAAGTAAATACCTCTTCAATTAGCGTGTGACTGAGCTGGGCTGCCACAGCGCGAGGAGGACAGAGGGACTCGTTTCTCGCCTCTGTCACAGGCCTTTACAAATGCAGTGTCAAGCCAACAAGAGGAGGGTGACCACTTACTGTCAGAGAGGGCACGGGGAATGTGCAATGTGGAAACTTGAGATTGTGACACAAAGACTTTGTGACAGGGACAATTAATTGCAACAAACTCTGGTTAGGGGGGCGGTCTTCAGAGGCCTGACCCTCATGCCCCTGTGGATGGGATGTCTCAGAGGGGTTGACGACAGCTTCGGCACGGCTCTTTTGTCAGTACCAGGCCTCATCACACACCATGCTGAGGAGGAGTAAGAGCCTCCATGGCCTCGGGTCAAACGCTTCCTACTGGACAGTGGGGAGCTAAAGCCAGGAAAGCCATTCACCCGACAGGGGGGCCGATTGTTACAGTCAGGTTTTGGGATGTGGAATTAACTAGTAAAGAAATAGATGGTGCTGCTTAAGCTGCATTGCAGACCCCCAGATGACAGAGTCACTGCAGTGGATATACTAAAAGGACAAATTCAAAGGAGAAAAAAAAAAAGCTTTTTACTAGTTTCAACTTGGAATCACACACTTCTGGCCATGGGAGTAAGAAAATTATGAAGGTACCAGATGCAGGACGTGGTCACTTGCAGTCTTGGGCAGCAGACAAAAAAACCCTGCATTTTCAGTTTAACATGCAAAACGTAATTACCACCTTAAGATGTCCTTTTTGAATCACAATACCTTGAATAAAATTCCTGTTGATTGTATTTTTTACTTTGTTTTTTAAGAAACTGTGGGCTGTCGAGTCTTCAAGCTTCCAAATTGCAAAATTAGCCCCCCCCCCCCCCCCACAATCTCCAGTGTCTTCCTCTTGTCTTTTACAGCCAGAGTAGAGTCTTACGCCCTATCGTACTCACTTGCATCTATTAGCTGTCCTAGTCTTAATGGGATATTTCCATCACACTGTGATGACTGCTAATGTGCAGAGCATGTTAAATTATGGTAAATTAGACAAGTTAAGATCTCTGCACAGGCCGCAATATCTGCTCGAGACAATTTATACACTGTGAGCACCGTTTCCCTCAACAGTATAAATAAAAAAGGGGAAAATTAAGAAATACATTTTACTTTACTTCTCTGAGCACAGTATTTCCATTACAGGGGTCAAAGAATTGAGCCTATGTAATCTTTGTAATCAACACCAGAGACAAATGTGACTTCCACCGTAAACACGCAAAATACTGGGGAATTAATGAACAAAGAAAAGATCAGGAACCTTAGTGGGATCTGAGTGAAAGAGCACATACCTGGCAGTTGAGTGATTTAATAAGTCAGTGATTATCAAGATTCATCATACTAACTCTTAGTCAAAAAGCACCTTTGAAAAGCAGAGCTGTGAGCAACAAGGTGACACTCTAGCAAGGCTTTACAGACCTGCAGTGTGTACCATGTACAAATGCAGTTTGACTGTGAACACTTTTATATTTGTTGTTAGAGATGCAACACCAGCCTTTCAGTTTGTCCTTGAATGGCTTCAAAGAATCATCCTTGAATAACAATATGTCTGGAGTTACCATATCTTGAATGTTTGAGTGCATCAAAGCAAAGCAAAGCGTGTGTGTACCTTGTCTCCGTGGCCCAGGTGCTCTGTCTTCACGTCAGACAGAGTCTTCCAGTTGGTGTTTCCTCCACCGCTGCCACTTTTCACCTCTGTCAGCGACTGTCCATCCATGGCATGACCCTCCTTGTCATACCTGCGGAGAAAATGAATGCTAGTCAATGACAGTCAACCAAGTATTAAGGACTGTAACGAACACTTATAATTACTGTTAACTAATCTTTTTCACCAAAAAACTGTTTGTTCTATAAAATGCCAAAATAAAGTAATAAATAACAAAAAGACGAGTATCACACTATCTCAAAAGCTGTGGGACAGCATTTTTTCATTTTATCCAACCAAGATTTTTAGTTTCACATCACAAAGGACTGAGAAAAAAAAATCCATTTAAGAAGCAGAAACAATATAACATTTCTCCTTTTAGCTAAAAGGAAGTCCTAAATGCAAATTTGATGGCCTAAACAGAGCTGCTAAACAAATTCATTTACATTAACATCAAGTTAAGAAAATTGCAATACTACTTGAGACATTTATGAAGCTGGTAACCTGAGAACTCTTTTTGTACTGCAGCTTTCTTCAGTTTGATACATCTGAACCAAAGCAGGAGACACAATACACTGATGTTCATATGGCTGTCAACTGGCTGCTGAAACACTACAAAAAAGTTTTTTGCTCTAGGCGGAGCATCCATTTGTGTTTGTCCAAGCAGGGATGGCTCAGCTGAGAGGCTTGTGAAATGAATCAACAGCAGAGGGACAGACGAGCTGGCCAGAGTCAGGGCTGTTTCAGTGATATCAGAAACCCATTTTGGTCCAATGTTCCCGGTAATTCAGGGAAGACAATAGGAAGAAGAAGAGGGTTGGCAGGGAAGAAGGAGAAGAAAGATTGGTGGAAGTAAAATGCTGCTGTGTGGATGGGTGGGGGAGGAACAGTTTAAAACGGTCAGAGGGATCAATACAGCTTACTAATTTGTTGGCAGAGCGGCACACAATGGGGAGGTTAGGTTGTACATATAGCCAGAGCAAGCCTTACTCCTGGAGGCATGACTAATTGAAAAAATCCCCATTAACAGTTCAGAGTGTGGCCGGGGTAATGCACAGGCAGCCAATTTCCCACTCCTACTGACAAATGTGAGCAATTCTTTGCATGGCACCAGATTCCTCAATAGTGTACCTGCGTTGCTCAGCTTTAATAGTGTTGGCACTCAGTTAGGAGCTTGAAAAAAGGTCCTTTGACAGATCAAATCAGATGAAATGGAAATACCGTTTTTCTGTCATGGCTCTACAACCCTCCTAAGACAGATGTTCAACAGAGGAGATAAATGTAGAAAAAACCCTGCAGAGATGATTAAATGTATCACTTTAAAAAGGTAAAACTGCAGACATGTGAGGCTTTGGTATTACATGCTGCTCTGGACATCTGATTTGACAAATGCCCAAAAGGACTAACAAATGCTCTGCAGGATGCCAGACTGACAGCAACCAGTTGCCAAGCTGCTGCTGTTTTTATCATGGAGAAAGCACAGGAAACAGAAATGGCAAGACAGGCAGTCGTCGTGATGAAGGAGACAAAGGAGGACAAATTAGACCTGGCAGGAAATGTGCAACAGTGAAAGCAGGCAGATCCCGGCTGAGAGGAGCACGGCTGCAGTGAGACAAAAAACTGAAGAAAAAACAGATATAGATGTCTGGAGGTCGGCAGACTTGCATGCTTATTGCATAGTCATATCAAACATCAGTGTCACAAGAAAAAAAAGGACAGGACAGAAGCAGAGAGGTGTTGGAGGAAGAAGGAAAGGAAAGTCTCAGTTAGAAGTGTTTTTGGCTCCGGGCTAAGACACCAATGCCTGAGCTGGCAATGGCAAACACACTACAAACAAGATTAACCCATGTTGTGTGTGACTCAGTGTTTGCCACCTCATCTGCACTGAGTGACATGCGGTCAAACATCAAACTAGTAGTAACTTCAAAAGATGACACAGTGTTTGGATTGTTTTGATGTAAACAGGAATGAAGGCAAATGCTCCTTTATTCTCATTTTGGAGGAATGAGAGCAAAGTGTGTACTTTTAAAGACAGATCATAAAAAAACTGTGACAGAACACTGCTGAAGTCTTTCTCATCTCGCAGATACCCATGGACTGAGGTCGTGCCGGGATTGCTG
Source organism: Ctenochaetus hawaiiensis (assembly GCA_029783645.1). Taxonomy (NCBI): domain Eukaryota; kingdom Metazoa; phylum Chordata; class Actinopteri; order Acanthuriformes; family Acanthuridae; genus Ctenochaetus; species Ctenochaetus hawaiiensis. The sequence goes on from JAPZDY010000024.1 coordinate 18,510,657, forward strand.
ATCTTAGCTGTGCCTTCTGCCGTG
>JAPZDY010000024.1:18510780-18562637 GCA_029783645.1 Ctenochaetus hawaiiensis
TGTAAAGTGTCTTGAGACAACTATGTTGTGATTTGACGCTATATAAATAAAATTGAATTGAATTGAATTGAATAAAAGAGCAAAAATGCAGCATAGCATTATTAGATCTAGCTTTAACAAGTCATTAATACACCCTGGTTTTCCAAAGCGTGAGCTGTGGACCCCCAGTTGGCTGAAGCCTGGGCTATGAAGAAAATTTTCCATGCGGCAAATTCATCAAAAATATATATTCTTTGTTGCTGAAAAAAAAAAAAACTCTTCTTCTCTCTCTCTCTCTCTGCAGCATCTAGCTGTGTATTACCAGCACAGATGAGAAATAAGAGATATTTTGGCCTAATTTTTGTACAGAAGAGGGTAAATTAATTCACTGGACATGTCTCTGCTAACAAGCACTACAAACCAGACATGCGCAGGGGAAAAGTGACCTCGTCAAAGCAGCTTTTAATTTGTACCCGATGAAAAGCTCCACAAACCCGCACAAGAAGAAGCCGGGGGGTCCCTCGTAGAGAGGATCACAGTGTATCATCCCCTCTAGACTTATGACTCGTGGAAATCACTATAGTTTAGTGCCAAACACTTCGTCACCAGATCTATTAAAGCATTTGAGTGTTTTGGTTAGATGACACTTGAGAACTGAAAGCAAATTTGGTATATAACATTTATTAAGTCAGTTAACTGTAACATGTTTTGGTAACATAATGGTTAGTGAAAAAAATGAGGCACCATGTTCCCCAGACTCTTTGCTTCCGGGCTGACTAAATAACTGCCCCAACACCATGCAGTGACCTGCGCACGTGGACACGCTGGAGTCATAAGGAAGACAGAGAAAATGTCAGCTTGAACTTGTGTGACTAAATGAGGTTGTAGTGAACGTCCAAGGATGACATCATCAGGTTATGAGAATAAAAATGACAAAGTGTGGTTAACAGTGACTGCCCTGCCAAAAAGAATTGGAGTGAGAAGCATCACCATCTCTAAATGTGCTGTTGCCACCTAATGGACAGCTACATCTGCACAGTTGGATGGATCAAAGTCAAAAATGTAAAGTTATTTACAGTGAAAATTCTCAGGGAGTGAAAGAGCACAAGGGCACACACATGCATGGTAAAAACACACCAAGACCTCAGAGTAATCCAACATCAAGATAATTAGTGCGCAAGGCAGCATTCTTACTTATGAGCATGCTGGAAAGTGCTGAGCAGCACCACTAATACTCTGCATGAGTTTGAGCATAAACAGCCCACCAAGGATGGACTATTCATTTGAGCAGTCCCAAAGGTCTGCGCCAAAACACAATCAAATTAAGACGCCTCCACATGAGTAAAACTATGATGTTTCAGGCAGCCCGACTGTACAGTAAAATCTTTTTGTGTTTGGCTGAGAGAGGAAAAAGCTTTGGGTTCCTATTTGCAGGATTTAAAAATAGCCATCTTAAGATTCATTCAGAGTTTAATTGATTTGCTTCCTTGTTCCGTTTTCCATAATTTTGGCTAACAGAACAATCATTAAGGGGCACACTTCATGGACTGGTACCATCCTGGGACCCAGGCTTACCACTAGCAAAACAATGTAACACATTATGTTTTCAACAGCTGGCAGTTTTCCAGTGAAAACACACACTAATAACTAAAACTCATCACTAGATATCATCTCTGTTAGGCAGCCCTTATAAAGATGAATATCTAGAGACTATTCTCTCCATTCTCTTCTCTGCATGAGGCTGGCTGGGTGATAGCTTTCAGACGTACTGCATAACGATCTCATCTCCGCTAGGGTTCTCACTTGGATCGAGAGTAATGAGTTAGGTCTGGCCTCCTTCCATCTGTGACTTTTAAACCGTTCATTAGTGGAGGCCTGCGAAGCTCCAGGAACCCATTGTCCGGAGAGGACAACTCCTCTTCCGCAGTGGATAAACCAACACAAGCATTTAAGGATCATTATCTCTGGCTGTTCAAATGAGAAGCCACTGAAGAAAGCGGGAAACAACCTTCTGTCATTAAGCAGAAGAAAGCACAGGAAGCATAAAATACGCTATGCAACCGCAGGATGAGAATGCATGAGTCATGACTTAATGCTGTTCATGGGAAAGAATATCAGGAATAGGCTTGATAATGGAGCACAATCTATAACAATGCAAATATAAAAAAATCCCATCACAAAAAAACTTTACAGCAGTTCATAATGGTCTGCGTTCTGAAAATGAAATAAAATGAAAAATATATTTATTCAGAAAAGCCAAAGGCTGGAGCTAAAACTGTCACGAGAAATTAGTAGAGGCCAATAGATCTGATTAAAGAGGCACATTTGAGCATATTTTGTGATTTTCCTCTTTCTCACCTGCAAAGTACAGTCTCTTTTCACTGCTGTGATTATGCAGATCAGCTCCTCCGATCATATAAATAATCTCAGTTATATTTGTCAAGGCAGAATATGAGAGTGCACCAGTCTTGTTACAAAATGAATGTGTTTACTGTCTTTTATTCCTCAGCACAGAGCAGGCGCTGATATTGTGAGGTAAACAAATGAAACGCTTTGGATGGAATCGATTTGATCTCCACTCTCAGATAAAGACATTTGCTTTCATGTCAGATAGGCGGGGCAGTGCCAGCCTATTTAAGTAGGATCTATAAGGAGGAGTGATCAATCAGTATGTCACAGGGCTGGAGTGAGGTTAAGCATCAACCCCCACCTCTGTCCAAGTGACCACTGCATCATCTGTCAATCATGCGCAAAGTTTAACAGCTGCCCTATTAACCTTGACATCACAGAGACCAGGAGATATGTCTGTTAACATAGATGACAAAAACAACAAACATATATTTAATCCTCACCTCCACGATACATATTAGCATACAGTGCATGCTCATTTTGGTTATAATGTACATCGGGCTGTTGCGTTATCAGAGTTTCACAACACCAATATAGTTGTTTAATGACGTAATTGCAATATTGGTAAATTTAAAAAAATAAATAAGAATGTTTATCTGACTGATCTTTAATTTTGTTTATTGTGTATTTTGTCTCTTTTTTGGCAAATAAATAACACTCAAAATGTGAGTGCAGGCAGGAAGAAAGATAGTTTGTAACCCTTTACAGTTTAAAAGAGATAAAAAAGAATAATTACACTTAATGAATTTTCTGTTTTTATGGCGATGGCAACCAGCATTAAGGTGTGTTACTGCCACCTACTGTTAGAAAGTTAGAACGAAAAGAAGTAGAGAGGGTTTAACAGGTGCTGTATTACTGACCGGTTGTTATCATATATATATTATTAACGCAATTCAAATCTATAATTTTTTAAACCTCAGGGTTGTTGTCAATACTGGTTACCGTCCACATCTCTAGTTTTGCATCTGAGGGAAGGAAATAATTTAGTGAATGAAAACTTTATTTTTTTTTTAAAGATATTTTTTGGGGCTTTTTACGCCTTTATTGATAGCACAGCTGCGAGATTGGACAGGAAACAGGGAAAGAGAGCGGGTAGTGACATGCAGCAAATGGTCGGAGCCAGAATCAAACTCGCGACCGCTGCGTGGAGGACTGAGCCTTCTGTACATGGGCCGCGTGCGATACCGAGCCAGCTAAACGGCGGCCTGTGAATGAAAACTTAAGAACCTGCCAAATGAGGTCAAAAATAGGATAAAAGCATGAGTCTTAAACATTACTCTATTCCACGGCGAGAAAAGCTAACAGAAAATTTCAAGGAATAAAGTCACATGCTTAATTGTGTCCTAAAGTACTGCGTTTGGTTTTAGCAGTTCTTATAAATTTGACTGTAATGTAATACATATGACTACATGTATACAGGTACTAGGCTCTGACTTTTTCAGAAAAAAGTTGGTTCATTTTCATGAAATCTTATGTGCTCAAGTAAAAGCAAACATGAAAATATGCGCGCACACACACACACACACACACAACACCATTAACACACACGCACACCCAGAGAAAAGATATGCTACAATCAACATAATCACATAGAAATTAGTCTGGATTTCATTTCATCTGGAAAGGCGATTAGAGAAGTAAAAAATGCATTTCCACAGATTAAGTATGATTTCCATTTATATGTAATGCTTCATTGAGGCACCCCCCACATTGTGGCTAATGGGGGAAAACTAATCTTGATAATGAGAATCAGAGCATGCACTCTTACAACTTGGGAAATGGAAACTCACTCTTTAAATCGCTTCAGTTCTTTAATTTAAAGAGTAGTGCATGCACCCTAGAAGTTAGCTTTTAGCAGGGGGAATAAATAAAAGACAGCCTTCTGATGTGACAAGTAAAGCATGTTACAAACCTGCTCTAAAAGCATTTTGTCACAGGTAAACAATTTCTAAAACACTGAAGAAATCATCTGCAGCGCATTATCTAAAAACAGCCCACTTACCATCCTCTGAGCTTATATGCCTCAGGGATATCTGGGTTGATCATCAGGGTGCTGCTGAAGGATGCAGAGAGGGACCGGCCTCCGTAGTCTGAGAGCTTTGCCGACTTGATGGCTACAATGGGCTGTCCAGAGCCATCAAATGTTTCTGCCTATGCAAAACAAGAGGTATGGACACAGACAGATAATCATTAAAATGTTGCTGTTACTTGTACTTCATTCATTTCTTGGTTTATTAAGTTATGTGATAGTGTTTTGCTTTGTTTTGCTTTTCAAACATAAAATTTACAGAATATACTGGTGCTGTGAGGCTGTACTTGGGCACAGCAGGGCTTCAAGCTAAATGCTAACATCAGCATTCTAAAGTGCACAAAATTAGAGCGCTAACATTCGGATGCTTTGCAGCTATACCATTTACCATGTTTACCATCTTAGATTAGAATGATAAGATCTGCTTATTAGTGCTGAGCAAAGTGCTGCAGTTGAGCAAGATTTGAATGGTATTAGACATGCTGCAAATAGTGCCTGAAATGCTCTAGCTCATATCAGCAAGTACACAAGTCTTTGCACCAATCAGATATCATGTAATTTAGGGTTAAACAGACCCTCCTACTTCCCTGCAGCATGTCGTATACCTGTATGCAAATAATGACCTTTTCTGCTGCACAAATAGCCAATATTTATAGACGGCGAGAGACTTGTGTAACACACATCTGTTGTGTTTCATCAATACAAGATGGGCAGTGTAAAGCTATTCAGAAAAAGTAGTGGTATATATAATTTATTCTTATTTATTATTTATTAATTTTGTGGTACTGGAAAGGGAAAAAACGGTATTTGACAACTTTACCATTTCATCATTTTGTGTTGCAGTTTTTTATTTGTAACCTGATGGTTGCAATAAAAATCTAAAGGATGAGCAAAGTTACTTCAGTTTTCCTGAGGAGAACATAACTGTATGGACCAAATTTGATTGCAATCCATCCAGTTGTTCTTGAGACATTTCACTGAAAAATAAAAAAAATTCCAACTCATGGCATTACAGGAATAGTCAAAGGATAAGTCTATCGGATTCATCATCTGGGAGCGTTAATGTGTGTCAAATATTTCCTCAAACTAATTAACTGACCAACTAAGAGACCAGCAGACTACCATACTCCCTTGAGCCACACTGCTATTAACCATAAACACATTTATCATTACTATAGTTCCAAAATGATTATTTTCAAAATATTTAGTGTTCACTATTAGTTTCATAGTTTTTCACTGTGCTTTACTATAATAACCTGAGGACACTAACTGAGAATAAAACAATCACTGCGAGAGGAGGGAGGCAACAGTAAAGCCCCTTAGAAAATGGGTAGAAACCAACACTTGCTTTTAGGCATTGCCATTGTTCTTAATAAACTATACATCTTGTGTACCTTAGACAGTCCCTCCAGAAAAGGGTTTGTGTCAAACAAACAAATAGGGAACACAGTGCTTCTTGTCAGGAGGAAAGAATTGGTAGCAAACTCAGTACAGTCCCTCTGAGCCACAGGTAAAAATCAACTGCAGGAAAACAGTTACTTCATCATCCTGTGACAGGGAATTCAGTCATGGATTTCACCTGTATAGGCCTCCATTAAACACTGCACACACTGTTAAATGTCTTATTCTCAAACTGCTCTTTAGTGATCGGTGTTGAATAACCAATCTAATTAAAACACCTTTCTGACAATCTCATTAAAAATAGCTTTACAAAGGCTAGCATTTATTACAGGCTCTTTTATGTTTAAAGGTGTTATTGTCGTCGTGTTTATCCACTGAAAATGTAATCCAGCTTTAATTTAGCTTCATTGTTTCGTATTACATGTAAACCCCTCCTACAGCACAAAGAAAGGTCTTAATGTTTAAACAATGTAACAAACTCTTCGTACTCTTCATACTAACAAACTTGTGTCCTCTGATGATGATTAACATTTGAACAAACTAGTGTTCTTAGAAGAAACCTTCTAAGACCATTACAATAGGCATGTACATGCATTATAAGGCTGATATTGACTTTTATTACCCATTTAAGAAGCTCCAGACACAAAAGCTCTATTCAATTACACCATTTACTCTCTATCTAATGTCTATACTCACTACTTCTCCCCACAGCGTGACTGTCACCAGCTTCCCAGACATGTCCATTAGATTGAGTGTCCTCTTAGACACTTCTCTGTTGGACTTGGTGGTGAGGCGGGTCACTTCCTCCACACTCTTACAAACTCCAATCACATCTGTAATGGAAAATATGGATCAGTGTTACACATTAGCAGACACTGGATCTATTTTTCTATTTCCGGCCTGATTGCAGTCAAGATTGCATTGCAAATTGCATATGACATTTTTGAGAAGACAATGACCACATACGATTTAATTTTTCAAGCAAACAGGATTTTTCCCACATATGCAGATCATAAATATTTATCGTTGTGTTAATGCCCATAGGTCAATCTGGGCTTCATAGTTTCCAGCAGAAACTAGCTCTTGGGAAATAAGTGAATCATGATTTCAGATCAGGTGTGGGGCTCACTGCCCTGTGTACCAATAACTTACATTCATAATGTAGGAGAGAATCCATGAAATAGGCTTTAGTTATTTCCACAAATTCACCATAAGCATACTTTAGTGACTGATGCAATCAAGCATAATAGATGCAGAGCCATTTATCTGAAAGGTGTAAGAGTGGCATCACTGACATTACTCATTATCTACAGTATAAGCCCTGGTCTCACTGAGTAAGGAGATTTTTAATGTATTGAACCATGATGAACAAAACCCAGCGTTTGATGTCGACCTCTGTGTAGGCGAGAAATTACTCAAACAGCAGTTCATGCTGTCTTAATTAAAAGAATTACAAGCTGACTTTTATTATTACTTCATTTTACCTGTGACAGCAGGTCCTCATTTTCTCATCGGCTCTGCCATAGGGCCCAAAGTCAATCTGCACTACAGGCTATTACTGTCATCAGCATTATTAATACCACTTTTATCTCTCTGCTTGTATACTGTAATTACTTCAACCGCCCAGCATATCCAGCTCTACTTTCGGCTACAAACTCTATTCTCTGACCATTATTGGATGGATGAGAAAACCTCAGCAGGAGCTTGGTTCTGAGAATCGGTTGGTTGGTTCGTGCTTTTTCAAATTACATTGTGCTGAAGACAACTGGGATGTGTTTAGGTCTCACAGAGCCCCGGCTCTCCAGAATGAGGAACAATGTGCACTTTGACAGTGATGGTGATAGGCTTTCTATGTTGTTGGTCTCTGACATCCACAGGTGGCCATCTGAGTGGTTCCCAAGGAAAATGAAAGGGTAACTAGTTAAAAACATGTTTTGTTTTGTTTTGTTTTGTTTTAAATGTAGTGTTAAACTCTAGTATGATGTTGTATGGTTATAATTATGGATACATTCATGTATGTTAATCAAAATACTAAATAAAAGAAATTCCTTAATCTGGAAAACTTAATCACAAAAACAAAAGTAGGTGAGTCAAACCATGCGTGGGAGGCCCCTCAGTCAACTGAGATTCTTATGGCACTAAAATAGCTGGAGCCGGCCCTGCTGGCTGTGCTGTGAGCGGCTGAGCAGGAGAGACTCTGTGGTGCGCTGAGATTTTATGACAGAACTATAAGCAGGATGCACACTTTTACTCTCTCTGACTGTGTGGAAATCTGATGTTCTTACATCACAGATGAAATAAAAGACTTGACTAAGAGTCTTAAAGGAAGCACATGAGACTCTGGCAGGTTGACAGTTTAGTGGTGTGCTGAACTGACAAAAGTGAAACAAATAGTCAAATGCTGGCATGGAACGGTCAAATCTGATTCATCTAACCCAGTTCCACCCCATGATGCTTTAGCATACATCTGCCACCTGTAACTTGTTGCACAGTACACTTATTGATGAACCATAATGTTATCTCTCTCCAATACACTGTGTTACACAACCTGCTCTCCATACATTGGTTTAGGGCACAGAAAACATCACAGCATGACTCCATCATCATGACAACATCAAAGCTAATTGGCCACCATTCAAACTGAGAAAACAGCTCATGCTAGATGGATAATCCTATCACAACAATGCAGCATAGGAACAAACTGAGCCTCGAGCTCTGCCCTAAAAGGGTTTACACGGCCTGCTTTCTGAGTAACAGACATGACACACAGGGTAGCAGCAGCCTCCTCACTAGCAAAAGCCTAAATCAGTCTCAGGTAGTGTTTTAGTTTAAATAGTTGCTTGTATACAACACTTTATACCACAAGATTAGCCTCTGTTTAGAGGAAGGGAAGGTTGGGATGAATAAAAAGGGCTTCAACTACAAGGGGAAATCTTTATTAAGGCCCATTAAGAACATACTTGGCTCTGGCCTCGGAGATAACAAGCCGAACAGGGATGAAGAGATTTTCATTTCTCCCCTATATATTTTAACCTGTTAGAACTGTAGGCTGGGTTTATTTTACAGCTTACACAGGCTTTAAAAGTTTCATTCAGCCATTCTCCTTCTTTCAATATTGAACTTTGGGGGGTTTAAGCTGACAATTTCAACCTCCCATTAAACAATACTTCAACTCACAGGAGACTAATTTTCTAATGAAAACATCAGGTTTGGGGACTGCGTAGCTTTAGTTGATTTAATTTCAGGGCTATGCGTAAGGCTTTTTTTTGCCTGGACAGTGAGTCATGTCTTTCTACGTTGTTAGAGTTGCAGGCCCTTGGAACACTGGGAATAAAATGATACTAGAAACAATCAAATTTGTCTGCGGGTTTAATGGCACGTTGGGTCCAGAAATGTCTGTGTTGCACTTCTGCTCCTTACCAACAACGGCATCTTTGTCTTTGCTCTCCAGGTCACTGATAGAGACAAAGTCACACTGCATCATGGGAACATCACAGCTGTCCTCACACGGGATGATGGTGGACTCTCCGTTGAGAGTCATCTCATAGTCGTTCTTCAGTGATGTGTACTGTTTGTTGGCGATCTTCAAGGAGCACTTGGAGATGTAGTAGACCTGGCCCATACAGATGGATGAACCAAGTGTTAATCAGAGATCTGGGGGGGCGTTTCACCTGACTGAATGGCACAAACAAGATACGACTTCCGACAGTCGGATGGATCAACAAAGGCTGGCAGATGATCATAAGCCGCTTATTGTATGGGTACAGTGTACCCAGATGACTCATTCATAGTCTCCAGGGTTTAACTCACAAAGTACTGGCAGCTGTTGCTGAGCAGTCTGCGGCCAAATCATTCTTGAACAAGACAGTGAAAGACAGTTTTGGCGGATAATTAGAAAACACTGAATCATGATCTGGAGGATAGTCTTACCTTGCCAACTTCAATAAGGCTGAAGTATTTGTCCACCTCTTGGTTGAAACCAGTCACCCGAATCTCTCCCTGTGATAAAACATAAAAGTTTGTTCGAACATTAAAGTTGGTCAGGAACAGCACAGGACTTACAGCTCTCAGTTTATTCACATGAAGCAAAAACCAACATCAAGACCACAATAAGACTCACACTCTCATCCACTATCTCCATGGAGAAGAGTTTGCCGTCACCACGAGAGTTGCTCCATGTGCGGATGCTGCTCTTGTTGGTCACACGGGCGCGAATGGTCCATCTACCAGACAGAGACCAAGTCTGAGGTTTTTCAAGTCAGTTTTCAGTTTAAGAGCACCACATAGACTCAGAATGTAATGCTTCTTACGCAGTGTTCCTTAATTAATTCATCAACTCATAACAATCTGCCCTATTGGCCCTTTGGGTGAATCACAATGTGTAAAGACAACACAGAGGATGCATCATTTACTCGCCGCCTCTGCACCAGGCTTTTCTGGGACATTTTGATTACTCATAAGAGAGAAAAGCTAATGACATTAACAATGGCTCTGTTACAATTTAGGCATGCCAAGAAGTCAGCAGCATGAGCCCTACACTGGCTCTCTTCAATAGGACGCAGTTGTTAGCAATGTTATCAGTAACACCTGTGCTTGGCAAATCCACATATCCTCTGTGATAAAAGCCTGTATTGTTCAACTGTGGAAGCAAGGAGGAATTATGTTGTTTGTGCTGCTAGGTCAAACTGTGAAACAAGGCAAGGTCACAGTGTTTTTTCATACTTTGTTTTAAGGCTTTTCTCAACACCAGACAGTCACAGTGCCATAGACACACTGCTGCAGATGGATGCCCTTGTTTGATCAGATTCTTGTTCCTTGAAGTCGACCTGGGCATCCAGACTGCAACCATTTAGTCTTAGGCAGGCATTTTTTAAGACAGTGCGACTGAAAATCATAGATAGGAGCACCAGTACAAATAACACCCCCATTTTTTAATATCACCTTTGTATTTCTTTTCAAAATATTTTTTTTTTAAACAAATGTATGCATTAATTTGTTGCTACAGTACAAATATATAACCTTTGACATGAGACTTTCCACTGACTAGGACAAATACTCACTTGGATTGGTAGGGGTTGAGGCTGGCGATGGGCACAACTTTAGAGCTGCCCCCTGGAGTATCGTGTAGGGCAGATGGGGCCTTCTTCCCAAAGTCTTTACTGAAACCTCTTTGCACTGTTGGGGGAATGAAGAGAGAAATAAATGATCCATGAAGAGCAGTGATGGAAAGAAGTCAAGAGAGAGGCACATGCATTATTCATCAGAGGCGAATTACAAAAATCCAATTTCTTTGGATTGCAACTGCTTCATCACTGTAATTATCTCACTTCATGAGGGAAGTTTCATCAAAGAAAAACCTAATGACTTTAAGCAAATTTACCACCGTTGACTCTCGAGCCAAGCAAGAGGAAAAGACTCAAGCAGGAAACAAAAATCTTGTCAAAGCGAGTTGTTGGAGATGTGTGATCCAGCATTTCACCGAGAAAGATGATTCACATTTCATGGAATCAGGGCAGAGTGTGAAATGCTATAACAAACTGGAGCTGCTCTTCCCCAGGAGAGCCATGCTGGCTGACTTTGAGATTTTCCGTTTGAACAAGCGCTGCACATTTGATTTGTGTGCGTCTCACGCGAAGGATTAGAGTTCAAAGTGTCCACTTAAGTCCTCCCACTTTGCCAACCACTGCACTTCTGGTAATTAAGCCCCCAGATCAAGCAGCACATACAGAGAAATGAACAATGACTGTGCTGATGAGGAGGGTGCTTGCCACAACCTCAATTCCCACACGGCAGATTAGAGGGATGACTACCTGCTATGACACACACTGGAAGACAGCAAAACCCTTCTGACAGCTGGATTGCACATCTCTCCAGGTCCATGCTATTTGCTTCGCTGTGATCCACCACTCTGACATGAACAACTACCAGTGTCTCAAAAATAAATCAGCTTGTTCATGGAGGTTAAGAGAAACTCTCCAGGCAGTTTGTGTTCCAGCACTTTGTTTCCATATATTCTACTATACATACAACAAAAGACTAATGCAATAACTGACTGGCACAGGCAGGGACAACTGCCTACCAACACATGACTTATGGTGATATCAGCATTCACATGAAAAACGGGTAAAAGGAGGCTAAAAATGAAAATGTTTCTCAATGGGTTGTCAAAATTACTTGTGTCCTGTAAATCTGTGGGTCACCTAAATTATAACCATAAGCAGAAGAGAAATGCTGCCATCTGGTGGTTTGTTTTACTTTGTCTGCAAATTTTTCTAACAAAAAAGGGAATTCTACACAGATTCGCCCATTTTTTTTGTGTTGAGGGGAACCATCCACTCACTTTCATTTCTGTTCTGTGGCTGGAGGGGAGGGCGGTGTTCAGGCACGGGAGCTGACTGTGGGCCTTTGCTCTGACCTGCAAGGAAGATTTGACATTATTATTAACATGCAGTGACATTACAACCCACTATGTATGACTTGTGCATGTGTAAATATGAAACGTGTTTCCCTCAGTTCCTTACCCTCAGTGTAAGGAGTAGGGTCGCCTATTCTTCCAGCTACATCTTCGGCTGGTTTGATGACATCAATTTCCAAAATGATTACCACTCGTCTGTAATAAGACATTACCATTAACCATAAAAAATAGTCTAGTTTTGCTATAGAACTACTGAATAGGCTCACATCTATCAACTAAATAATATGGACAGTTGGCTAAATCTTGATACTAAGACAGGGAGTGTACAGAATAGAAGCATACCGTCCATCCTTCAGTATATTGGTCACATGCCTCTTCAGCATGCAGACACAGTTTGGGACCAGTTGGTTCTCCTCAGCCATATAGTTCAGCTGAGTTGAGAGCATAAAGGCTGTAGAGGTGTAGAAAAATGAAAATTGAAAAAAAGGAAAGACAAAAAACCCGGACAGAGGCAACCCAGGTTTATTCAATAAAGGGGCTCTTGAAAATAACTATCCTGAGAAAAAACTAAATGCATGTTGGAAATCTCAGTCTCCCAAAAAAAAAAATCACCACGTATGCCCCTTCATGAGTCATTACTGAACACTGGACTTGCTCTAATGTTTTTCATGGACCCCCCTTTGCTTTTCTATATTTGTATTAGAAATATGATGTACTTACAGGACAGGGTGTGCTGTCCATCACTCATCATCACCCGAAAGCGAGCCGGACCATTTCCTCCCTCAATCCTACGAATGTTCTGAAAGGTAATATATGAAACTATGAAGGTGAAACTAAGTAATATGGTCAAAAAAACAAGGATTTTCTAACCAAATATTATTTGACTAGTATGACTTTGATCCTGCTCCTATGACAGCATTTATTTCATATTGTGTTGTTAGTAAAAGTAAAAAGGTACCGTTACAGTACAAAACAAGTTATTACCTATAATAGCCCTTGCCTGTCCTAGTTTTTACACTGAACTTCACAAGCTTCTCCTACATTGAGGTGCAAGGAGCAAGGATCTGTTTCCTGAAGTCCCTCATGTTGTCAAAGTGTTGCAGGCAACCTAAAAAATCTGCTAGTTCCTGAATATTGAAGTAGTCCGAGGTGAAAATTGTGCACTATGATCTGAAAATGTAATTTTTTAAACGTTACCAGCTTTGATCTCATGAACCCTGCCTAAATACAGAAAGTATGTGACTGCTGATCAACTATCAGAGGGAAAAAACGAGGTCTGGCAGAATTAAAGTTAGTAGGTCAAGCAGGGTGAGAGTGATTTAACCTTAGGAAAGCGTTGTATAATCCTTTTTCCGTTTTGTTTGTTTCTTTTTTTTTTCTGTCACTTACCACCAACTGAAGCACAGCGTCGTTACCTCCGGTGCCATTTGCCAGAGCCTATAAGACACACGTTTGTTAGCTTAAACAGGTTAATTTGTTGTCGAGAACCTTATTTCACAAGTTGAAATGAAATGAAAACAGTTAGAAAACATATATTTTTTTCAAAGTTAACTCAAACTTCAAATCTTTTACCTCAATAGCTGAGCTCTATTTCTTCTGTTTGTCAAATAGGAACGTGCTTGCCAATAATTTGCAAAAGATACAAACGTCAACAGTGTTGCTTATGGTATATTAAGCCAGGGTTTAGAAATGTTTTCTCGCCTTTATTTACATTGAGATGCAAACAAATAGCTCGCTAACGTTACCACAGTTTACTCCTGTTCGAACTGTACAAAACCTTCGACAGTTTTGTGGTTTTAAAACCATATTTTAGCTTATGTTACTGCAAATATTAGTCTTACCTCTATGGCACCCTCTGAAAGCTTCGTCATGTCTGTAAGGAAGTGACTTAGATATAAAATCACAACGTTATTGAAATATTAGCTGGACAACCGACTCTAAACTTCTGCCAGTGACGGTAATCGATGAATTGTGTCATTCGCGCCAACAGCTTGGACAAACGCGCGAAGCTACGTATGCGCGGCCTGAGTTTCCGTTTCCGCTTACAGATCTGAATTCAGTTTGCAGTTCGTCAACACCGTGATTGTGCAGTCTCGGTGAGCGCTGCCAAACTGATCGCAGACCAGTTACACGGATGTCAGCGCCAACGTTACGTGACGTCAGGCGCTTACTATGAAGCGTTCATAGTCTTTAAAAAATGGGAGATATTAAACTCCACTAAGATTTTTAAAGGATGTAACAAAACAATGGATAGTTATGAGATTAGTATGTTATAATTTTTAATGTATGACTTCGTGGAATTCTTTTCGTGTTCTTTCTAATATGTATCCATAGACAATTCAAACACTTAGAGGGCAAAATTATAAAAGAAGTATCCGTTTCACCTGGTCTATATTACCTTGCATACTCTTATTGAATAATAAGAGAATACGAATACAGGATGTATTGGAAAAAAAAACTTTAAAAAAAAAAATGAATAAAAAGTAAATTAATGACTGTACAGACAAAAATCCTTCATTCCTCCTATTCATTTTCATTGTGGCACCAGTTCAAACATCTACTGGTCTTATCACAGAAATGAGAGGAAAACTGATGGGATAGGGCAGTAAAGAGTGCACGCATATAATTAAACTGCACCACAAACTGCAACCATAGGCAATGTCGTCTCTGTTATATCTTTTCCCAGTTCAGTGAATGCATCGTTTTACCCTCAGATATACATACAACTGTTTTAGTTCAAGAAGTCAATAAAAATCCATCCTGACAGGTTGTGATTCAAATCAGTTCAATTTATTATCCTATTAGATGACATCTTTTAAAATGTAACTACGTACAAAATGTTGCTTTAATGCTGTGACAGTGACTTTACATTTGACATCTTAGGAACTTAAAGTGTAATCAATCAAATTGAAGATGGAGACAGACTTTACTATGGGTATAAACCATTTCTTGCTTCTAATTCTAATTTTAAAAGCTGCTTGAACAGGATATACATTTTTTAACATGGGATACTGGACTACACCGTGTTTATGAGACAAAGCATCTGTTTTTACACACTTTCTGATCCAGCTAAGTGATATTGTACACTGATCCATACAATCACAGAGGTCTTGGTTTGGGTTTTTTCCTGGGATGGCATTGAAGGTATCAGTCCCTACTTAGGCGGGCCTCCAAATGTGCCCACTTGACTCTTATCAAATGGGAATCCCACTTTATCTTTCCTGCCAAAATCTCCTCTCTGCAAGACAGGAGCTCCAGGATTCGGGTTGTTGATGACACCCATGAAGATCGGCACTTGAGTTGTATCATCCATTAGGGCGAAGAAGAAGGGATTGCTCAGGTGGAAAACAGGGTTGGATGCTCGTGAAATGACCACAGTGGTGGCTGCAGCAGCCTCTGCGCCCTCCTCATTTATTTCCATACTGGACTTGTGCATCACACTAGACACCAGCAGGGGGCCATCTGCTATCTCAGCTAAGTTGGGGCTGGAAAACATCTCTCCAAGGCCTAACACAGCAGAGAATACTGGTTTAATTCTAGTGCATATTATTTTCTACCAAGCAACAAGAATCTGTATATGAGCTAAAAAATAACAAAAAGACTAGAGAAAGTAATGAGTTCTTACCCAATTTTGTAAAAACTTCTTGTAGCTCTTGAGCATACTCCAGTTTGAATTTGGGAACTTTGACTTGAACAGCCCTCTCTTTGGGTAAACGATTATACAGGTCTGAGATGTTCAGCCTAGCAGATAATGAGGAGACATTCACCTGGCCGGACAAAGGCATGACCACCAACAAGCTCATGAACTTCTGGAATGGGAAGCTCGCCACCTGCACAAAAAAGAGGGAATGGCATTGATAAAAATTTGATTATGTCAGGAAATAAAGTTTTTTTCCAAACTGAACTGAAGACATTTAAACTGTTAAGACTGAGCAGTATTTTACCTGAGCCTCTAAGTCATTATCAATAAATAAACTCAAGGGATGTTTGGCATCTTCCATCACTTCAACATCAACCATGTGTTTGTCGTCAAGGTAGAACACACCTCTGGAGGTGAAGCGTGGGTCAAACCGAGCTTTCCACTCCCCTGTGAGCAAAGTGGGAAAAAAGGGTTTCAGTTTTAGTCAGCAGTATGAATTAGATTCACGCTATTAAATACATAAAATAGGGACATTTTAAAATAAGTACATTTCACCTTTGAAATGGACAGCGTTAATGAGCATAAGGAGCAGATTAGGTGGTAAAGAAGACAAGAAATCGGTGATCTTTCCGTTTGTTGCACTGTCTACCCAGTCGTTTATCTGCTGCAGGCTCTCCAAGACTGCTGGCTCTGAGTCATATAACCGCTGGGATTCACTGACAAAGTCCTGCTTTGGATCAAAACCTAAAACACATAACAGACACCAACTCCATCAGGTGCTGTTTCTCTTAAACTCTGCTCTATGGTTACTACTAATAAGGTAAATAACAAGAAGATTAATGTTTCTGTAGACAGGAGCTGTGTGGTCTTAACTTTTTGTACAGTAAAAAATTATCAAGACTAAAGCTGTGTCTTTTGTTGTAATTAACCTTCACGCATGAAGATACGTGTTGCGATCTGCAGGTCGCTGTTTCTGAGCTGCACTAAGACATTATGCAGGGCCTCGTGGTAGCAGGGTAGTGTGTGATCGTGAAGATGAAGCATCAGCAGCTCCTTTGTCTCATTTACTGCACCTATAAAGAAGAGGGGTGCAGTTATTGGATGAGGACTGTGATGGTCTCTAAACGACTATGAAGTTGAGCAAGATGCTGACACAATTTATCAAATGTATTGGACAATGTGTCATGTAAAAGCTGCAGTGGGACATGCATACCTAAAGCCAACTGGGAGAGTGCTAATGATATGCTGAAAGGAGATATAATGATGTTTGGCTGCTCTGGCGTTGTTTCTAGGTTCTGCAGTAGCTGCACACCCAGTTTTTGAATAGCAGCAGCTATGGCCTCCCTGGACTGCAGGCTTCGTCCGGTCGACTGACAAACTTCATCTTGCTCCTCCTCTGATGAGCCCCCGTCGGGCCTGCTACTTATGGTTGGTCCAATTACGTTTGCTTCTGTAGTTAACATGGTTACTGGTTGTGGTGTGCTGGCATTTTCTGCTTTCTAAAGGCAGAAAGAGAAGAAAATATTATGCACAAGAACCCATTTTTCAAACTGTGAATTTAGATGAGCAGAATAATAAGTGCTGTGACACAATAAGCCTTATGAGAGAAAAAAAAATTATAAACGTTTATATTTTTCTTCTAACCTTTATGGGGTGGCTCGGTATCAAAGGAATAAGAGGCACCAAAGGGATTGGCTCATTGTCTGCCACCTCACCAGTCTATTGAACACAAAGATAGTACAAAATAACTATGCAACAAGAGTCATATAATTTAGTAAAATCTTAAAAAAGTTTTTTAAGTAATTTGGGTATTTTACAGAGACTCCTTGGCTGCAAAGACAGATCAACAGGAGTGTCAGACGAAGGTCCATGTCTTTACAAGGTAACTGTAAAAGAGAGAAATTATGTCGGCTGAGAAAATATGTGGCCTGGTCATTTTAATGGAAAAATAAATCCAGCTCTGGGGTTAAAACCTCTCAAAACAAATCAGTCTCACCTTGTGTTTAGTTTCTTTGCTGTATTGTCTGCAGGTCTAAAACACTTCTGTTCTACCTAGTACCACTTTCTTTAAAAGGAACGCAGATCACAAGGAGGTATGCCTAAAACATGGGAGCCACACAAAAAGATTTTTTTTCAGACCATGTGCCAAAATTTTAAAACTGCGCAGTGTGTGCCTTCAACAGATATCCAGTGATCCAAAAAATGTCCTAATATTGCAGATTTATTGTTTGATAAAACAATGGTGGGATAAGTATTTTTAAGGAAAGAAAATCCACTTTTTATTAAAAGAGAATTCTTTTGTATCAGTGCATTGTGGATTTTAGATTCTGTTGTCAAACATAAAATACACAAATATTATGTCAAGAGTCAAAAGTATGAACACCCAGAACACCATAGCCTCCCTTGCAGAACTTACACAACCAAGAGAAAATAATGAATTACTAAGTTAGATTTTACATATATTCCACCATGTTTTCATATAATTCAAATTTACAACACTATTTCAATAAGTTTATTAAAATATATTTGGTCTTACCTTAAATTAAATTAGAAAAAACCTGGTGCCTTGTCCAAAAAAGGAGCCACCAAGGGACTGAGGATGGCAGAATTCCTGAGAGTAAAAGATTGGCACTTGCTCAGCAAAGAGTTAAATATCAACTTGCATTGATTGGGGCCTCGCTCAAGCCACGATTTGTTTGTAAATGCAGCTACTGAGATTCATCCAGGGTTAAATATTGAAGTCTGACACGTTAAGCTACTTTGCATGTCAATGTGCAGGAGATATTGTCACAACAACTAAATCTTTGACAGAACACATGTCAGATTAATTGCAAAAGTTTGGTTTATCCAGTTCTGTGTGGGAAAACAAATACAATTTGCTGACATGAGTGTTACACATTTGATATTGGAGAACACAAGCCCACATTTCCCAGAAACCCCTGGCTCTGACAGATTACCAACTTCATAGAACAGACAGCCAAACTAGACTGCTGTCTCAAAAAGTGTGCCAAATGTTGTGCTAAATGACTACTCTAAGGATAGAGGGAAGTAATGAAGAAACACATAAGTATTAATAAATGTATTTGAACAACATGAAAATTGTTCAGCTGATTTGGTCACATTTCTGCACTAAGCAAAAGTGATATCTTCTACATCACATGACACCCATCTGCAAACACAAGAGGGGACTTTGTCCAATCTGAGCTCCAGTGACTCAGCCAGGATCGGAAGGCAAGGCTGGGAGTCATGCTGAATCCAGGTGAATCACACAGAACAGGGACACACAAAAATACATAGAGGCATTTTTTTTTATTAATCCAGCTAATAAATAAGCGCTTTGATGGACTTCTCTAAAATTGTTCAAAAAAGATATTGGAACAATTGTTACCAATACTATGAACTGCAAATTGCAAAGACTGTGTTTTTTTTTATTAGCATTGAGCTTTCATTCCTTGTTTACAAAAACACTAAATATCAAAAGGTGTAATACACTTGAACATTTTGAACTTTGAGCAAGTACTTAAAAATTAGTTTTGCTGTGTTTTACAACATGATAGTGATGAAAATCATACAAAGGGGAGAACTTTGATTTTTTTGATGATAATGAAAAGGTAAGAGTCAAGAGTTTAACATAAAGAGTTTCATGAAAATTGGGCTTGGTTTAAGAAAGAAAAATCTCTACTGCAGCAAGTTAAACCACTTTTTTATTGATTTATAACTTTTGTTACTCAACATATTCATATACAGATACATATAAATGTTAAAATACAAATTTTTTTATCTTGGCATTGACTGGTCCTTTGTTAGCTTTTATAGTAAGAAATAAGTGGTGAGTTGAAGAACTGGCAAACCCAGTCAAAGTGGCTTCTGCCTAGATGTACTTTCAGTATATTGTTGCTACAGGTTCTGACTGCTAAATCATCTGTTTAAAAATCCAGAGCTACTTCAAGTAATTTATTAGTGGATAAAAACAATCAGTCTTTAAAATCTGAGTGAGAATCTAAATGTTACAATTCAGGCCATACTTGTGCAGTAGAATAAAGGCTGTGCATCAGTAATTGACTTAAGTATGCAAAGAAAACTGAAGCGTCTCCACTCTGAGAAGATGCATCAAGACTGTCAACAAAAAAGATGGTGGACTTTTATTGTTCATGATGTATTAACAATCAAATGTGAAACATCTAACACAGCGTGACACTAACACAAACAAATAATTTGATCTACAAATACTGCATAGTTTAATCAGTGCATTTGGAAACGCATGTTTTCTACGTCAAGGAAATGAAAGCTGAGGTCAATGTATATTTGGTGTTGTTATGCATCTATTTGGAAAGTGTAAACACTACATTAGAACCTTGTTTGGTTCCACCTTCCTGAGCACGTCTTTTGATTCATTCTTTTGAACAGAATAACTGACCTAGTCAAAAGAACAAATAACCTTGTTAAGATAAGATTTTCTCATTATATACTATCTATACATTGTCAGGTTTTTAAAACATGATGGGATTTCCTGTACATTGTGAAAGTTAAGTGCCTTGCACATATTTGCCGTTCATCAAAATTCGGTGCCAATAGCCAGAGTGGCAAGATTCGGTTGACATGAAGCTTATACGATGCCTTTGCTTGTGCTGCTTCATTCAAAAAGCAATTTAGTGGAACTGACAAACTGCCCCACCAGTCATATTGACCCCAAGCACAGGAGAGGGAACAGAGAGCGCTCAGACACCTGGTGTCTTAATGAACAAAACACTTTCAAGGTCAGTGCTGAGAGTGTATAGTGTAGCTGGGAGCCATTGATTTTCCCTAAGCTAATAACCGGATGGCTCCGTTTTCAGACCCCAGCAGCAAGAGTCTCTTGGTTGGAAGGACCGCTAGGCTGGTCAGAGTGCCGCGGAAGTTCTCCGAGCTCAGCTTTGTGCTGCTAACAGGGCTCAAGGAGATATCTGCCATTGAGTACACCCCGATCTTGTTAGCCACTGTTCCGGTTACAATCTCCGAACCATAGAGGTCAAAGGCGTGAATGGGGTCGGACTGTGACTTGTATTGCCGTAGAGGCTTGTGTTCCAGATCTTTCCACACAGTAAGTGTGTAGTCAGTGGAGGAGCTGATGACCAAGTTTCCCTCTGCAGCCTGCAAAGTAAAATACAGGAAAGTAAGTCATTGACTGTTGGTGTCTTACCACAGTAAAGGTTGAGTTTTCCTTCAATCCTATTATAAAAATTGTGATTAAGATTAAAGCAATGTCATGAAATCAAAAATATGAATACTTTTTAAAAAAAGAATATTGGAAAAAATTGAATCACTCTGATGTCATTTCATATAAACATGCTGTGGTAATTAAAGGTTCTGTAGCACACATGGTTAAACAAAGAAATAAGCAACAGCCTACATCACTATTTTTTTCTTTTGTAAAAAAATATTGAAAAAATGGACTTGTAGTTTTCCTGCAACCACAAATTTACAACATTTAGTCAGGATTTATTTGAATTGGTTTGATCATTATTGTTTGCTACATAATGCTATTTAAAATTACACTCAAAACAGTTTATTTGTTTTTAATGTCCTGACTAAGTGGTTGATACACAGATCCATTGAAAGGAAGTCTGAGTAATATGAATGTGCCAAAGAGAACCAGTGTGGTCTTCTAATGAGTAACCTGTGTCCATATTTGCCTAAACTTGTGCCTTTAAAACTAGAGATACAATCCTTGACCTAATTTGGGGTTAAATAAAGTTTGCTCATCCTTGCGCTCTGTTGACAACAGATTTGCTGGGTACAACTTTCACCACTTTGTGTCTCTCCACCACTACACCTTGAGTATATGATGTTGTCCAGGAATACAGTAACAAGCTCTTACTGAAGTTTTCTATAACCCTGATTCCAAAAAGCTTTTCATGGCATTAGTGTGAGCAGTATTTGGAAACTTGCTAATCCTCTTTGACATGTACTCATAACAACATTAAAATATATATATATAAAAAAATGCATTTCATGTTATACTTCATCGACTTAATTGTTATATGTATTGATATGTTCTTCTGATTGTGATGCCAGCAACACATTTCAAATAAGTTCAGACAGGAGTAACAAAACACAGGGAAAGTTGCTGAATGCTCCAAAAGCACCTGTTTGGAAAATTCCGCAGGTTAACATGTTCATTTTTATCAGGTGATGGTATGATGACTGTGTATGAAAGGGGCATCCTTGAAAGGCCAGTCTTTCAAAAGCAAGGATGGGGTGAGGTTCATCACTTTGTTTAAACATGCCATTGTAGTAGGGATATTACTAAAAAGGCTATGGAACACTTTTTAAACTAATGTTGGTTAAGTTTGTTTGTAAAGACTGGATTCTGTTTTCAATTACATGTTACATGTCATGTAGCGTTTTTTGGAATCAGGGTGTTTTTTTTTAGAAATCACACCATGCTAACGACTGAACAAAGTAATGGAGTCCATGTAGTGTGTTTGGTTACAAGTTCATTTAGCAGAGGCAGCCCACTTGTATGACACATTGCATAACATGTGTACTCCATCCCACGTCTTGTGTAAACACCTTAATGTCAAGCATGTTAGTGTTAGGTAGCACACAGTAAAAACAAGTGCTTGGTGTGAGTTCAAGTCAGAGTGCCCTTAACCAATCCAAGTATCACTTTCTAAAACAGAAAAGCAATACATATTTCACATAATAATCAGCAAACCACAAATCTTTTTGTATACTTTGAGTACAAAAAATAAATTAAATTAAATTAAATTAAATTAAAAAAAAGTACTGAGTATTCATCCCCATAGAGTTTATCACAATTTAATGCATTAAAATTCAAAATTCTTTCTCCTCTCTTTTTTTCAAAAGAATTTTTGGATACTCCACAGTGTTTTAAAAAAACATTTTCTTTTCAGAGCTCTAATTTATTTTTATGCAATGAACTAAATTACTGAAACTAATATTAACTTCTTCTCTTTGTCATTGTTGTCATTAAAAAAAATACAGAATTTTCATAATTAGTTTTACCAGATAACTGAAATGACTATTTCAATTAAAAGCTGTAATGAGAAAATCACTGGAGCAGTGCCCAGGTGGTCTATGAGTTCTCCCATGTAAATGCAACATGCATGTTCAAGTTTGGGCAGGAACCTTTTGTTGCATGCCATATATTCTCTCTCCTCCCCATTTCTTGTCTCTTTTTTATTTTCCACTATTAAAATACAGGCAAACCTGCCCAAGCATACCTTCATCTGGAGAATGTCTCCCTCATGAGCCGGCCAGCCCTTCAGAATAAGTCCAGTTCGTGCATCTAGCAGAACAATGAATCCAGATGAGAAACTTGCAGCCACGGTGCGTCCGGAAGGGCTTACTGCCAGGTAGCGGATGAGCCCAGCACTCATATTGTTGTATGCCAAACGAAATTCATGCTGAGGATAAAGGAGAAGATCTGTTACTCTCAAGGCTGAAATAACTCTATAATGGAGATGTATTTATGTGCCACCATTTTAAAAAAACTGTTGTAACTGATAATTGTGGATGTTGGTGGGAGCAAGCACATCTCGACAGAATGAGCTTGTTAAGTGAAATTGCTACCTGCAGTCCTGGTTTGCGAGGATCAATGAAGCGAAGAACAGAATCTGCACTGCCAAATACAACACTACAGTGTGGAGCTGGCGTGGTGGTCACAGCTGTGATAGGATTTTTTCCGTCCACAGCTTCATACGAGCGGATCTGCTTGCCTGAGGACAAAAGTTACAGTTAGAAATGCACATTTATTTGCACCAACAATTTGTGTCTCGTGTCCTCAAATTAGCTAAATCCACAACGACAAGGGGCAATGAAAAACTTTCGAGACTGTTCCTGTTGTGTACAAACAGAGCACTATACAACAGTATCATCAGTGCATCTGGCAGATGGAAGCAGTAATTTTATATTCCATGTCTCATTGATCAGCACCAGAGTTGCACGTGTCTCTGTGGCCACCAGTAAATACATATTTGCAGTTTCACCACCACATTGAAGCAAACTTTATTTCAGGGAACAGAAAGAAGTTGCAGGAAGCTAAATCCAGGGGTTCGAAAACACTACCATGTTGTTAAAGGGAAAAAACTTGCACATTTTGAACTTCTCATGTTGTACAGTCTCAGGCCATCAAGTCACAGTTGAGATCATTTGCACCAAATGTTTTCTCTCAAATGCCTCAGAATCTCACAGTAGTATTCCACCTGCAAGATCCTGTGGTCTTTTCCAAAACAGACCTCCATCATGCCTCAGGTAGCACTCCTGACCTGTAGTGCTTTATTTTGGTCTTGTAGATAGCAGCTCTTTCAGTATGGAGACTGCTGTTTGGTCTCTCAGTTGTAGTGGTGAGCAAATGCTTGACCCCATTGATGATGCTCAACACAAAGTTTGGTTTATCCTGCACCTGTTGAATGAAATTCTCACGCACCCAAACACAGTGCTCACATACCAGTGGTCACAAAAACGTGTATAGCTCAGGTATGGCTAACAACTGACCATGGGATACTTACTCACAAAAGTAACAGCTTGCACCTGCTACATGCACAATAATTTGCAGCACTTTTATGTGCAAAACAGGAACAGCATGCGATGTCTTACCTGTATACTGGTCCCAAAGATGCACTGTACCATCACAGCTGACTATCTCCTGTGAGGCTTCCAGCTGTCCGACATAGAAGATTGACTTTCGATGGTCGCTGTATGTCAGCCTGGGCTCTACCTCCTGTGTTCCATCACCGTGGTTATAGAGAGGCCAGAGCTTCACAGTCTTGTCTTTACTACCAGAGAGGAAGTAATCCTCTCCAGCCAGTGGGGCCAAACACTTTGTGGTGCTGGTGTGACCAAGGAAGCTCTGCAGTCTGATCTGGTGGAAATGGAAATGGGGATCCTGCTGGTTTAGGCCAATCTCATACTGCCAGTAGGCCAGCCAGTTGCCCTGTAGAGAGCGGCCACTGCGAGGGAGCTCCTGCTTCAGGGCACTCTCCTCTAGTGTGGGGCCTGTCACCCAAGAGGAGGAAAAGGATGATGCGCCAACAGATGGAGTGGTGAAGTTGGAGGCAGCAGTTATGATGGGGTTTGTATGACTGGAGCGTCCCCAAGAGTTGGCCAAGCCCAGATTGGAGCTACCATCATAATCAGTGTCCCGGGACACTTGGATACGGTTTCCTACTAGGTGGCTTCCAAACGTCCCTGATTCGGGGAGGGAGTCTCCCAGTGGGGTGGAGCTTGATGAGGGTGCAGGGAATGGGCTGCTACCCACACGTCTGGCAAAACCTGAGGAGAGGCCCATGGAGGAAGGAGGTTGCTCCACAGTGGATGCCGTTTTAAGGTTTGTTTCTGGACTTCCCTGACTCAGACTCTGACGGTAGGACTGGGCCAACTGCCAAACCAGCTCATGGTTGGGAACCAGTTTGCGAATTGCCATGTCACCTGCAGAAACCACAATACAGCATGGATTCGATTTTAGTATAAAGTATATTGCCCGTCCAATAAGAAAGGGTCTTTTGTATTTCATACCACAAAGGCATTACTTACCTATGAGGCAGTAGAAGGGGATGTAGGAGGCATGGGCCATCTCAGGGTTAAATACTGTATGCAGCTCCTCCAGTACCCCCAACTCATATGTGACATTCAACCCTTCAGGTGTGCAAATGTCCACGACTGTGACTTCGGCAACAACTCTGCGAGGAGCTCTTTCCAGCTACAGTGAAAGGGAGACAGCCACCACATCTGTTTACTTTCAGCTTATTTTTTTTTTTAAATAATGAGTGCAACTGGGTAAACTACATGAGGAATCCTCTAAATTATCTGATGCAACAATGAAAAGCTCCTGACATGCTCACAAAACCATTATTCATTCTCTCTCTCTGTCTGTCAGTTTATATTTCAGGCCCTGTTCCTTTGATTATCATCCATATTTCATCTGCATTTATGTCATTTGTTTTTTGTAAAGCTCTTTTTCGACAGATCTGCTTGTTGAAAGCATTCTAGACTTAAAATTGATTCGGCACTTGTCAGTCAGCCTGTGTTGTGTGTGTGGATGTGTATACCTGGGGCTGCAGAGAATCCAGCAAGGAGAAAACCGCAAAGAACTGACGCAGAGTGTCAGCCATATGCTGCTGCACCATCTCCCTCCCGATGCGCAGGCAGATAAGAGCCATCAGGCTGAGTGTCTTGAAACAAACAGCAGTGCGCGTCTGCACCCCGCTGGGGAACCTGAGTACAGCAGAAAGGAAACAACCAGGCAGAAGATGAATGACAGATCTATTGTAGCATGTTTTTGACAGCTTCTCTAACACAGCAACACAAAAATTAAAATGTGTTTTTTAAAATATGAACAGGCCTAGGTCTGTGGAAAATAAAAAGGCAATACAAATTGTTTGCAATGATCTGTTTTACTGAAATAACTAAACACTCTGGCACTATCATATGTTCAAGTTAACAAGGTAACAAGCTAATATATTTTTCCTTCAACAACAAAGGATTTTATGAAGAAATGAAAGTTACATTTCGTCATGCTACAGCCTTAAATAAATAGGTTATACCAAAACATGCATCTGGAGTATGGGTGTGGTTGTAAGTGCCTTATTTACCCCATACGGGGAGTGGTAAGCAGGTCCAGTAGTGGCAGGAGTACATCCTGATTGATCTTCATGAGCATGTCCATTAATGTTGTATCGGAGAGAAAGACAATAATCTTCTGTGTTAGTGCAACAGCTGCAAGCAGACTTGCTTCCTTACGTGTATTAAGACGCTGCGAAGAAGGTGGAGAGACCTGGAGACATATACATTAACGAAATCAGAGCACATATTGTTAATGATTTTTAACATGTAATCACATAGAAAAACAATCTAGCTTAACCTTTCAATGAGATTTTAGATGCTGAGTGTAACATTTAAGCACCAATTACAGAACTATTACATTGAGTGTGGCTAAAAAATATGGTCAAATCTGTGTCAAATCATTTGAGCAAATCTCAATGATGGGTTACAAAAGAAAGTGCAGTGTTAATAATGCACAGGTCACATATAGTCTGCTAGTCAGGATTTCAGCTT
Organism: Ctenochaetus hawaiiensis; assembly: GCA_029783645.1. Classification (NCBI taxonomy): domain Eukaryota; kingdom Metazoa; phylum Chordata; class Actinopteri; order Acanthuriformes; family Acanthuridae; genus Ctenochaetus; species Ctenochaetus hawaiiensis. Next base: position 18,537,712 of record JAPZDY010000024.1, read on the forward strand.
TCCAAACAAGCAGCTTGAGTTTAACTCCTGATATATGAAAAGTTTCAGGTCATATAAGGAATAGTCTGGCCTCTGTATATCAACTGTACTGTAATTGGTGCTCAAATGTTACATAAAGAACCATAAATGATTGTGTGTGCTGTTCCCCTGCCCTTACCAGGTATCCTATATAAGGCAGGTACTGGTAGGTTAGTACAGGCTCTCCATAGAGTTGAGCAATGTAGATGAGACAGTCCAAAACAGGCCCTGCTGTCTGGTCACCAACCACAGGTTTCTTTTCATACACACTACCCATCCCCACACTCTCCAGTCTGCTTTCCTCAGACACGGGGGCTACAAACTGATGTTTTTCAAGCCCTAGAAGCAAAAAACATGAGGAGAAAAGCGAATGAAAAAAGAGGGATGAAGAAAAACACATAGTAAAACAAGACAACATATTTGAAAAACAAAACTTCAAAACATGTTCTTGTCACTGTTGCAAAATACAAATGTAACAATTTAAACTTTTTCTATTAATTTTACATACCAATGTAACAATTGGTGAGCAATCGTAGCAAATTTCTGGCTATGAAGCGTGATGTTACTGTTGGTCCAAGCTTTGCCGACAGCCATCGTACTGTTTTGCAGACTGTATCTGTGTGTGAAAAAAAGGTTAAAAACTTTTGACATTAACTGTTGTCAGAAATAATTTATATAATGCTATTTTTTTCACTGACCTAGAAGAATTTTCTGCTCTTTCTCCTCAGACTCTTCAGATGGATCATGGTCATCATCCTCCTCCTGCTCTCCTATATTGCCTTTCTCAGTCTCTTCCAGTGCCATTCCATTCACAAACTCACGGTCCTCCAGAGTGGCAACTGTGGTTCCAGAACCTTCTGTGCAACCAGAGAGAGTAAGCTCCAGGTTGGGAGCAGCAGGTTCATCTGTCCCCTCTTTACTCTCATTGGTCTCAGTCACCTCCTCTTCCTCCAGCTCTCCCCCCTCTTCTCCCTCACTAGCATGTTTCAGGTCCTGGCTGCTGTCAGCTGATTTGAGACTAGCTCGATCCCGCATTGAGTCTCCGTCACCCAGTGAGAGCTCACTTGTGCTGCTTTTGTCACTTAGTTTCCCCACACTCAGGGACTCCTGGTCTTGATCTTTGGCTGCAGAGTTCTGACCTTGCTGCTTCCCAGCAGCCACCCCTGCTCCACTGTTGACATAGAACCCATTTTGAAAGTCTTCTGCCTCTGAAAGAAACACTTGGTCATTGAGGCTTATGCCAGAGGAGTAATCAACCAGCCCTGTGTCTCCCACCACTCCTCCACTGGCTCCACTGTTCCCTCCAATATTCACACTAACAGACCCAGAAGAAGGCCGTACTTCGCCACACTGAAAGTCCTCCTCCTCTTCCTCTCCCAGATTGCACGTTCCACCTCTCAGTCCTTTGCAAGTTTCCCCGCCTGAGCCTGAGATGCAGCTTTCAAAGCCAGTGATGACCTGCAGCACATGAGGGAGTAGACTGGACAGAAAGGCTTGCAAGCCAAGCCTCACAATCAGCTGCAGAATGAAACAATCAGTGTATAGATAGAAACGCCCCCGCAGGCAGTGAGGGTTTTCATAAACATTGATAAGTGGCTTCAGTAAGTACTTGTTTGCATTTCTGGGGCCAAGAACTCTAGAGATGGGCTCAAAAAGGTACCAAGCAGCATAGACAGCAGTGGACTCCTCAAGCATGAGGGCTAGAATAAAAGGCAAAAGAATCTCAAGACCTTCAGCTGTGATGCTTCTCTGCAACAGTGTCTCAAGTTGCTGCCATAAGTGAAAGACAACATCTCTTCCTTGAAGACTACACGTAGTCTCCATCTTGGCATGGTAGGAAAAGATAAAACCATGAAGTGCAGCAAAATAGGAAGGAAAAGGAAAGGGGGTTATGACTGAGTTCAATAACTGGCAGGGGTTTGGTGGAGGCAGACCATTGCAGATGGCGTCATACTTGAAAAGGAGAGGAGGTGGGCCATCTGGCTCTTCGTCATGTGAAACTCCAGAGTGTTTCTCTACTAGCAGCAGTGTCTCAAGAGCATGATGCAAAGACAGTGGCACATCACGAAGGCCAGCAGAGCACAGCTTCATAACAGCTTGGAAACGCTGTCTAAGAGGGCTGTCTAGATTTAGTCCTCTCAGTTTAGAGGAGTAGAATATCTCAGCTATGACAACACCAAGGGCCTGCATGTCTCTTTGGTAGAGCTGTGTTAGAGAGGGGAGACATTCAATGTTCACACCATCTCTCGTATAGTCTCTAGATCCCGCAGGATGCCACACTTCAGCATGCAGACTCTTCACCAGGAAATTGTTCAACTTCTCCAGCTCTTCCAAAGGCTGCAGTGGGTTGAAGCCTTCTGGGAGGGTGATCCTGATTTCCTCTGCGTTGGTGGCTGTCAAACCTCCCTCCCCATGTTTTTTGTTCGTTGGCCCACCTCTTTGTAACATGGCAGTGCGTAAACCAGGGCCTAAGCCGCTTGTGAAATCACCAGGGAATGAACCTGGGGACTGAGATACAATAAGTGCTGCATGCTCCCCTCCAATCTTTCCTCCTGCTGTACTGATGCTTGGCACTGGCACAGAGCAGGATGCAGAATTAGATGAGCCAGTGGACGCTAATGAGTCCAAAGCTTCAGTTCCTTGTTCAAGCTCTTCATCTCTGTCCACCATGGTCCAGCCACTGGACTCACACCCTGTAGACTCCGGTACCATTCCATCCACAGTGTCAGCTGCGGTGTTGATTTGAGGAATGTGTAGAGAAGGCACATTAAGAGCAGCAAGGCCAAGAAGTGGAGGTTCTGCTGGGGCGTACTGTGATGGAGATAAGCGTGGTGGGTGGGGCTGGTCAAATAACTGAACTACACCAAAAGTAGTAAGATTGGTGTGGTTGTCCACTAGGTGCAAGCACACATTCTTGGCCTTGACAGCCTCTTTACCAGACAGTTTATAGCCAAATGTGAGATCTATCCAGTGATGCAAATGCTGGGACACCTCTCTGCTCTCCAGAAGGCGCCGGTGGACCTCAATAAACTCCTCACATGACTTGCACCAGGAAGGCACATCCAGGTCTGGCATGTCGGGATGGATAGAACGGAAAATGGAAGGATCAGTGTAGAATTCTGGTATGCACTCATCAGGGGTCCAGCTCTGCATACGCTCCATGCTTGCTGGGTATTCATTAGGCTCCCACTGGGATCTAACGTGGCTGCACAACACTGACTTGGGTGTCTGCCGGGCTTTGTAGACATAGTAGGTAATGTCTGAGAGCACATCAGATATGTGATGAGGTACATGAAGGTGGTCAGGCTGTCCTGCAGCACCTGCAACTACAGAGCCACTGAGGTCTCCACCTACACCGCTTCCACCTACACCATTACCCACTGCAGCTGCCAAAGCTTCTTTGGTCATCTCATATGTGAAGTCCAGTTGCTTGTCACCCTTATTGAGCCTGAACTTTGACCTCCTGAGGTCCCGGAATTTTCCAAATGGCACAGTGAAATCCACCACCCAAGGCAGCACTGGGTGATAATTTGGGTCTCCTTCTCGCCGTCCTGCTAGCTTGTTCAGTTCCATTAAGTAGCGGAAGTTACTGACTCGTCCATGGACCCAGTCCAGAACCAACGTCTTCAGCTCACCAAAGCAATCATTGCAAAGTCTCTTGTTTTCTTGGCTCACACAGGAGTTGTCACTTGGCAGGACACTTTTTGGCACTTGTCTGCCTTTAATATCAGTGTTTGCATCCCCAACCATGCCCAGTTCCTCATAATGGACTAGATTTATTTTGAGACGGCTACAAAGCTGCTCATCTACTGCTATGTCCTGCAGGGAGAGCTCTCCACAAGACAAACCGGCCGCATGACATGACTGCATGGCTATTAGTAACTGATAGAGAATGAACAACACTTTGGCATGGCTGTTTGCAAGCTTGGCTGGGCTAAAGGAGACAATATCATGGAGTGAATACTGAGTATAGGGTAAAATCACATAAAGCATTTCTGCCGTCTCCAGCAGACACTCTGCAGGCAGCACATTAGGACACAGATGGTCTGACTGGGACTTGGAAAAGCAAGATGAACTGGTTTGCAAGTAGTTTTCTTTCTCCTTTTCTCTGGCTGGAGAAAGGGATGGTGACACTTTGTCAGATGAGATGAATGTAGAATTGAAGAGCTTCTGTAAAGCATGACGTACTGCATCTGCAGCTGCAGTATGCATTTGCTCATTGGCACCTGCATATGTCTGCACAAGTTTGTGATGTGTTTCACGCCACAGATTCCTGCAAAAGATGAAAAAAACAAAAATTTGATCATTTAAAATCTCACACATTCCACTCAGTGACCATTTTGATGTTTCAAATTTATAAATAAAGTGCATAAGAACTTTAAATTCACAACAAATCAGTCATTAACCTGAAATATAGTGTCAAAATTTAACTGTTTGTCAAGGAAAACAGTTAAATGTGACACTTTGACAACAGAAATCTGTGTTCAAAAACAAAAAACAATAGTTAAATGCTTAACATTTTTAAGACTGCAAAACTAAACAATGCCACAAACAGGGAATGAGAATCACTGTCCAAACCATAGCAAGTAAAAATCCTACTGAATAAAGCCCATTTGGATACAAATTGCACATTTATTTTGAGCAAATGAAATAATTGATCAATCACCTAAGAGTATCATCTCTACCCCAAAAATCGTTACTTGTAAGTTCTTCATGTTCAAGTAATTTCTGTTCAAAAATCAAAACAGTTAATGTTATGGGAATGACATATCAAATTAAGAGGAGATTTTGACTTTTACTGAGCTTCAACACACATACAAGGTGGCATAGAAACTTTTTAGAGTAGAAAATCAAATTACATATCATACCTTACATTATGTTGTGATACACACTGCATGGTTTTGACATAAGAATCCTGCGACATGAATTCCATTTGTTGATGGCAAGGGTCTCTAGCCAGTCTGTAGCTCAGCTTGCTTTTCCTCAGACCCTGAATGCACACGCGTGTCCAGCCCGGAGGCAACTTAGCTTGGGAACACTGAAGGTATGTTCGTACTTCAGCATCACTGATGCTGTCACAGCGGGCACAGCGCATGATCCTCCTTTCCCTCAGGCCAATCACCCAGCGTATTGGAACTATGGCTATGAGTTCCTTAGGACGGGGACCTGGGCCTTGCTGCCGTCGGTCTATCCCCAAGTCTTTCTCAACTGCATGCATCAGCCAATCCATGGTGAAACTGCTTGTTACGAGTAGCACAATGTCCTGCTGCCCACACCTTGGTGTCTCCCACAAGGAGGAGTTTCAGACATTCATGAAGGAAGAACTCTTCTGCCTGTCTCTCTGAAGATACAACTGAAAGCATAAAGGGATAGTTAGATAAGCAGCTCCTGCTTTTGTAGTACTCAAGCGATAACACTGCTGTGCAACACTGCAATGAAGGTTGGTTCTTTCTCAAAGAGGATACAGGAAGTTGATGCAATGCTAGTATGATGTGATTTAGTGTGTGCACATGACTTCTTGTCTTTCTCCAAGTCTGGTACGGCTGTTAAAGTTTGAGCTCAGCTCACATGACTGAACTCATCACACCTAACTGTTTCACCACCTTGGTGGAGGTTTTGCTAAAAAGCCTCCAACTGCAGTGCTCTGAATTGCTATCTAACCACACGCAAACTGTCAATTAGTGCTTTTAACAAAATGTAAAAATCAGTTTACTGACGACGAGTCTCCAACACGTTAAAAAGGTACCAGTCATAAAACGTTTGAATGCATTTTGAAAGATATGAGCTGGATTGCTAGCTTGTTGGCGGCGATAACGTTCAAGAAAAAGTAAAGCCCATCTCAAACCGAGACTTAATATCTAAGAAATATTTATTGTAAGCTTACAACGAAAAACGTCCAAGTTATGAAACTAATGACAACTTTTCTTACGTTGCGTAACTCCCGAAAAGTGAGTTGGGAGCTTTAAGAAAACAATTGGGGAAGTAAAGTCAATTTAACGTTACAGTTAGCTTAACGACATAGCTAACGTTTCAGTAACTGACTCAAGCAAGCAAAAAGCCATTATCTAATGACTAATATCTCTACCAGAAACCCGAACAGAAGATGCCGTTAGGGCTAAATAATTCCAATATATTTATGGAACAAAAGCAACAAACAACGGCGCGCAATGCTTAATGTGTAGCCTACCTCTCACCACTTGAAGCAGTTGACAGCTAGCGAGGGTTAAGCTAACGGTACGCCGTCGGTTTCACGCATGATGAGTTTGTACTACACTAAATTATTGAAACGACGACATACTTTCGGACAACACTCAGATACTCGTTTCATTTTATGAGGTTTTACTGATGCGTGTCAGCACACGGATCACAGTCAGCGTGCCGATAGTGTTTTTGTTCCGTGCTAGTTGGAGCCATGTTTTAGAAACGACGCCTCACGTGACAAAACACCAGCCCCATCTCATGTGACTGCTGCTGCCGCTGCCGCTGCTGCTCTCGCGAGGCACGTCTCTTCTCTAATGACCTAATGGTACTTTACGAATACCAGAAATGATTTTTGTGGTTCCCTAATAGAGTTAAAGATAAAGATTAACTTTCCTTAAGATCTACTGACAGTCAGAGTGGAAAAGAGATACATTAATATTGGTAATCCCATAAGTTTAAATGATAATAGATTTAGTTGCAGTTTTGCAATTGATAAACGGCTACACGAACTGATAGAGATAGCTTCTACTTATGCTAGTTATCTCCACAAGGTGGCGTGTGTGTATTAATTGTCTTTGTTAATTCACAGACAAAACCATCAGCAAACTTGTCCAGACATAAACAGTATACAGTTTTGTAGTAATTTGATCTTTTATTTTCTTTTAGTGGCTCCAACTTCGACTCAGTAGTTTTTAGTGTCCAAAATAAAGACCTGCATCAGGACCTTTGTGTACCGATGTTATTTAAAGGCTGGTGAAGTCATGTGGGTATAATTGGTGGCTGGTAGCCAAATGTGATCACTGTTTGACTAGTACAACATTAACATCAAGATTTCTGCCACATCATGTGTAATGTGCAGCTTTATTCCCCTTTTTCATTACTTATTACCAAGTTATTTATCCACAAACTCATACCAAATCTCTGGCTTTTTGCAATGATTTGAAGTTGAACCATAATTAAACATAGAAAAACTGAATAGAGTTAAATTGTTGCCCATTTATTTCCATATAGTACACTGCCTTACATACAATATCAATAATAAATCACTTCTGCTTTATGCAATGAATGTTATGTAAAAGTAAACATAAACCTTTGAAAACACTGTTGCAGAGTACAATGATCAATGTTTCTGTTTTTACCCAAAGTTTTGCTGTTGTCAGCACCTGGGAAGCACTCTTGTGAGTGACTTTGTTAATAAACTTATTAACTTCGTTAACAGACATTTTTAACAAGTTTTTATATTTTAATGTATCAATGTTGTAGAGTGTCCTCATTAGAACAAATTTTGCTTGTCTTCAGAATTGGTAAAAATTAGTCTACAGGCATGAATGCTGAGATCCCACGCTGGTTTTTAAACTCCCAATTACAGGGACACAAATGAAAAGCTTCTCTCATCCCAGCATCCCACCAATTCAACATAATTACCGTCAGCACTACAAAAAAGATGCAGCCAAAAAACATGACATTCCTTGGCTCACCATATCATGTTCTTCTCTTAGTTCTTGTAGGTCTGCTCTTTGTAGTTTTATAGTATTGCAAGACTGAATGTGTTTTATGTCCCAAAGCACACGTTAGTTTTGGTTTAAAGCATTCACTGCAAATGGTCTGAACTCAGAGAGAAAGGGCATATTGTGCACTATGTTTTAGTGCCTTACAGTAGCTCTGCAATACATCCAATGGTACTTCTCTGTTGTGTCACATCAGTCAAAATAATGTGTCATTTCTAAAGTTGCTAGACTGGCTTGTGTGTTTCTCTGTAATTCCTTACAAACTCTGAAATTTGGCAGAAGGGTGGGTCACGTGCAGAGGGATGCATCAGTTTTTGGTTTTCAAGATTGTTGTCAGGTGATAATTGATAAAGCAATGTTTTCCTCATAACATACCAGGCTTTTTCTCCACAAATTTGATTTTTAGTACAGATGCACTGAGACAGAAGTGATTTAATTAGACCGAATCATTATTCAGCCCAAACTCAGTCATTGGAAGTCTAAAAAAAACTGCAGTGGCACAAGTGGAAGAAAAGAGTATTTTTACCAATAAGGCTTTTGAGCCATCAGTTTACCAACACTGAGCAAACAACCACAAGGCTTTTCCATTTTTCTGCTTCTCCTCTATACTTTCTTTAGTTGTGTACCAAAAATCATCTCATCCAATGACTGGTAAATACAGTAATTTAAACTATAAAGTAAAATACAAACTGTGCAATGAAATAAGAGGTTGAATTAAAAAAATACCACAGAACCAAGTAACACAACAAAGCAGGGTTACATTTAAAGCCAGGATTGGTGCGTGACTTGTATAATCCTCATCACTGTTGAAATATAAAGAGTGCCTATAAATAAATGTATTTCTTGGATTACATTTAGGAAGGTCATGCTTTTCCTCCCATGACTGTGCAAAACATTGAGGCTCAGTTAAAACACAAATATGCACAACTACCAGCTCAGGCCATTCAGGAGAACATTTATGTCGCTCCTGGGTTCCATGTATATGTTTTAAACACCCATCCAAACAAAAAATGTCTACAACAGAGGGTGGTTTATATACTTAAATGTCACTGAATCCTTTTCTAAAACTCCAAAAATCATTGACTGCCCTCATTTACAATGATGAGGACAAACTTGGAAGTTCAAAATAAATGGGTGCAAAAGAGTAGAAAGTAAGTATACTAACTTTACTGATCCCCCTTTGGGGAAATATATTTCAAGAGCTGCTACTGTACAGTGCCTGTTCACATGTTTTTGGTGGTGGGAGAAACCAGAGCATCCGGAGGAAAACCACAAATACATGAGAAGAAAATGGAAACTCAACACAGAAAGGTGGTTATCATAACTTCAACTGTCCATAGGTCCATAGTGTATTAGTTTGTAATGAGTGTCAAAGATCATTCTGAGAGTTTTGGGCACTAAATACAAAAGTTTTTTTTCCAAGTTCAGATGGTGTGTGAGAGACATGTAAGTGAGAGCCAGTCATTACAGTGTTTTATAAGCATCCAAAGTTCTAATCAGCTATGATTACATGTAAGGTGATAGCCATCCAACAAAGGCTAGTAGATTCAAAAATACTGCTGTTTATTACAGCTCTCAGTCAGAGAGGAACAACCCACCATATCATACAAGATACAGTGATGAGTATTGTGGCTATTACCAGTATCTAATCTGAGAGCAGAATTATAAACCAAGGCAACTGTTTTGATGGCGAAAGGCACAGCATTTCTGTAAATAAAAAATATATTCCAAGACATTCATAATCAATTATTGTAGCTACACTGGTTCAACAAAAGCAGAATACAAGCAACATACAGATGTCTTTGAAGTTTTATTTTTCCCTTTCTCTTTCTGTAGCCTCAGTAGACACCACGAAAACTACAAGTATTGAACACAAAGTCTTAGATGAAATGTGGTTCATTTCACACAAATTTCTAAACCAATGTCCATTGACTAATTGTCCAAAATAAGTTCATACAATCAAAATGCTCAGAAAGTCACACAAATGACCAAAAATCATTCATTCATGTCAACAATATTGTAATAAAGAGATGTTGCAGATTCTCAATCTTGTTGTACAGATCAGCAATGCAACACAAAATAGTATCAACAATGTGAAGACTGACATGACAGCCGCCCAGGGAGGAGAAAATGGCATTGTGTTTAAGAGAACTTGATCCAAAATTTATCCTTGCGTAGCACTTTTTTTAACCAACAAGAACTCAGACTTATGATGCCTGACTTCAGACACACTCCAGACAAATAACTCTGAAACCATTTACAAGTCTTTTCATTAAAGCCAATAGCTTTGTAAGGGCAAAGGACAATTAGTTGCATAAAGAGCTTATTTTTTAGATCAATAAAAATGGAATTCATTTATTAGCAGATATCATTTGTAACAGTAGTAAAGGTCGAGAAAGCTCTGTAATCAGTGATTGTACAAGTGACCTTAATTTGAAGTAGCTTTATAGAAATGCCTCAAGTTTGTGATTTACCAAAGATTCAAGGATTATTGTTATAAAAGACCATTTTGATAGTGGTCTGTATTTATCTGTGTCACGTCTATCACATTCTTTTTGTACAAAGTTATGTGAAATTATTTCTAATCTCCAAGAATAGGCCAATGTGGTCAATATTATCTGGTGACACTTTAATATAATTGAAGAAGTGGTGCTTATCATGCCAACATGGCCAAAAAAGTTCTTAAAATTTCTCAATTATTACATTGTTATTAATCTATGACAGTGTGTTGTGACAATCCCTTTTGCTTTCTGAATAGTGATCTGTTCTTGAATCTGATAAAAAAACCCCTTAAACTCATAGTGCTGATAGACATTTGCCAGGCAGCAGGAAGATGATTTTCAGGTTAAGGTTAATTAAAAAGACCTTGATCACAGTCTGGTCATAATATCAAATTGAAAGCTGAAGTATGAAAAATCCTAAAACACCTGTGGTTTGCAAAATTGCAGGATCATAAAATCCAATATTTTATGTGGAAATAGAAAAAGATAACTTAATTCAGTTTTTTAATTATTTAATAATTTAATTATTATTATTTCCTAGCAGTGTACATCAGCATTAAATATTATATTTAAACAACCTGGTGAGAAAAAATGTAGAAGAAAGATAAGTTAAATGATAAACTGATTTAACAAAATTATAACAGGGGTAGATGTGTAATAGATTTGTGTTGTATGACAGATGTGTGTTGGAATCTAGACCTATGACATCTGTCTTGTATATCTATAAATGGCTGCCCCTCATTTTGAATAAAACCACTTATAACAAATATTACTTCCATTTACAGCTCCATTACTAGTTTGCCAAAATAAAACGGTTGAGCAGCTATGATTCAAATGACCATTCCAGTGTGTTCATCCAAGTGCCCTTTGAATGGAACTGTATTACGTGAGTGTGTTGAAGCAACAGCATAGCGTCCTGACATGTTCCTAATGCGGTGATTTGCATATCTTGGTCTTATCCAATGAAATGATATTTCATACAACAATGACTCACCACAGTAAATCACAGTGGACATTTATCTTGTCTTGACTCAATGGACAACATAAACATAAATAAGCAACAGTCTTTTTGGAAAGGTCCTCTTCGTTATACAATTGGCGTTACTGGAGCCATGGTTACAACTGATTATTGTCAGTCAAAATGATTTAGTAGTTGCAAGAACCTCGAGTTTCTCAACTTTTTATGAACTTTGCAGAATCCAAGCAGCTGCAATTCCTAACGACTATAGTGATGCCAAGAGAAAATCGGATTATTTGTGATTATTTAAGTGGTTTTAAGTGGAAGAGCCCTTTTTGTTTTTATTGTTATTCTGAGGATAATCAGTCAGTCGACTCTTTTGTTTTGGTTTGAGACCCTAGCACCCTCTCTCTCACTCCCCCTTTCTATCTCTCTCTCTCTCCCTCGCTTACAACCCCCCTCTCTCCCTTTCTGTCTCTCTCTCTCCTCCTCTCTCACTCACTCCCTCTCTCACTTCATTGTGATTCGCCACTCTCTCTCTCTCTCTCTCTCTTTCTCTCTCTCCCTCTCCCTGTCTCTCTCTCTCTCTCTCTCTCTCCTTTATCTGCTGTGGGATTCCCCCCTCCTCCCCCTCTCCTCTGCGCCTCAAAAGCGCGATCCATGGTGCGAAAGCCTCTTTTTCTGCGTTTTCTTTCATGATGGCATTCTTCAAATATCTCCGCTCGATTAAGGATGACCTTATCCTCATCTTGGCTCCACTTATTTTTCTTCCACTGCCTTTAGTCATCGGGACATCGGTATGTAGCCTGTCTGATTTGGATTTTGAAAAAAAAAAAATTGGATTAAACTTTTCCACACCGTCAAAAACGGAGACATTCCGCAAAACTTTGTCATTTTGACATGAACTAATTAAAATTTTAGATTTCGTACTGATATTTAGCGAAGTATGCATTCCGAATTTTGCTAATTGCATTTGTTAACATGAGTTGTATTAGGGAAAAATTTCACCTCATTTGCATGCAGTTTTAGCACATGAATGAACGGAATTCATCCGCCAATTCGGCGCGCCATTCACTTTTTTTTTCTCAAAAACTCAGGTTTAAACGAATAAGTTTGTTTTGCAGTGTTTCTCTCGTGCACCTGTTGATGCGGCTCACATGTGCGCAGCGCACTTCTACCAAAATGCATGAGAACTGTCCACTGTTGCTTGTGGCTGGCGCGCGCTGAAGTCTTGTTATTTTAAGTCTTTGCTGTTAACATGAAGGGTCACGTCCAGCGTGGGAACACGGAGTCAAAGGGCTCTGTCCGCCTCGGTACCTACATGTGACACAGAGACACGCACACAGGAATGGAGGCATGTTATGATAGACAGACCGCAGACGTAGACAGAAGGCAGAGGAGGGTAAAAGCACGTCTCTTAATTTATGTCTCTCGTGTCTTCCTTTCTGATTGTTTGGTTGCTTGCAAAAACTGTAGACAAACTATTTTTTATACAAATTTCAAGTATCATCCTCAACAGAAAAAAATCCTGAAAAAAACGTGATTAATGAATATATATCATGTAATAAAAATTTAAATGGGTGTTGATGGAGCTCAGAAGTATAATCTAGGCATCATAAAATGGAATGACCACAAACAATACAACACTTTCCTTTACCCTTTGAACAATGATAAAAGCCTTTGAAATTTGAGATTATGTATAACTGCTGCCAAGGGCTGTTTTTACACCTTACACTGCATCTTTCTTGTTTTTTGTGCATTTACTATTATTTTTTTTTGCATGTTTTCAGGAGGCAGAATGTGCCTATGTGATAGCCCTGATGGCGGTTTACTGGTGCACAGAGGTCCTACCACTGGCTGTGACTGCTCTCCTTCCAGCCCTCCTTTTCCCCTTGTTTGGCATTATGGAATCAGGGGATGTAAGTGAAATGACTGCAGCAAAGTGTATAAAAATTTTCAGCAAGAAAAAAACTTCCATAAACACGTCTTACCCTGTTTGACCCTGCCGTCTCAGGTCTGTATGCAGTACTTGAAGGACACAAACATGTTGTTTGTGGGGGGACTGATGTTCGCCGTAGCCGTGGAACACTGGAATCTGCACAAGCGCATTGCTTTGAGGGTCCTGCTCTTTGTTGGTGTGCGTCCAGCGCTGTAAGTGGTCAAGATGTACGCCTCCATTGCAGATTCTCTGATTAGCTTGTTATCTTTAAGACCTACATTTCCTAAGAATATCTTATCAAGTATGCTATTAAAACAACTGATAAAGATAGAGGGACAACCAGGTTTTCTTATCTTTCTCACTTTATTTTATAGATTGTTGTAAAAAAAAAAAACCTCAAGGCCATCACTTTCAAACCAATGTCAACTTACAGTTTTCCTGTTTTTATCTGTCTGGCAGTTTGATGATGGGTTTCATGGGTGTGACGGCCTTCTTGTCCATGTGGATCAGTAACACAGCCACCACAGCCATGATGGTGCCTATTGTCCAAGCTGTGCTAGAGCAGCTCAACAGAACTGAGACAGAGATACCTCAGATCCTCAGCTCACAGGAGCAGGACCAGACCTCAGACAATGACAACAAACAGACAGAGAAACAGAGTGAGGCACAAGGTGAGCCATGGTCACCTTTAAGTAAAATATGGTTTTGTTTTCTTGTGTTTTTTTAAGAAAACACACACATCTTTTCATTCTCTGCTCTTTGTTTGAAGGCTCAATGGTGGTGACTTTCTTAGATGCCGCAGCAGAGGCTGAGAGACGGAAGGAGGCAGCAGAAAGGCTGAAAATGTGTAAAGGGATGACCCTATGTGTTTGTTACGCCGCCAGCATCGGAGGCACTGCAACACTGACAGGAACCGGTCCAAATCTGGTGCTCAAAGGCCAGATGGGCCAGTGAGTGTTTTTGACAACATTGTTGTTTAGTCATGTGCCGTTAGTTTCTATCTTTTTTTGTAAAATATTTTAAAAAATCCCTTTTGTTGTTTTCCCTAGACTCTTTCCTCAAAACGGAGATGTGCTTAACTTTGCCTCCTGGTTCGGCTTTGCCTTCCCCAACATGATCCTCATGCTCACACTGTCCTGGCTTTGGCTGCAGTTTGTCTTCATGGGATTCAAGTAAGTTGGGTGATGTTTAAAGCCTAATTATAGTGACAGAGACTTGAATCAACATCAAGTAACTTCTACCGCATCAGGAGTGTGAGGGAGTGTAGAGGTGACACAGAGATTTTTCCCTTATGATCCCTCTAGCTTTAAGAAGACGTGGGGCTGTGGGGCTACTAAGACAGAGAAGGACATTGCAGCCTATAATGTGATCCGTGAACAGCATCGTCTGCTGGGGCCCATGTCCTTTGGAGAGATAAGTGTCCTGGGTCTCTTCATTCTGCTGGTAGTGCTGTGGTTTTCAAGGGACCCAGGCTTTGTCAGCGGCTGGGCGACAGCACTCTTTAACTCTGAAACAGAGTATGTATACAAAAATGTTCTATTTCTAAACCAAGTTGTTGTGGATTGTTTGCACTGAGGAAACTTTCATGTAAGTTTGTTTTATTCCCTCATTGTTCTACTTTTCAGATATGTGACAGATGCTTCAGTGGCACTTTTCATTGCCGTCCTTCTCTTTGTTCTGCCCGCTAAACCCCCACGTTTCCTTGCACGGAGGAGTAGAAGTTTTGACATGGGTGAGCCATCATTTTGGAACAACACACATTATGCGTCATTAGAGTTAGAACCAAGTTTTTAGAGGTGGAGACTGTGTAATGATAAACTGCCCACATCCAATGTTTTGGATCTGTAGTACCAAATCCAGCTGCTGTTGGTTCGACTCCACGTCTGCTCAGCTGGAAAGTTGCCCAAAAGAAGTTACCATGGGGCATCGTGCTTCTTCTTGGAGGAGGTTTTGCTCTGGCCAAGGGCAGCGAAGTAAGTGACAGTGAGAGTCATGATGTTAATAGGAAACTGGGCTGAGAGTTCTCTCTCACACACACACTCACACACACACACACATGCACCCACACCCACACTTCAGAATGAGTTCTAATGTTCTCTGGAAGGAGAAGTGTGGTGGTGGCTTCATGGTTTGCTTCGTTAAAATCAAACCCTCTTTTTAAACTTTTTATTGTTTGTATTTTTAGTAATAGCAGTTAAAGTATTGACATTCTGTGATTACCTTCCCATATAGTGTTTTCTTGGTGTCTGAGCTTTCCATTTCTGCACTGGATTTTATTTGCCTATATGCACAAAGGATCAAAAGAAACCAGCATGCCTGTTTTTTGTTCTGTCTCCAACTTCACATAAGGCTGACAATTTACAATGCACGCTCCCATCAGAGCTTTCTTAAGTTTGGGCAATGCAAACTTTCCAACTCCCGTTGGTGTAAATGCTCTTCTGAATGTCTTGCTTTTGTTTCATTTTAATTTTCATGCTGCAAATAGCCGTGATATACATTTCAAAGGACACTATTTCTGCTGCATACGGTATACAAACAGTATACAAACAGTAAATGAGCAAATGTTGGCTCAGCTGTTTGGATGAGTACAGTGCACATTTTCAGAGGAGACTAACCTGTGTCTCGTTTGTTATGTGTATCTCTGCAGGAATCAGGACTTTCAAAGTGGATGGGGGATCAAATGACTCCCCTGCAACACATCCCCCCTTGGGCAATTGTTATCATCTTATGTCTGCTGATTGCTACCTTCACAGAATGCACCAGTAATGTGGCCACTGCGACGCTCTTCCTACCTGTCTTAGCTTCAATGGTAAGTTCTCACAGGGAGAGGGAAATGTGTTTAAAGTATAAAAAAAAAGGCAGAAGCAGGGCCAAAATATCAGACTGAAGGAGACAGACAATGATGGTAGCAGTGGTTCAGCGGGGTGAAGTGCTACATAGTGTAATTTCTTTTGAACTGATTTCCCCAATTGGAGCCCAGCATTGAAATTACTCCCAGTGGGAGCCGGCCTATTTTCCCTTGTTTGGTTACCCATCTAGTTGGTCATTCAGGCTGAATATGTTTGGTCCCCTTCCCCAGGCCCCTCCTCCCATTAATAACCTGCCAAACACACCAATTCAGCCCACAGCCTTGTAATGCTGCCCACCCTGCTGCTGCTGAAGAATGGCATTACTGTGCCCGCTGGTCAAGCACTCAAGAGAACGCCAAAGCTGGGTTGTGAAAGACAGGCCAAGCAGGGGTATTCAGATAGATATTTATGGAGGATGAAGCCAAGTGGGCTCCACAAGGGTGCCCAACCCTCGTGTGAAGACGGAGATAGAAAGAAAAGAGAGAGGGAGAAAGGAACATCTGATCAGTTACATGCAGCTGAAAGTAGGGAGATGACACTTCGTGGCAGTCAGAACTTGTGGTGTGTCATCCTGTCCAGTGAATCTTTAGCATTTGATTTAAAAAAAAAAACAAGACAAAATAAACACTGTCATTGTGGTGACCTCGTGTACAGTTTAAAGAAGACTGACTATAAAGTCTTTTCACCCTTTGTTTATTTTGAGAGCCAGAAATTGCTGTGCCCTTGTTAGCTTCTGTGTGCTGGGACATGTAATTCAGCAGCAAATTTCGGAGTAATGTTTTATACATCTTAGTAGTCTGCCATTATTTTTACACATGTAGTGCTTTTCTATTTTGGATACTATGACTCATTCCTAGGTTTTCAGGAATTACATCTTAATTACACCCACTTAATGAGAGTTTTCCCTTCACACAGACTTGCACACATATCTCTCCAAGTTATGAGTCAGTGATTACGGCTGCAGAAAAATAGCCGAATGGAGGAGTGAAGGATTTTGTTATCAAGGCTATGTTCATCCCTGTCTCAGACTGTTGAAGCTCTCTGTGTGATTATTGCAGTCTCAGTCCATTGGGATGAATCCACTGTACGTCATGATACCATGTACTCTGAGTACCTCTTTTGCCTTCATGCTGCCAGTCGCTACGCCTCCAAATGCTATAGTCTTCTCTTATGGATACCTCAAAGTTGCTGACATGGTGAGTATGGCAAATGGTTTGTGGTGTGTTTTCAGTAAATTATATGTTCAACATGCAAACGTGACTTTAGAGCTACTGTTGCACTGTAAGCTGAACCTATGTTATCATAGTGTTTTGTACTTGGGACCTGAAATTGCTAAAGGAATAACTTAGTGTTTTGGGAGATATGCTTTTTAACTTCTTGCTGTGAGTCAGATGGGAAGATCTGTAACATTCTCATGGTGGTCAGACAGAAGGTGATGCAATATAATAGGCACATCAGTCTCACAAGTTACACCACTGGACTGATTGTGCAGTCTAGGCTGATGTGCCTTAAACTGTCATTGTCCCGACCCACTAAAAATGAGCTTCAGGCAGGTTATAGACAGACACACACAGAGTAAGTCTGTGTTTATCTTTCAATTATATCAGAGCTCACCTGAGGCTGCAGTTCTTTCAGTCATTTCCATCTTTTTGGATGTGTCTGATTTTTTGTAATGTCAAATTTGTGTCTGAGTGTGTCTTTTTGTTGACTTTGTATGTAATCACAGCAATTTCAAATCTTACATCAGTTTTTGTCTGAACACCCTTAAAATATACATGATGCACATAAACTGCCCCAACCAGCCAGTAAGTCTTCATATGAAGGCTGGATACGAGTGACATAGCATAGCATCCTGATATTTTTATACTTTGAATCAACAGGACGCGACATGTTAAGCAGTGAGTTTTTAAGGTGCTAGTAGATAGATTCTATTAGTTTGGGGTAACTTTTTCCCCCTTTAATTTAGTTTTTATGCTAAATTTTGCTAACTAGCTGCTGGCTTAGCCTCATATAAAACAAAAAGACATAAGTGCGGTGTCGATGTTCTCATCTAAAGCCTAATCTGCACATACACTTGTATTTTTTAAATCAGTGTTTTTCTTTCCTTTTTCTCAAATAAACAGGCCTAAATAACTCTCTGTCCAAAAAAAGCAAGAAAAATTGAGGCACTTGTAAGAGCATTCCAACCCCCAGGTGGCAATATAACCCTAATCATAAAGCCATATTGGCTAAAGTGTCTGTAAAAAAATTATCATCAATTATCATGGGTGTTGTGGGAATGTTGTTAAATATAATGTAATGTAATGACCTTGTACATTTTGATGCCATTGTTGCTCTATAGAACAGTACATTTATATGTGGACAGCTCTGGCACTATGTTTCAAAACTGTTCGATGAAAGCCCAAAACAAATCAAAAAGGGCCACATTTTGAAAACTATGCATGTATGTGTGGACAAGGTATTGCACTCAATAAAATACAGTATTTCCCAATAGCATCTACAGCTTTCATATCAATACATGCTCTTCCTTTCCCTCAGGCCAAGACAGGACTAATGATGAACATCATTGGCATCCTTTGTATTACACTGGCCATTAACACCTGGGGCAAGGCAATGTTTGACCTGGGCACTTTTCCCACCTGGGCCAACGCCACCGGGCCCTGATCCACAAACTGCCATAGAACATAATCCACGCACACCTGACTTTCCCTATCCACAGGTACCAGAACAAGACCTCTGGTCAGAGCAACAGCACAGGACAACACAGTGGACCAATTGCTGCTCAGCCCTTCAAGGCTTGCTTTTATTGACAACTGAGTCTTGCAATGAAAGACAGAGGAGAAGAATTTGATTGGGAATGGAAGAGCTTTTGAAGATAAAAATTCTATTTTTTTTTTTATTTACATTGTATCATAAGGAAATTACATTAAGATTTATTTATATCTGTAGTGAGACTTCACAATACTCCCAAGCAGCCATCTTAAATCCACTATTTCATTATGAGAGGAAATTATAGAAAGGGGTATTCATGATAGAAATATTTTATGTAGTCACAAGTAGCTGTCTTAATAGCAATTAGCCACAAGGCTTAATTTAATAACACAACTTAGCACATTTACTTAAGTCATGCACTTAAGTACAACTTTTAAGGTAGTTGTACTTTACTTAACGATATATAAATTTTATTTCACTTCTGCTTTTACTTTACTACATTTCAGAGGGTAATATTGTCCTTTTTACTCTTCTGTATTCATGTAACAGCTACAGTGTCCATTTTTTTTCATATGAAAATAAGATGGCATATAATTATAGATTTAACTACCCAACAATATATAAATCGGGCCCATCTCAACCAGTAAACTAAAAAATCAGTAAAATCAGTAAAGTACATACGTATTAACAATTAAGCAACATCACATATATGCATGACAAAGGCAACTCAGCTGCTAAACGAGTACTCTATGAAATTTTGTGCTAAAATCTGTAGTTACACATGCAGAAATGAATGCAGGACTTGTGATCAATACATTGTCATTTACATTGAACATAGGACTCTACTTATTTGAAATTAAATTTTTAAATTAGAACAAAGAAATGTAGATCTGAGGTAAAAAAGGATGTTGGTTAAGTTTACCATTTTCATATTTACAGAAATGGGCTAAGAGCAAAGCTGACATATGACTATAAGTAAACATGTACCTTTGCCCTCTTGTTTTCAAACTGACCCTTCCAATGACCTTTAAATCAGGATGTATGAAGACTTCTTATGGTTCCAGCATCAGCTGAACTTTGAAATATTGTCAATATGAATCAACAAATCTGTATGTGCCTTGTACAAACTTGTACTGCCTTATTGTATTTTAAACATGTTAAATACTTGATCAATACAGTAGCCTATGTACTGACATTGTGAAAATGTCTCACTGCAATGATGAATTCTATCTTCTTTATAATAAAGTGGTATTTAAGAACCAATGTATATTTTACAATTCAAAGACTTTTGTACTTGGGAAATAATGAATAAATGATCTCCATTGAAATGGGCTGAAATAGACACTAATTCATTGGCCTGCAACAAACTACAAAATAAAAGACATGGGTTTTGATAAAAATGACTCTTAATGTTTCTTTCTTGTCACAATGCCTCAACAAACAGTGGTTAATAACACTAGAAGAACCTTTAATCGCACTGACTCATTTACATTGATATTTAACAAACAAGGCATCATTTGTTGATGCCACACAGTATTTTCACAGTTAATGTACAAACATATTTGGTTTAAAGTTTAACCACTGATTTCACAGCAACATAATTTATGGCTTAGTATAAGCTTTTAAACAAGTAGGAGGCATTAATAAAGCAGGTGGAAAGACAACTCAGTCTTAGCTGTAAAAAAACAAGCATTGTCATCTTAAAGTGTCATCCAAAACAAAACCATTCCACTTTCATCACCAGCTGGCTCTCTCTATCCTTCACATGAAAATTACCTGTGTTTTATAGTGCACACATGTTTCTCTGCCACTTGCTCAGTGACTTCTTGTCTCGTGCATAAAGCTAATATAATCCTGTAAACACAGTGTGGGAAGCCACAGTAATCCTGGACTGAAAGGACACACGTAATGTATGCAGCCAAGAGCTCTGTGTTATTGTACTTGTGCCGAGACTTAGCGTGAGCCAAGGGTCAAGGCAGTGATTGTCCAGCGTTTACTTGCGTCATAAACATTATGAGCTCAAAGAAGACATTTCACATGTCTCCATTTAAAGGCCCCAAGGAGCCCTTTATTACCACCCTACAAGTATCTATCATGATGAAGAGAATTACAAGTTACAGAGTGACAAAAGATCATCATCAGCCATAAGACTCTACAAGCAGTAAATCGGATCTGTACACAAACAAGGAATTTGACTGTGGTTTTAAGTTACTGACACACTGTTAGAAGTTTAAAAAAATAAACAAATGTAGGTAAAAATGAACAGAAAAATAATATGCACAATAATATGCACACAAGTTGGTAAAAAATATATAATTTTACTTGATATATTTATAAAAAGTAACAATGACTGACAACATACAATGTCTTTATATTGTACAAATGTTACTATACTACTACTAGTAAGTTGTAGACAAGTAAAAAGAGTGTGAAGAAAATATATATATATATATTTGGGAAAATATAATGCCCACAGAGTACACAGCGAGCTTTGTTTTTTTTTCATCAACCCTATCATTGATTTAAGCCCTAAAATATCCTCTTTGATATTTAAAATCATATCTTTGACATTTCCTCCAAGACATAAATCAATTTATGTCTTAAAATTGCTTAAATACCACACCACACCATTGCCCTTATTAAATATGCATTGTTTAAATAATATTCATGAAGTATGACCACAACCATGGTCCTCATTTGCTCCCCTCCATTGTTCCCTCACCTCACTGTCACATCATCTTGGTAGCTATGTAATGTAAACAATAGCATCATGTTTGAACCAGACACACCTTCTGAGGAAGAAGAAGAAGACCAAATCATACATTGTCGCTTGCAAGCGGATGTATCAGGGCGGTAATACATATTTTTTTATTCATCACTTTTTACAGCTTAGAACACAACAGTGGAGGATATCTCGACCTATCAGCTTGACTATGTTAGCTGTTAGCTATTAATGATGTTATGTAGAGCAACCTAACTTTAGCTTTTTTTGTGGTTTGTTTTGCCATAGCAAGCTATTGCTATCGCATTCAACAACACCCCCAGCTGACAACAAGGTCCAGCTGCGGTCTCACGGACAGTGCAAACCACAACCCCTAAAAAACCATGCCTCTAAAAAAAAATTAGCCCTAAGAAGAGAGCAGGTTGGCACCAATGATTTTCTTTGCAGTCTTGACTTTCCATGATAATCTGTCCTTGTCCTGTTCAGCAGTCGATTCTAACTAAACAGCCATGGGTGAAGATAAGTAACTCCCAAAGTAAGTTGAACATCCTGAACTGGCTTTAAATTTGACATCCTCTGCAGGGCGTTTTTGAGACTTGAGGACTTTAGGTTCAAGGAACTTCTTGATCCCAGAAACCCTGAGGTTTCCACTGCAGACACAGAACAAAAAACAGCACAAAACTATGTTGGTGGTATTGTGTGAGAGAGAAAAATAATACTGCAAAATAATAACTGCAGCAAAGGTAGTGGTGAAAAAGAAATGAAAGGATTACATTAAAGCTCTGACCTCAGTTCAGTTGGACAATTAAAATGTTAGACAGTTTAAAAGTGGTTAAGAAGCGGTTGGGTTCATAGGGCAGTTCAGATCACTATGATCTTGGGTCCCAGTAGGGAAAAAAGCTTATGTAATTACAGTGCCTTTCTCTCCCTTTGCTGCCTCTCAGCCACCCACTCATTATCCAATTGAAACACATCCTTATGTATCACAGCCTCCATTATTGACTATATATACATGTAAGGCTTCAGTAGGAAATTAAACCTGCAAGTTGCCGTCTGTGCTTGTGTTTCATGTGACTGACTGCACAAAGAAACCTCTGGTGAACCCAAAAAACATGCCCTATAAAATCATCATAAACTAGACCTTCTGGTTGTTGAGTAAGCAAGTAAAAAAGATTAATAAATAACTACCACACTAATACACTCTCATGACAGATTGGAGAACATTTTCCAGGCACACAAAGGGTCAAAGAGCATATTTTGTTCCTCCTTTACCTGTCCACCATTTGGAAGGATTATGTGGATGGGAAGGTTTTTAAAGCCACATTTGCCCTCCACCTTTTCTGTATCACTTACACAAGAGAACAATATGCAGCCTGTCTGATACAATCGATCCTTCCGGGAACATAAAGACTTGTGTGTAGAGGAGGTTTCAGCTAGCAATGTGAGTATCCAATTGAGCTTTGGACAGAAGTCAACGGGCCAAAATCTAAAAGATCCAGAGGAATACAGAGGCCCTTTCTCTGCACTCGTTAGGCCAAAATACATTCATACTGATCAGGCCCAACTGTTTAAGCCTTTACCATCATTTCCGATTATTCATGAATTACAACTTGTTAAACATTACATTTTTTCTCCACAGAGTCAAAAAATATCTACAGCAGCAGATTTGCATAGTTAAATAATGTTTGTAGAGCACAAAGACATTACATAACATACAGCAAATGGCAAACAAATTAACAGCAAGCACACCTGAGATTCTGATAAAAATGAGAACTTAAATTTATAGCTGCTGTGATTGATTTAATGATTTGAAAAAGAGGATAAGGAACTGGGAAGTAGGGTGCTGCATGTGACTTATACAAGGTTACAGTGCCAAAGGCATAAAATCATAACATTATTAACATGTTTCAGATCATTGTTATAGAATCAGGTTATTATATATCAGTGCCATTGGAAGAATGAAGGTCAGATACTGGATCAAAGATTAGAAAATGTAACAGAGCCAACAGTCAGCTCTCTCTGGTGTGTAAAGTAAGTTTCCTGGTAGAAGCACACCCAGGTGTGCAGAGATCAATGAGCACACACTAAAGCTTGTATGTGAACATCGGATGAGGGCACATTAAGAATTCAGCTTATTTTTGTTATTTATCAACATTGCAAACAAGTTCGTTCTTTTTCACTTATTTAGATGCAATGACACTGTAATAAGATCCACAATGATTTGTGGACTTAAAAATCTTCAACTTATGTTTTTGTTTGTTGCCAAGCTCTTCTATTAAACTAGAAACATGCACAATAACAAGTGCAATAATTCTTTTTTTTCTTCTGTTTTCAGCAACAAACTTTTTTGGGTTGTGCTGTTTTGGTTGTTTTGGTTGTTTTTTGTTTTTTGTTTTGTTTGTTTTTACTGTTGTTCAATGAAAATCCTTTTTGATACTCAATTGAAAACAATGCCAAGACATGATATTAAATGCTTCACCTCCTGCCCTTTGCCTCAACCTTATTGATTTTTGTAAACATTTGCCTATTCTTAGCTTGAACACTAGCAACCTGTTTTAAACAAGTTCCTAAAGTGGCACGGGAGGCTGGAAAAATTGTGTCATATTCCTAAAACACCTGTTTGGACACATTCCACAGGTAAACAGGTTTATTAGTAACATGTATAGTATCATTTTGATGAAATATTAAAGATTATCATTCTCTGCAGCAAGGTTCTTCACTTGGTGAAACCTCATGGGCTCTGCAACAATTTGTAAAGCTGCTGTCAACATCACTACCAATAAACCACCTCATTAAACCACACTCTCATTAAATGAACACAAAATATTTGTCTGGTAAGTTTGATTCAAGTTCTTTAGAGAAATAAGATTCTCCAATAAAAAGTTTGTCTCCTCAATGAAAGGAAAACTTCCTGTGTGCTCCATTTCATGTTACATATGCTCATGTTATCAGTATGTATAACTCAGGCTCTGCGCTCCTCTTCTGACACTAGCTGGAGCTTCATATTGCCTAAATTAATTAAAAGTATAAAATGGAGCAATTGTCTGTTACTGTTACCAGGAAGAAAACAAACCTGCCCCATCCTCTACAGCTCAAGTAGACTGAGAGAATACTGGTGGTAAAACAGAGTGCAAGAGAGTGATTAAAGAAGGAAGCCGTGTAATCAAGAACAGAGTTGTGATTAAGAGAAATAAATGATATTTTCTGGCTGTTTCACTGTGGTTTCATCCCAAAGCATGATTAAATACAGCCACACCTGCAGACAGTAGTGCAGGAAAGTGGGCAGGTGCTGTAAATCCTGCTTTTGTGTTAGTTAATTTTCTCCGCTGTTTGCCTCTTTGCTTTGCAGGTATGTGTGTAACCGACAAACAGGCCTTCCGCTCACAACAGAGAGATGAGACAGTGATGTAATGTGGTAAGTATAGAGTCACTGCCTTGCTATGTTGGCTGTGGGCTACACACCCAGAAACATCCTAAACACAGCAAAATAAGAAAATTGAGAAAATACAAGCAGAGGG
>JAPZDY010000024.1:18588913-18600015 GCA_029783645.1 Ctenochaetus hawaiiensis
TTGTTTAGTATTGAAGAACACAAACTACATGAACTAAGCATGACATTTTTTTTTCTTACGCAAGCGTCACACTGTGCTGTTTGCCCAGTATTCTACATGTGTTATGTGTAATAAGTGTAATGCAACATAGTTTATATAAGAATCAGAAATTCCCCATAGTAACACAATTTGGCTGCAGCTTATATTTTGCATGACAGCAACTCTAGAGATACAAGAGACAGCTTGTATCTTTGTATAAATGCAAGTGACTTTGCACTTTGCAAGTACATGTGTGACATTAAGATGAAAGAGTGTGTGTGTCACCTGAACTCAGAGAAATACTAACAAAAAGTAAGCTTTATTTAAAGAAGATGATAGCAAAACAAAGGCTAAAAGAGCCAAAAGTTGCATAAGAAAATACAAAAACTAAGCATAAAATAATATACTGGGGAAAAGGGAGGACAGAGACTAGGACACATCTGGGACAGGAAAATAGAAACAGGGGATTAATAGAGTAAGGCAGAAAAAAAGAAAGAATAAAACAAAGGGGAAACACAGAGACTTAATACACACTGGCAATAATGAGACACGGGTGGGGCAATCAGCACAGGTGAGAAACATCAGGGCAGGGCAGGTAATCTCAAGAGAAGGGAAACTTGACAGGACATGACAGACAAAAGATACAAGACAAGAATTAACGAAATAAAAAAGGAAATAACTGAACTTTAAGCTTTTTAAACAATAAATCATGAGAGTTTGTATGACCCTAAGCATATGTACCTCATGTAGGCAAATGTGTTTCATACAGAGAAAGGCAATGTTTTACAGGGAAGACACTAGAGTTATCAATTTTGCACCTCTGATGGTGATTTTCCAACTATTTAATTATTAATCAGCTCACATATTTTATTGTCGGCTGGGTGTCAGTTACATTTGTTAAATCACTGTGAGCCACCCTTATGTTCACTGCCAAAGCAATTGTAAGACATAATCTTGTCTTATTTATCATTACTTGCATATGTCAGGTTTTTGTTAAATACCAGAAGTGATACTGGGGTGAAAAAAGGTCAGATGGGAATATTCCATCAGGCCTGGAGAGATCCAAAGCTGAATAAATTTCCATTCACTTTCTGGTCACTTTAAAGGACATTTTAGCCTCCATCCTTTAATAAGAACAATGAGACATGACCAAATGCTCCAGCAGCCACTAAATGGATCATGTGGTGAGAAAACACTTTCAAATTTTCTCTTTTGGTGATCAAGATTGATCTTTAAACACTAATTAGAAGAGGGAGTGTTGTTTGCCTTCAGGCTAACAACACAGGTGATGAAGAATAGAGAAATACCACATGGATGAAACAGTTCACCAAGTCAAATAAGTCATGTTCATTTTTCTGCTTATTTTGTCTTTGCCTCCCACCTCGTGTCTCACCCTGCCCTAATTGGCCTCATCTGTGTTTGGTTTGCCCCATTTGTCTGTATATTTAATCCCTGTGTGTTTTCCCTCAGGTTCCCAGTTTTGTGTGCCACTGGTGTGTTCCCCAGTGTCGCCTCCTCCTCATATTATTTGTCCTGCTTTCTTGATAACTATCTTAAGCCTGATCCCTGTTGGCTTTGTTTGACCTGGACTTTTGATTATCTGTGTACCGACAGTGAAAAAAAAACCCTCTGCTCATTTGTATCTGCCCCTGTGTGAGCTGAGCAAATTTTAATCCACCATTCTGTTTTTCACTAGTGGTGTTAATGAAGGCACATAAACACATCAGTTAAATTAAGTGTAGATACTTCACAATTAGTGTTGTAGAGTTTTTCTGCGCTTCTTGTGACTTGAGAGCTCAGCTGATTGTAAAGTAGCAACAGTACATTCTTACTAAAGAGCTTCAAAGACAAAATGACCTTAATTGTAGTTACTGATCAGAGGATGTGATCTCTCAGAAAATGACACAAGTTCAGCAGAAAGTGCATTTTTTTCACTGATAACTTCTGTGCAAATGATTATAACAACAGGGAGAACAGAGACACAAATTAAGAGGTTACCAGCCATGAAGGTTGCAGTTTTAATCACTTTAATCGCTGCTTTCACTGTGGTTGATTTCAACAATCTTTCATGTGAATTATGAAGCTTGCTGTATAAGAAACCAGTAGTCCCTCTGTTTCACAGGGGGGCAATTTCGACCTGTTTTCCCAGACCATATGTAACTAATGATGTTTCAGTGTGGCCTGGAGAATCACAGCCTCAGCTCATTACGGCATGCCTGGGGCAGAATAAAACACGTTATACCGATTCAAGATAAAGAACCTCATCACCTTTACAGTGATCAAGGGAATTCATCAGTTTGATGAAATGATTCTAATTTTCAGGATCTCTTCAGTAAACCTTTTAAAAAAGGACATATTTCTGGAGAGATAAGCTCAGCTGTTGAAGACTCAACGATGCCTCGACAACCTTCAAGCTTAATATGTCAATACTGCTGAAAAAAAAGCAAAAATATGCTCCTTTTTGGACATTTTAATATGAAATGTCACATAATGTACATTTTCTAAAATCATTTACTATTTATTTAAAGGTTGTTGTCATACACACATGGAGTAAACAATTACAAGGTTCAGTTACTGCATTATAGCAGTTGTTTTACAGTTTTCCAACATAAAACATGTTCTCATTGGCGATTGAAATTTGCTAAATATATATAAAACTATATATATTTGAATTTGTTTTTATATTTCTGGTGACTACGCAAGTCTGTTGGTTGTACACAACTAACCTAGACTAAAATATCAGAACAATTAGTGTGTAGATGTCAATAAAAATTACAGAGACATTAACTGCACCCAGAGGCTGAACCCTGCTGACTTCTGTGATCTTCAGCAAGTTGACATTTTTGATTTTTTAGTGAAATTTCTTGACATCCTCTGGATAAACTGCCATGATGTTTGGTTCTTTCTGTCAAAACTGTCAAAAACTGTGATGGTCAGTACTTTGGGTTTTGACTAAACAGCCGCATAACTACTGACATTTGTAACAACCTCAGCTGTATTATGTTTAATTCACAGGTGTTGGCATAACAAGCTAAACTTAGATGAAGAACACAGTGAACATTAAATATGTTAAAAGTCAGCATGTTAACACTGCAAATGTGAGCACACAGTATTGTTTCTGAGCAGAACATCTCATCCATGTTGGCATGAAAGTTCACTCTTGACCGTGAAAACAGCAGCAAACCAAATAATCTCTCACTAGGCTATTAAATGGGACATGTGGTGAGATTATTTTGTCAGCTTTTCACAAGGTCAGGAATAAACTGACAATAAATCAACTCATTATTAAATCAACCTGGATCTGTGCATGCCTGAATTTGATTTTTCTTTGTTTAGCACTGCAGTCTGCGGTGAGGCAATCAACAATAAATGGGTGTCTGATTGTACTTCCAGTAGTCAATACAGGCATGCAGTCATTAACTGGTTAAGCAGCAGTGCTGTTCTGATTGTCATGTTGGTGGAAAAAGGCCAACAGCTGTGGTTGCTACAGTAAAAGCAGCCTCCTAAATATCTGTAATATGTTGGTGCTTCTCTAAACCAGCTGACGCACAGATCAGATAGTGTTGTAAGTAAAAACAATTAAAAGTTGGAGTGAGGTCTCTTACTTTGATT
Organism: Ctenochaetus hawaiiensis; assembly: GCA_029783645.1. Classification (NCBI taxonomy): domain Eukaryota; kingdom Metazoa; phylum Chordata; class Actinopteri; order Acanthuriformes; family Acanthuridae; genus Ctenochaetus; species Ctenochaetus hawaiiensis. Next base: position 18,592,544 of record JAPZDY010000024.1, read on the forward strand.
TCACAACCCAGTAAGCCTTAAAAGTCGAAGTAACAGAATGTTACAGTAAAGTCTGATATCCCACAGTAAAACTTCTGACCTTGAAGTTGTAAAAAAGCTTATCACAGATGATTCAGTTTCCATCTCTGGAGATGAGGAGCATGTGGAGAGAATAACAGGACTCTCCTGGAGCAAAACAAAATTATTTGACCGTGTAATGTCTTTATTTATGCAATAATGAAAGATGGACTGAGTCCATCAAACACAACAACATGTTCATCATCACAGGAGATCTGTACAAAACAATAAACTCTGCAGCAGTAAAACCAGGTATTTTTCCTCATTGGTCAAAAGATTTGTGTCAAATACTTATAACACCAAAAATAAGACCACTAAAATAAATAAAATCTGTGATTTTTACATGAATCTGTCACACCATGTTAGTCAACTTACTAAATTCAGAAGAATTGTTAATAAATGGCAAATTAAGTCAATACCCAATAGTCAAGTCATGATTTGGTGAATACTAATCATTTAACCACACTGAACTTAGTGAGAGGTTAATCATATTTTTATGAAAAGAATAATTACACAACACTTGAATCTCTTGGTAAATATAAAATTATATAATAAAGTTTTGTTGTTTTCTTTGTGTTTTCCCTGTGATATTGGGAATACTAGCCTTTAGTATCTAAGAATAAAATGAAACTGGAATTTATTTGATATGTCATTTGTTTCCATCGGTCCCACTAAGGTCTAAAGTTAGAGAAGTGACTTCAGAATCTTATAACATACACTTACTCATTAACAGCGAGAGTATTTTACCTTTAAAAAAACTCAGTTATTTATCATAAATTTGATTTCCTCGATATGTGTCTGAATTTATGTCCATGAAATATTATTCACCACTTATTTACAAACAAATTCTCTATTGTTAGTTAGAAGAACCACAAAAATGACAACTGATAGCCATTTCTCAACAATATCAAATAATTACCATGCACAGAACAATCACCATTTAACCATTAGATCATTGTTTGCCATTTACTAACTTTGTCGCTACCCAGCGATTATATTTTACTCCTCCAGTGTGTCATTATGGCAGAAAAATATCACTGTTATACAGAACTTATGAAGTCACTTGAATTATTGTGTATATATTGATGGGAATGATCATATTGTCGTTTGGATACCAATGTTTCAATCTAAATGCAAAACAAACTCGGGTTAAATATTTCAGCATTGTTTCTACAATATTATATAATTACCAAGTGATGCTAATTGGTGCACTATAAGTACAGGGGCGTCACTACAGGGAGTCGTACATATTTAGCAGTAATCAGATAGCTAATTACTGGACCACCTAGGCAGTGAGAGAAAGAGAGTCAAAGACAGCTCCCTCCTGTCTAACATTTCCATTATGCAGGCTGTAAGTCAAACCATGACATTACTCTTAGAACTCAAAAGCCCGTTTTCTTTCATAGCAGGTATAAAAACTTTTGACAACCTACTTTAATCCAAACCTGTAAAAATACATACCAGCTCCAGTTCTGAGAAGCAGGCTTCCTCGGCTCCTCTGATTCCTCTGCAGAGGCATTTACTTGTCATAGCTGTCTTTATGTTCACAGTAAATACAACTCTACAACAAATACCTACTGTACACTCATTCACACCCACATGCACACACATACACAGTATCTAAAACGTGTCAAAGCAACATGTCAACTAGATAAAATGCACTTTGTCATGAAGTTACAGTAAAACTCAATACTTTGGTCAAACAAATCTAATCATTTTGTATCTCTACACAACATCTAAAACAATTTAAGGCAGAGAAATCAATCATTCAAGTCAAACAACAAAAGGTTCAAAAACATACATTGAAAATATTTCTTTTTACAATATTTCCTCATAGAAAAATATGTTTGACTTGCACAGAGTTTTAAACATGGCCACAGTAAGACTCAATTTAACCTTGAATGCACAAGACAGCATCAGATTTAATCACAAATCTATTGGTTCCAGTGCAGCTGCAGTAAAAGGATGCAAGGGGCATCCTGGTGGAAATTCAACCGGCATTGGGGCTAGCTATTGCAACTGTCAAGCAACTAAGCTAATGCTGCCAATAATAACAATTACACACAGTCATTCAATTATGTAGATAAACAAGTTCTCATCACTTTTCACAACTGAGTCCATCATTCTGTAAACATTTTGAGGTCAAACCGACACTTTCCTACAAACAGTTTGGGTTTAATCCACAAACAGGCAGCGACAGTGTACAATCCGCAGAGAGGAAACAAACAATACAAATACAATAAAATACAAATACAACTCCTTCCTTCAGAAGCCAGGGTCGCAGCTAAATTAAGAACCACTGTGGTGTACTTTGATAGTGCAAATGCGACCTTAGGGGCCGAGCCACACGCGTCTTGAACGCTTCAGCGGCTGTGGACGCTGGTCTGAGGTGGCTGTCGAAAGGCATGTTCTGCCTGACTGATTGAGGGGAAGTGTTGAGGGGTAAGAGTAGCAGGCCAGCCACTGCGACAGGGAGACATCTGACAGTGGGAATGAAATTGAGGCAGTCAATCGGCTGATTGTGGCTCCAGATCGCAGGGGCTCGAGTACAGATTGAACCTAAATGTCACAGTGCTTCTGTGTCCAGAGGCCCCCGCACACAGGGGACATTTGTGTCTAGTATTTACATGGGTGTTGGGTGAGCGCAGGAGTCAATTAACATGACCACCTGTCAGCACAGCAGTCTCAGCATGGTGTGGCGTTGGATAAGCTGCTGCTCGAGTCTCAACAGGTTTTAAGTCACCATCGCTGACACATCTGTGTACATCTCCAATGTGAAGTACATTCCTTTGATTTTACAATTAGACACAATTTGAGCTAGACACAGACATTCGCAGTAATCATCACCATACCCAGCAACAGCTTGAAATTTCAGGCACAAAGACTGAGAGACATGATCCATCAAGCAGGTCTCAAAAAAATGGAGGAACAGGTGGCAAAGTGTCACGGGCCAAGCAGGAGGTAAAGCTGTTATCAGCCGAGGATCTGATGTACATGTACAGTAGGTAGAGGTGACACTGTCAAGTAAAAGAGGAAAATTAGTGAAAGTGCAAACACCTAAGGGGAAAGTTAACACCTTAATAAGTGTGTTTTGTATCACTGGGTCAATATATTTGCTGCCACAGGCTCTTACGGTGACACAGCCAAATCTCCCATAACTGCACAGACTATATTTCCCAATCTAGAAATGGGAAGACATTGCATGTTCATCAGTGCTTGCATAATCACAATCACTGGCAAATCTACATGGAGTTCCCCCAGGGAGCTGCTGCTAATAATAGCACCACTTACTCAGGTTGACACAGGATTATTAAGTATCCAGCAAAATCATTTTTTTGTTGCTCTCCTTTGTTTCTTTCATCCTCGCTTTTTGCTCTTCTTCTTGTTCTTTGTGCTCTTACATATATTGGTAAAAAATAATGACTCAGCGGCTAAAAGTGACTGTAAAGTGATATATCAGGATACATGACATCACGTGATCTAATTAACGTTGACGTTTATTGACTTTGTTTGAACTGAACAATAGCGAGCAAAATCAATCTGTGTTTGTATCAAAGCTTTGCAGAGCCTCAAGTTCCTAAAGGCTTAATAGCAATGCAGTTCAGTAAAAGGTGAAAGGATGCATTATACAGTGTGGATTGGTTCATGTTATTTTAATGTTTGATGCTGTTAATGTGACATTGATTGGTATTCTCAAAGGGAAAACAATAAAACGGAGCTTCACAGGTGCTGCAGCAACCAGAGGAGCTGACAGTCTTCATCACTTTTCTTTAATGTCTGAACATTTGCTGTCTGAGGAAGCCTGTGCACAGTTGAAACAGGAGGTAAAAGTGTTTGCTTTGCAGGACACAGAAGGGGCTTTTTGTCCATCAAAAGGTGGCAAAGTCAACTATCAACACCTCATTTGATGTCTGAACACCATCACTATTTTTGTCTTCAAAACCAGAAAAAGATTTGATTGGGTTTTCACAAAATAAGTGGGACAGCTGCTGTGCTCCGTCATTTTCTAAAATGAAGACACAATCAATTGATTCAGCTCTTGGAGATCAGGTTACTCATAGTGATTACGTCATCTGCTGAACTGATGTTGGGCTGAAGACAGAACGCCTGTGTTACAAACTGGAGGTGTGAGGTTGTAAGAAGACATTGCGCAGTCATCTAACTAAAGATGCCGTCAAGGTGCATTATTGGGACAGTAAGATGTGATTTTTTTCTCTTTTTTTGAAGTTTGACCTGTAGTAGAAACTAAAGTCAGGATACCTTAACCTTTGCCAGTTTAAATTTGACCATTTTATTTTATGTTGCTATTTGCCCAGAGTCTGAGTCCCCAAACTAATATTCCCCTTTAAACATATTTGCTTACAGGTGCAACAAAATCACCATCTCGTACACCACTAACAGTTTTTAAAAATCTAAATAATGTTGGGATCTGAAACAATTCATACAGTGCATCCTCTGACTGCTCTGCCGCTAGGAAAACATGCATTATTTACAAAGGACTGGGTTCTGATCTTGACACTTAAAGAAACAAGTGATGAGGAAGATTGTAGAGCAAATGGAGAAAGCAAGAAAGCCTAAAAAGTCCAAAATAACCCTGTACTTGCACAAGGAGACTACTCACATCTAAAGCCAGTACGCAAGGTCGAAGTTAAATGAACCCAGTCTGGACAGAACTCGGCTTGTAAACTGCTGTTACAACAAAAACACAGTGGACAATATTTTTTTCTGTTCTGGTTCCTCCTTGTATTATATAATCTTTCTGCTTAATTCTTTTTAAATCCTGACTAAATACTTTTTTTCAATGCCACTTTGTCTTAGATCTCAGCATTTAAAAGGTATTATTTCCCATGTTAATGGCGGAAAAACTAGAAAAAAAATTAGACATAAGTTGTTAGAACTCAGAATGATCTTCAAATCTCTTGTATATAAACATCACAATCTCACCTTGGCCCTGGACACCAAGATCCCTTTGTTCTCCTCCTCTTCTTTTCTCTTGCAATAATTCCATTTTCTGACATCAGGGAGTGGTGTCTCCACGATGCATGGAGGCCCGACCCCATGTCACTTGTCCACCTCCTCCTCCACCTCCACCTCCTCCTCCGCCTCCGCCTCCTCCTCCCCCATGGTCCTTATCTGACTCTGGTTGGCTCTGGGCTCGCTCAGGCTTGGGGTTGGGTGTGCATGGTGGATCGGGCTGCTGCACTGACATGGTCCTGTGCAGGTGGGTGCGCTTACACAGGAAGTCAGGCTTGGCTGAGAGACCAAACGAGCCCTTCCTTAGGACCATACGGACCGAAGGGGATTTCTTAGGTCTGGCTCTGTGGCCAAATTGAAGAGTAGAGAGGTGCGCTGCATAGCCATCGCTCAGGAACTGCAAATACCACATGGAGAAGGGGTTAGAAAATCACAGAGGGAGTAGTAAGGAGATTAGAGTAAATGGGACAAGCCAAGAGGTAAAACAAAACCTTTCAAGTAAAACAGACAGACAGAGACACCAGGAAATGCTGTGGAAAAGAAATAAAAAAAGCACAATAAAACTGAACTACCTGGCACTGGTTTTGGTATTTCTTCGAAGGTCTTCCAACAATATAAATCTGTGAGGGGCTGAGACCGAGCATGTTGTAAACAGAGATGTCCTTCATGGAGCCATAGGCGGAGTTGATCTTAATGTGACACTGGTGAGAGAAGAAATAATCAGTTTGGATGTGTTTTGTATTACGATGCAGCACAACCCAAGGCTACAACTCTCTGAGCTTTCAAAAGGGCAATGCAGAGGCGGGAAGCAAAAGAGATCAAAAGCGTCATAAGAAAGATTAGGTGCCCAGTCAATGTCAGAACAATGGTTTGCCTCAAGAGGTTTACCTCCTGTATAAGGTTCCTGAGGAAGATGGTCTTTTGTCGCAGGGGATCATGAACAAGACCTTCAGAAAAGAAGATCATCCCATGGGGAAAATTGTGCTGTGAAAGCCAGGATACTACACGCTGCTTCTGCATGTCAGGTCGGCCTGTGATGTAGATAATCAGATAGCCGAGGTCCTGCCAGTGCCTGCGTGTGAATACATAACATCCAACATGAGTCAAAGTTGTCCATTTTGATCAGCAGTAGTGGCATTATCACATTTGAGGATATGCTTTCAAAATCTGGTGGGTATGCAAGCATACAAATTCACTTCTGAACCTTCCTCGCACGCATTTACAGACACACACACACACACACACACCGAGAGGCTTTTCCTGCTCACCTGACAACATCTACAGCTCCAGGGCGGACCTTGGGGTCACTGCCCATGATTGACACACTGGCAGCAAAAGAGCCATCAATGCTGAAGACCACACACTCCATGCCCCGCGGCAGCACGGTCAGGTAGGCCTCTGCACTTGTTTGATCCCCCCTTGGGATAGAAAAAGAGGAGCGACTACATCAGATATTGCTTTTGCAAAAAATGTCTGATACTGCCTTTAAACTGCACCCTCGAGCCAGAAGCTCACATATCAGTGCAGAGAGCAAGGTTACAGGGCAAGTGTCAGTAATTTCTGCCTGTTTTGCATCAACGAATTGCTACATTTTATTTAATAATGCAGTATTATATAAAGACGGATGCTTACTTGACCACCATTTTAATAGGATAGACTCCCAGGCCCAGCCTCTTGCTCTTGGGTATGGTATATGTGATTCTCCCGCTGCTGTTGGTCACCTCTGTGTCAAAGTGCACCCAGCGGCCAGACTGAGGTTGTGTCATTAGCAGGATGTCCACCTGAGAGGGGCAGCGTGGGCCAACAGGCAGAGATGAATGTAAGTCTTTAATACACATTCACATATCTGCTGTGATCCATCAGACTGCTGCTTTACTTTTCACCTTTTCTCCAGTCAGAGTCACCATGTCCAAGGGGCCGCACATGAAGCGACCGACCAGAGTTTGAGGTCCATCCTCAGTGGCAATGACATCACTCACCCTGTGGTTAGCAGTGACGTTCTACAGTAGAAGAGGAAGAAGAAGAAAACAGCTCAGAAGGAAACTAAGTCAAGGTTTTTACCTTTTATTGCTGTTCATGTGACATTCTGAACCAAAGCTCAGTGTTTCCTGAAGAGGATCAAGAACAAATAATGGAAAAAAGGTCTAAAATGCTACTGGGAACTTTATTCAGACTTAAGACTCCAACATCAAGAATTACCTTCCATGTTTAAACTTGACAGAGCTTTACACAGGCCGTCTGTGAGTACAGAAACCAGGAACGGCAGATATACAACATTTAAAACATTACCACACATTTAAAACTGCTACAACTGATATATTAATAGTGTTATCAATCCTTTTTATGTATCAAATTCAATGGATTTTCAAGGGATTTCCAGGACTTCTTTCCTCAAATTCAATGACCAAATGGCATAGTTCCAGTCAACGTTTCAGGTTAAT
>JAPZDY010000024.1:18613216-18627263 GCA_029783645.1 Ctenochaetus hawaiiensis
GCTGGGGCTACTGCCGCCTCGCACCTCAACACTTTCCTTCATCAAACTAGGGAAAGGACATGAACACAGGGTGCAAAACAGACATATCAGTCCAAACTTGTGGTCCTTTGTGTCTTTAAACTCAGTGATGCTAATTTATTGACTAGTCTTTGGCTATTATCATGACGCACTGTTGGCCAACTAGCCAAAAAAGGGTTGGAGGGAAGGCAAGCGTTGATCTTCAGAAAGTGTTTTACTTAGCAATAACATATTGATGACTGGTTTGAACTTAGCATGCAGTCAGTGTCAGTAGCATCAGAGACCCTGATAGTGCTGAAGGTATCACTTTAAAAAAGCTGAGTTTATCATTAACAATGAGAACAAAAATTAAAAATGAAAGTGGCTTCAGGTACTTAAATATTAAGGAAAGGGTCAGTTTGGAATTTAACACTTCCTGTCAACCATGTCAGCATTGTTAATGCAGTGTACTTTAATTGATGATGAGAACTGGCTGTATCTTCAGGCGACAGACAGGTTTAGTCCACAATGACACTGTGACAGTTAAGGTTTCAGTTCAGGAGAGAAACAGAGGTAATCTAAAGTCTGAAATGTCAATAATTTCATACTGAATTTGTGAAAGCAAATGTCTCGGTCTTGGCACAGATGAGTCAGTGATGCTTCTGCTTTGTCCTGATTCAATAGTTGGCTTGTTCCAACACTGTGGGGTCGTTGTGGGCACCGGGCCTATATGACTCAGCAAGCGCAGCTCTTCGCTCAGCCTTCAGCGGCTGCGCCACGCTCACGGCTGTTTGAACAGCAGAGCCGGTCTCAGCCACAAGCCTCTGCTGGGTGACGAGATCAGAGAACATTTCCCCATTAAGTCCTGCGTGGGGAGAAAGGATTAGCTAACAGACTCCAGCCATCTTTGAAAGCCAAATCAATAGTGTTTTGGTTGCCTTCAGCTTTCGTTTTGTTTTTTTGTCTTCTGTTATATAATGTGTCAACTCTTTCAGTTCTTTCAGTCTGTTTGTTTGTCTACTTATTTTTTTTACTTTAGCAAAAAATCTTAGAACAAAACTTTCTCCAAACTGCATAAAAGTACTACCTTTAGTAGTATTTGTGTGGCTGAGGAGACAGTGAACTATTAGGCATTAGCATTATCAAGAGACCAGACTCTCTGCATTTGTAAAGTTCTCATGTTGACAGGTTGCATTTATTCCACAAAAATCCAGACTCTGAACAAGTGCTCTTTTCATTCAACAGCAAATAAAAACACTGTCTGATGGTGCACAAAGTGAAGTGCTATTTTTTTTCTGCCTGGATGAGCTAAATTTCCATTTTTTAGCTGTAGAACTTGTTATCTAACTACAAATTGTGACCAATATGGTCAATAAATATGTGAAAAATATTTCATCGGCTAACTGGTATGAATAAACTGTTGACATGTTTTTTTTATTAAGGATAATGAACAATAAATGACCCGATGCTGAATCCTCAAACTAGAGTGCTGCAAATACATTTTGTTATGGGCATTAAGCATGCACTAAGCCTTTCAGAAACTAACTGTGCATAATCTTTTTCTGAGCACTTTAGACCAAATAGATGTCTAAATGCTGTCAATTATGTCCATTCGGGTGTTTGTTTTTTCTTATCAGCATGAGGATTTAGTTTAATTTCAATCTGTCTTAACAGCAGTGAAATTATCCAAAACACACATCCCTAACAAGCACAGTTTTTGAGAAAACCAGCAAGAAAGAGTGAAAGAAAAAGTAGGTATGAAAAAAATCTATCCCACTGCTTGCTGTTCTGAGTGCTCTTCCCTGGGTTTTCTAGAAGCGCCGAGACCATTTGCACATGATTTTAAAGGCAGTTTTCAGTGAGGGCTAACGCAGAGCAAATTGCACGTGGAAACATCTTAAATGGAGTAAATCAATCTTGGACAGCCAGCAGAGAAGCCACTCTGATGAAAGAGGTAAAGTCTGGGAAAACAAGTTTTAATTGACCCTCCTTGTGACTGGGGTTATCCAGAGGGACGTGCATGGGAAACGGCACACCCAGGAGCTGAGGTGATCCTCCCCACAGTGAGGCTCCAGCTTAATCCAGAGGGGGGCAGGAAGTTACAGGTGAGATGTTCACCCCTATGAACACAAAGTGGAATAACTGGGAGCTAATGGGATCCTCTCCTCAGCGTCCATGTTACTGTGATGGTGTGAGCCCAGTGGAGCGTGTGAACCAAAATGGGAACACTGGTTGAATGAGGTGAGTCGACATGGCAGTCGTCCCCCCTCCAGCCACAACGACCTGACTGAACTCAACCGACCGGTCTCCCACACACACACCCACACACACCCACACACACACAGACACCGGCAGGCACAGGCTCAAACAAGCTATTTATAGTCCATCTGAGGCAGGTAGGCAGGCAAGGCAGTCAAGCTGCAAATATTGATAAAAGAGCAGGGGTGAGACCGGGTGAAACCATCCAGGAAAACATCTGGGTCATCACATCAAACTCATCAGTGAATGACAAATACTGTAAGACAGAAATACATGAAAGAATTTCTAGACTCTTTATGTCTGATTATAAAAATACACAACCTATTACCCATAAAGACTTGCTAATATACACATTTTATGTAGTATTATTTATATACAATGATATATTTTGTGTTATTTCTGGAAATACATGTTGCGTCATTGTTTGCACCCCCGATCTGGTTGTTACCTGTTATTTTTTTCCTGTGTCTTCCTTTGTTCTCCTCCTAGTCTTTGTTTGAGTGATGAAAAGTTTCACCTCTTCCTTATTGGTTTTCTCCACATTGTGTATTTTATTCTGTGTTTCTCCCTCTGAGTTGTCAATTTGTCTGATCCTGTTCCTCGGTCTGTTTCCAAGCTGTGCCTTGTTTGTTGTTCAAGTGGGTTTCTGAATTTTCAACTTTCTGGATTTTCACCCATCTGCTCCCCCAGTTTTCCACTGCTGTATCATTTAAAGCTCCTTGTTTCCTTTTCTGCCTTCATAGTGTTTTGTGCTTCTAGGTCCTTTGTTGAATTTGTAAAACCATGACAGTATGCTCGTCTTGCAAAGTTTGTCAGAGTTTAACATTGTTAATGGCTGTTTATGTGACATTAACTAACAGTTAGCAGAGCACCTGTAAAGCAGAGTGTCACATGAATAAAAGTCTCAGTGCTGTTACATTTTATATCAGTACTCATGGAAGACTTGTTTTCTAATCAGTTTACTTTATTAACACTAACTGTTGTGTGAGTAATTTAAATCACAAGGTATATTTCTACAATGTGATCCTTAAAAAATTTGGAAATCAATTACTGTTAAAATATTCAGAAAAATGATAAGATGTTTGTTTCTAAGTTTGAAAAACTTGTCTCTTTGAAAGTCATAAAAAGAATCCGTTATCCCAACTTAATTCCCATTTCCATTATAAACCGGCATTCAGTCCCTCTAACTGATCTGCAACATAATATGAGCACACAAAGACATTAAATGGGTAGATACCTCAGTATAGACACTCTTCTATTGTCTCACAGTGTATACTGTCGATATGCCCATTGTATGTTGATGTGATGTGTCCTACCTGGAGAAAAAGCTGTGCTGGCCTGTGGATGAGGTGTCTCCATCATACGAGTCGCTCTGCTTGCGGCTGAGTGGCGGTCCGCCCTGGCTGTTCCCTTCGTTGGGGGCTGAGATGTCGATGTTGCTCTTACTCAGCCTCTTGCTGGAACTCAAACCAGGGCTGGACTCCCCAAGCAGGCCCGAGTTGTCCTGAGGAGGAAGATGGAAAATGTGCAACTTACTGTAAAGTCTCAAACACTCGCAGCAGCGGGGGCACCGGAAAAAACTAAACATAATGAGATGGGAGCTGATGTGTTTTCCCAGATGAACAGTTAAATGTGGGAGGGAGAAAATGTGCCTGTGTGGGAGTGAATCTATTAAATGTGAGTGAATTTAAATAGCAAAGGGATGGAGAGGAGACAGAGCGAGGAACTAGCTGCTTTTCCATGGCAGTTTAGCACAAATATTATGATGAAATTGTAACATGGACACTACAGAAACTCTTTAAAATAATGTTCAAAGATAAAAGATCCTCCCATGATCTACACATACAATATGAGCATCCACAGTGACTTTTATTTACAACATTCCTAGAAAAACATGGACCAAGGACGTTGCCTCTGATGTGCAGTGAAACTTCGGGAAGCTGTGTCTTAATAAAGGTGTTGTGATGAAAAACTGACAGGAAATAGACAGAGGTAAACTTTGTGCATGAGAGTCTATTTGTTTACTACTAAGGACAGGGAGCTGCGCCAAGGATTGCTGCTAGTGTTCATGTAATAATAACCTCAGCTGATTAAAACATGATATAACACAAACAAGTGATCTCAATCATCTGCAGTGATCTGTTAGTCATTTATCCCAAAGCAAAATATTCTTCCATCAGCTGCTCAGTGTGGTCAGACTCTCCCTCCCATGCAGATCTGTGCAGCATCATCACTGTCATCACGCCGTTGGTGTAACACTGAGCTCCTACCTTCAGGCTCTCGGTGCTGTTGTTCCTGCTGCTGTTGTTGGGGCTTCCAGGCCTCTGGTGGTTACTGAAGCACAAAGCATCGAAGCACAGCACTCCTCCCACACAGTCACCCATCAGGCAGACCTGCACGAGTAATAAGTAATTTAAATGTACACCACATATGGTGCCCTCAGTGAGTGAAAAACTTAACAGGAGGACAGCTGGAGAGGTTAATGGAGGAGGAAAGGATTGTATTTTAAATGTGAGCAGCTCAGACATTTTTGTAGTGTATTGTTTTCACAAAGCAAGTGTTTTTCAAGTGTAACAATATATTCAGATGTTTAGTCTGTAATTACAAGCAGCCAAGAGGGAAAACACTGCATAGAAATCTGTTTTAATTTCAAGTCAGACACTTTCTGATGGCAACTTTATGATACCTCTCAGGTGATATATCTGGTAAGAACTACCGTGGGCTCAACAGACAGCTTAAAGCAACCATTGTTTGGAGTTAAGTTGACATGAATATATTTACCCTTTTAATATTTTTTATTTCTAACCATCTCAAAAAGAAAGCACTCAAAAGAAAATTTTGTCCTGTTTTTTTCCATACTGCAAACACTGGGTGAGCTCATTATTACTATGCATTCTTTTTGGTCTATGCTTAAATTTGTCACTTTTGCTATGAGAATATAAAACATACACATTGAAATGATGCTCACTGTGCAAATCCATATTACTTGCACTGCATCATCAACAAACAATTAAAAATCTACAAAGCAAAACCCCACAGCTGTTTTTAATGAAGGCAGTTCGACACAGAGATAGAAAAACATTGCAGAGCTACTGAATTCAATGATCTTCATTAACAAACTTTCACATCAGATTATGTTCTAGTATATAAATCTAACTTGATGATCAGTTGACAGGCTCCCTCCTTCTGCTGGATGCTTCACTGTCAGATGACTCAGTTGTTGCAGACTTGCACTGCACCTCCTGTTGCACATTTGTCACACTAAACCTTTTGATGGCTGTCATAGTCTTTGCACGCTTCTTATGGTTGCACAGCAACATCTGGTGAATCTCACAGAGCTGTCGCAAAGTACCAGGTTGCCTTCAAGCTGAATGCCCCACAAATAATTTACTGGCGCGGGCTAACGGGTTATTACCAGGCACTGGTAATAACAAGGGAAAATGCACTTAACACCAGATAATAGTTACATAAACTACTCTTTTTTTACAAATTAATGACTGTTTAAAAATCACTACCTATTCCTAGTATTTAATGACTTTTGGTGTCTGCTGATTGTATCGACCAGTGGCTCTCAATCACTGCCATTAAAGCCTCATTTTAGAACAGGCAATACAGTGTCTTAACCACAGCAGCTACGAGACAAAATATATGGAATGCAAGGAAAGAAGTTATTTTATTTAAGCTGCTATGCATGTATTGACTTAACTTTTTAGTTACATTTTGAATAATCAGTTTGGTTTAAGTAAAGCAAAGACAAAGTTGTGATTTAGAGCCCTGACCTGACGCAAATGCAACTTAAAGCCAACAGCCAGGTAGTTGTTATCTGCTAGAAGGTGAAAATGAGGTTCGCTTTAACAGTAGAGATCTGGAGCCTTTTGAGAGCTCCCACAGATTACACAGCCCACTCCAAAGCAATCTCCACTTCCTTTGACAATCATTGACTTCTATTGAAGTACCTACAGCTCATTATTCAATGATGAGAGACAAGAGTGAAGGAGTTCTCCTCTCTGCTCTCCAACCAGAAGGTGAGACAGACCTGACCCGTGAATCCCTGCCCATCCTCTGACTGCAGGAAGCTGTGGTACACCTGGTTGGCTCGGGCGATCACGGTCGCCACCGCGTCCTGGTAGCGAGGTGAGACAATGGCTAGGAGGGGGAGAGCAGCCAGGGGCAGGTGGTCCACACTGCTGGACACACAGCTCTCATCATAGCTGTACGGGTTCAGGCTGGGAGGAGAGGAAGCAGGGAAGGGTTGAGAAGGTAGAGTATGAAGACACCAAAGACTGTGTTACCATTTTAGATCTTCAAAAAGCTCTTTGACAGTTTCCTTACAACTTTGTGAAATGAAAGTCTTCTGTTTTTTTAATAAACAATGATGTCAAAAGCAATGAAGGTTGTGTTGAGGTCATAATGTCTAAAATCAGAGATCTTTCAGTTGTTTCTTTGTGATGCGCTTCCCCTTGACTTTCCTACATTTACTAATGTCTCCTCCAATCTATTCATGAGGCACTCTATCTGATTTGAAGCAAGTGTGTGTGTGTGTTTGCATGTGTTTAAAAGTGTGTGTGTGTGTGTGTACACAAGCAAGATAAGGAGAAAAAGGATGCTATCTTAAGGAATAAAATGCGAGCAAAGCTGCGCAGCTAGCAGCCATAAAGGGTTGGGTTTTTGTGCCTTTCCTGCTGTTTAGACACAAATGAATGAGTGTGTGGGTTTTCCTGCGTGTGTGTGAGTGTCACAGTGCAGACACGGATCAAACATGACACTTCGTGAGACAGCATAGGGAATTAGTAAAAGATGGCTGTGCCCTGCACTCTTTCCTTGAGCAGCAGAGTCGCCATCCATCAGATGCTCTGATTGCAGGAGGAGGCAGCGATGCCACACCAAGGCTGAAATATGTCTTCGACCCCACGGACACCTCACAACACAGAAGGGCACAAGCTCTTACAAGTATAAAGGTTGGCAGCTTTCATGTAGCACTCACATAAAAATTTCTATGATGCAACATTTTGTGAAGTAGGTACACAGCTGCTCTTGCAGATAACACTTCGATTACAGGATCATTCAGAATTTCATCACTGTCCAATCCTTTCAGTGCAAAAATAGATTTGAGACATGTTCAGTCTGACTTAACAACAAAACTGAATGCAAGAGGAGGAAAGTCCAGCCTGACTGCACCTCTCAAATACATGAAAACTGTCTGATACTTTCTTAGAGTCAACAAGTTCCATTAAAAAAACCAAAGATGCTTTCTCACACTTTGTCTCAGACACATGCCCATTTGCTCCTACTGCCAAAGACAGTTTGCTTTAATAGCCTGAAATGACGCAACATGCAAGATCATCTATGGCTACATCTTCAAATTGGGATGAAAAAAAGAAAATACTGAGAAGTAAATCTTTAAAATTGGGAAACAAGCATGTATGCACTGTGTTTTCTTCTGCTAATGTTACTCAAACAGGGGAGAGGAGTGCATTTGTTGGGACCACTTTAAGCTGCGGAATGACACATGCTACTTAGTACTTCCAATGGCAGTGCTTATGGGACTGGGTCAGAATAAATAACATCATAAATAAGGGAGATGTGACCCAGTGCAACAGTGTGGCTCAATGATGTGTTTTAAACAGACAGCAGAGTTCAATGCCAAAGAGGAATAAACACTGTAAAAGGTTTTATGAAGGATAAATGTGTTGTTGCTTTTTGCCTTTTTGTTGATGATAAAAAAATACAGAATATCACCAGCCAGGTAACAATAAGCTGAAATGACAGTCTCATTGTTTGTCTCTGGGAACCAGTGAAGTTGCAGTTTACATTCTTGTCTGTCCAGACGAATTGAATGTATCTAGTGCAGAATTGGAGGAATTAAATAAAAAGAATTAAGTGTTTTTCCAGGCAAAGTGGCAGTTAAAACTGTATCAACATGTATGATTCTGGGCATAATTTCAAGTGATAAACATGCTGTTTTCATTCATGCACTATTTTTAAAGAAGAGCACAAAGAACTGACAGAGAGCCTCATAATATAGTGTGACAATATATCAGCAAATACAGTCAGCTTGCAGTGAACTGCAGTGTTTAGCATCTTCAACCAAGCAGCACAAAAGATCTAAACAGTCTAGGTTGGTGTCACTCATTCAGTATCTGACCTAATGTGAAATATGGTCACAATCTCACCTTCTTGTTCTAAGTTATGGTGTTAGACAACTGACAAAAGGGAGATCTTTGTGATCTGTTTTTCATATATATCATTTATTTTTTTATATAGTTATGGCCAAAAATGAAAAACCTGATAACATAATGCCTCCAGCCACAGCTATCATCGACACAGAGGCACAAAAACAAGAAGTATGGAGCTAATCTGCTGATGTGTTCACACAATGAAGCCAGTCCTCATCCTAAAGTTAGCATCTCTGCACATGTAACACTTTCAACACTGAACAAATCTTGGAAGTATGCTACCCAAGGAAATACAGCATGGAAATCAAATGGTTGTTTGAAGGTGTTTTATCTTGCTACCAGCAGTTGTCCTCCTGGCTTATGCACCATTACTACTGTCTGTTCGCACAATGTTTATATTGCATACAACAGTACACACTTTAACTGACCAGCTTCTTACATGATTTTGCAGATACTTTGCATGCAATACTATTACAGAGTGATAACAGTGTGTTTGGTTATACAAAAATATAATGACAATAGACATGTATTAAATCAAAACTAATGAACCACTCTCTCCACTGAACACTTAGAAATTAAATTAATAGAAATGAATTAATTTAATCTAAACTAAATAAGTGAATTTTCCCAAAACACGAAAGAGGTTCCTGTTGTTCTGCTAATTGTACTGGCATGACTTAATAGTCAGTCCAGACACAAAACAGGCTTATTGGGTCTCTGGGGATTTATGATTTGAGTTAAACTAAAAACAAGCATTGTGTTGTCATGGTTACTATTAATAACAGCAGAGCAGAAAACAAAAAAAAAATGGAGTCTGTGAAGCAGCAACGAAAAAGTTATCTTCTTACTCTGACAACAAATGACACCAGAACAGCTTCATGTTCAGAGGCTGAGAGCGTCTTCTTGTACTTCAGTCAGATTAGGCCTTTCACTGGATCGCCTTCACTGACTGCATGACTGTGTATGCTTCGCATTATATTCCTTTTTTCAGGTACAAGGCACTTTTCATTATTCAGATAAAACTTTTTTTTCCTAATTACAGCCCACTACCAAATGTTTATAGCAGCCGTGGCCAATTTCTGTTGCAGCATAAAGTGCCATGCTGCAGGCTTTGGGGAACCTGTTGAGAAGATATGAGACACTTAATGTGATTGTTTCGCTCCCAGCAGCACAGTGTTCACCAGTCAGTCTGCAACATCTACAGTGGATAAAACCACCTCCACAATCTCCACTGCCAGCATTACAGCAGACGGTGATAAATCTGTGGTGGAGAGCAACATTTATACGCTATCCTCCAGTATAACTTTATGATGGTCAATATGAGACTTAATCAACTGTCGGGTCAAAGTCAAGGAGCAATACAAGGAGAAAAATCTGAACTAACCGTTCTTCGGTATTTTGCAAGTAATTTTAAAACATTTAGTAGGAAAAAATGTCAAAGTAAGTACAAAACCTTATCTTCTTGTCTGCAAGCTGCTGTGGGACTCCAGCAATTAACAAGAGAAACCTCACTGCTCAAAACATCTAGAAATAAAGAAGTAAAACCAACTATGCATCTTGAGCACTGATTAAAAAATGTAATCAAGGCATAATATCCTGATTTAATCAGTGTAATCAAACATCAATCACATTTTACATGGGCCCACTGTCATTATACCTACTTCAATTACAAGAATAACTGTAGTAATACACTAAGATGATGCTTTTTACATGGGCTCATTTGATGTACTGCTATATTTGCATGCTAATTGTTACAATTCAATGATTGTGTAAAGGTGGGAGGGAACATAGCTTGCAGAGAAGCGGTTACAATGATTGGGATGGTCAAGTAGGCACAAGGACATCGCCAGCGTCATAATCGTTCACACAATCAAACAGTGAAAGCAGAAAAAATCTGCTCAGCATCCAGCAGCACTGGTGCTTTGCTACCACAGTGTTTCTGCTCTAGCTCAAAATGCATTAGAATGCTTTAAGGTTTAGTGTGGGAATATCCTTTTTTTTATGATTATCAAGTCATAAGTAAATTCATAATGAAAGTTAACCTCTCATATAAGCATATTCTCTGTAGCTTCACTCATGGCAGACTCCCATTGGACTAGTTGCTATTTAGAAGAAGAAATGAGGGAAATCAAACCCCTGTGGCTCTAATGTCTCAGTTCAGCACAAGAAAACCGTGGCGAGATCACCTAAAACTCCCTGAAATGCTGTTTGCCTCTGCTGAGTCAACTCCGGCACAGTGTGAACCCAGCTCTCTGAGGCAACTTCATGAGACAGTTTGTACATTTTGAATTGCTTCCGTGCAGATTTGAAGGCAACCAGGGAAAAGAGAGAAACCTTTGTTACATATTCACATGAAGGGTACTGAAGTTATTAGCATTAAAAAAGGTGTGACTCTACCTTCAGGAGCTGCTTTTAAGAAATTTAAACTCAAAAAAATTAAGTACAGAGATCTCATCTTATTTAGAAGAAAGACTTGATGAGTGGTAAGTTACGATGATTTGATGATTTGTTTATTGGGAGCTCGGTTATTGAGTTTTGGAGCTGAAATGATAAAATCCCAGCATCCCAGCTAAGTGCCACTGAGAGGTTGGTCCAAGCTTCCTAGTCTCCTTTGCTGTTCTTATTAGAGTCTTCTTAAAAACTGCTGCTCACACACTCCAAAAAACAAACAAGCACAAGCACAGAAACACACTTAGGCTCCTCACTAAGAACTCAAAATGAAAAACTCCACTTAATATTCCAAACACAGCTGCGTGTCTGAACAGGGTTCACAAGTCACAGGACAGGAACAGAAGTTTAACACCTGCTGCATCGCTCAACAAATGTCAGGTGAGACACTCATTATTTGCTTTGCATAATTACTTGATTATGCAAGCACTTGTTAGTATCATTACCATGCAGCAGCCACTGTGTTACATTCAAAAGCGTGCATATGAATTATTTGTTTGTTCGTGTGTGTGTGTGTGCATGAGCCAAACTGTGTTCTGGGTCGTTTACTGAGGAAGTTGAAAGGTGTGACTTCCAAAAGAGCTGCAGGTTGTTCTATGCTCAGAATCGATGCTTTTAATTAATTCCAGGCGATCATTGACGTCTTTGTCTATACAAACATGTGCTTTGGAAAAGGCTGCTCCATCACACCAACCAAATCCTGTCTGCACTTAATGGCTATAATTGATCCTAATAATCCGAGGTAGTTTCCTCTAAAATGATGATGATGATCAATATGGTAGTTGCCATTTATCAGGCAACAAGAAAAGATGGAGCAAAAGTGGTGTAATATGGACTCTGTGGTGTATTAATATAGATTTAAACACACAATATATAACATTTCCAAATGAAATGTTCAAAAGCAATTCATCAAAATGTTTTTGCTGGAGTTGCGTTCTTAGATATTTTTCAGCGTTTTTTCAAGGTAAAGATGAGTTTCATTTTGTCGCTTGTCACTAACATCCGCGGGTAACACCACTAAGAGAGTGAAGAAGGAAGTCAGCAAATATGACTTAAACCTTAGAACTTTACTTCTATTTCTGTGTGAGTTGGTCTGATAGATTTTCATCTGACCTGGTGACTGTTTAACAATGGAATGAACAAATCCCACACTCTCACACTGCTTCACTGCGTCTCTTGCTCAAAAAACCTTTAGCGGTTAAAGTTAAAGAAGTTAAAACTGAGTGTTCAAATCCTTAATTAAAATTACCTGTTCACCCAAAATGTCTTTAATAGGCTCCAGGATCGATAAACTTGAAATTCATCAGTCATCACAGAGACAGAAGATCATTTTACCTCAAAACAGACACATCAGCCAAGTCCCTGATGACAGAGGAGTATCACTTTGACGAGGACGCCCCTCTTATTTCAAGATGTGAGTCATTTGCTCACGAGCAGCAGCATTCACCCCCAGTTCACACCTCTCTGCTCTCATTAGCAAAATGCGAGTTTTACTGACTGTGAATATGCTGAAGTCGGAGTGAGGTGTCCGGTCTGTTAGAACTCACTTACATAACAGAGCCATAAAAGCCTCATTTGTTGCTTATTTAGGGGCAAATGTTGCCTTTAGATGGACTGTGCAGTTATTCATCTTTACACTGAGAGAGATTTACAGTTTAGCGTGTCCCTTTGTTTACCATGAACATGTTTCCGGAAACACCATCGGAGACTCACCCAGTGAAAACCAAATATAGAGTAATTATTATACTATTCTATACTGACACATACAGAATTCTTCCTCAGGGTTTTATGGTAATGTGATGACGAGGAGATCTATTAACAACAGCAGAGAGAGGATAAGGCCTAGTGAGCCGATTAAACCTCGAATCAGCCTCATCTCACGCAGTATAACCTTGGAATAGACTCTATTATGCTGCACCACCACCCTCTTGCCTCGCACTATATTATGTCAAACTGAAAACTTTGAAGTCTGTCAGATTCCTGCTTAATTGCTCTCCCTGTGTCTTAATGGCTGGCTTAGCACCACACAGGGTTTGCACATTAACATGAATGGCAACGGGCCTCTGCAGAGTTTTCTTCATTAGGGAGAAGGCCCAGAAACTGTGGCAACATGTCCACTATCGCCAGAATAATGACTCTGTGTCTTCCCAGATGGAGGTCACTGGCTGTGCACACGGACAAATGGACTTCCTCCTCCTCTTTCTCCTCTTCTGCTTTTCCTCTTCTGCTTTCCTTGACAGAGAACTGACCCTGTGCAATGACCCTTCATCTTCTAAAATCAGATTTATTTTATTTTGTCTTCCGCTGCTCAGATTAGGCTTTGATAAAAATGTTTCTCCTCAAACTGTGGCAGAGGCAGTGTGTTGGCTTTGGAAATCAATTTTAGGGCTTTTCCTTGTCGTTGTAATCAGGGCTTTTTCAAACTGTCGTTGTGTGGGACGCATTTGTGTCAATGTGTTTTTACAGATCGCACGTGTGTGTTGTCTTGACACCCAGCCCCTAGCTGGCATTCCCAGGTACATTCATTAGCAGGCAGAGCAAATAATGAGCACTCGGAGCACCTCAGAGCACAGCAAGCCTTAATACACAAGGCAACAAGGAAGACACAAACTGAAAAACATGTTTATTCTCTACTGGGACACCCTGAAGCGCATAAGGAATTATCAAGCACCGAGTCAAAAGTGCTGTGTTTATGTGAAAGTTTGTCTTTGAGGCGCTAAAAGATTTCGCCACCTCCACTCTATGGTGCGATTTACAGCCAAGCTGTTACCCAGAATGAGAGTAAATTACCCACACGGCAGCAATGCCTTCCCATGGGGCCATCTATCCCTCCAATGTTTATGTTGGCATGCAAATAAATGAGGCTCCTCACACCCACAAGTCCAACACTGTCATTAGAGCAAACGCTGTTAACTGACAAAAGTGTAGTTGGGAAAGTGTTGTGTTTGTTGTCGTGTGGGTGTGTATCAATGCCGAGTGGCTGCACATATTGTGAGATTATGTTAAGGACCTGGAGCCGTCTGGGAATAAGTGAGCTTTGTCCAATTTCACAGGAGAACTTAAAACTACAGAGTCCTGAGTTTTTAACTTCATTCTCTCAAGTATGTCTCTTGACCACCATTATTGACAGAAAAGAAATCTTAGCGATCATTCAATCAAACCATGCC
>JAPZDY010000024.1:18665084-18680787 GCA_029783645.1 Ctenochaetus hawaiiensis
TAGTGATTTACAGGAGAAATCAAAAAATCGAGATATATATCGTGTATCGCGATATAGCCTAAAAATATCGAGATATTAGTTTTAGGCCATATCATGCAGTCCTACCCGCTACTAACTAATATTTAGAAGGTTTAATTTTAACCATGTTCACCATCCTAGTTAATGCCGGTAAGTACTAAACACAAACTTGCAGTCAACCACATCATTAGACATTCTGTGCATTTTTGTCATTTTCAATCGTGTGAACATGTTGAATGAGTTTGGCTGATTTTAAGACAAAGTACTAAAAAATGGCTCACTGGACAAAGTGGTTTATATGTATTTGTATGAAAAAATAACTTTAACACATCACTTTGGTCTAAGTACATATCAAGTGAGAAAAACAGAGAGCTGTCTAAGCCATAACAAGCATTTGTGAGCTAGAGAATCCTGCTTAAGTGCCTTCTCAACCAAAGCTGATTTATTATTTTCTTAAAAAGGCTTCTGTTTGGATGTTCTGCTCCTTCTCACTAATTTGATATGTTTCAATTCAGTTTCAGTGTTAAAAAAAAAATACCAATTAGCGATCCCTCACTTACTCTGATCATGCTGCTCCAACAGTAAAGCCTGCACAACCAAACAGCTTGTCTTTTGAAAACGACTGTGCAACTCATGGAAACTGACAGTGAAAGAGGGAGAGATGAAGAAGAGGGGCCCTGCACTTCATTGGGCTTTGTTCAAAGAAAATCTCCTTGCAGGTATCTTAAAGGCTTAACTTCAGAGCCAGACAACACAAGCCTGCATGTGATTCATCTCATTCTTCTTTCATCCTTTTCTTTCCATTATCCACAACCAACAGGGGTTACACAGAAATCTGCAGCCAGTTCAAACTGTGGGCTGACAGCATTGATTACTTTAGCAGCTCTGCTGCAATCACAGGTTATGCCCTCAATATCCTGCATGCAGGTATGATTCTCATGGCTGCAGTGCTGCACGTGTGTTGTGGTTTTGAGACTTTCATCCGTCAAAGGAGACTACAGGGTCAAAAGTTGACAGTGTGGCTTTCAGTGTACAAGCTGGATGTATGGCTCGGTCTTATAAATGTTCTGTGTCTACTGTGAGAATAGCCTCTGGAAATGCTACTTGGTAAAAAGGTGCATTTAATTAAGAAAAAGAGCTTTTTTTGCAATGCAGGTCTCTTATAATTTTAAAACTGCTCTTATCACTTTTTCTAGTTGCAGACGGCAGCTCTTCTCTAATGAGTCCACTGCACAAAGCAACAGGGAGACAAAGTGAGCAACTGGCCAGTTAATACAGGAGCATTTATTGGCTCCAGGGCCATTTTTCTCAGAAGCTGCTGGAGATCAAAACCAGAGCTGAGAGAAGAGTGAATATACTTTATCAGGTGGTTCTAAACACAATGGAGCTTTGTTATTAGTTTGCATTCAGCTAACGCACTACTCAGGGACCCGTTAGCTGAATGCAGACTTAGCTTTCATGCTTCACACGCTTTATCTTAGCTGTTTTTTTAAGTAATCAACTGTTTCCCTGTAATAAAGACTTATCAGGTTTGGATCAGAGAATTAGAGGGCGTGTGAACCCCAAAGCTTCACTGTGAGGACAGGACTTCAGGAGAGTTGCGTGCAGTCATCAGGGCTAACAGTATTGAGGCTATCAATGGTCATTAAACTCTTAAAAACAGTAGAGTCACTGTTTCTTGAACCACAGTGTGTCTGTTTGTTTTCCTTTTTTTTAATTTTAATATAGAATATTTGACATGTGGGTGTTAAAGGTGTTTGAGTTGTTTGAAGACAAACTGTTCTGAGAAACAAAACTAGTGTAACAAAGAACTTAAGCTGTTAAGTAAATAGGTAAGTTAGGTTTTCCATGAGTGAAATGTCATGAGTATTTAATGAGAATTTTCCACTAACTTGACAAAGCTGTTCTCAAAGTATTGCTAGCTAATGTTAATGTTGTATACATGTTTTGATGTGCTGCTCCCAAGTGGCCAAAAAATAAACTGCTTGGTTTACTAAAAAAACTAAAAAAGTCCTAATGAAGTCACACTTAGTCAGTACATTTTACATTGAGCCCTGTAGTTCATGTTTTTTTATTTGTAAAGAGATGCACAATAATAGCTAATGCTCCTTTTCGTCTTAGTCAGCTGAACAGTATGTCAGTGTGTCATAGTTTTATTGGGTCTTTCGCATCAAAAATTTTAGGATGAGCCCTGCAGACACAGACAGATGATGACATCTACATCAGGCTGATAGAGGCAGATCCTTCCAGAAACATATGCAAATAAACTATGTATTTCTGCTTAAGAACCATCAGAATTACCTGTTGCACATGAGTTAATATGTTTAACAAATAGTGGCTGAGCAGCTAAATAGCTACCTTGCAAACTGATATTAGCAGCGCATATGAAGAAATCTTTATTTGTGGCTCATCAAAGTGACACAAAGACAATTTAAATTTTTTGTAAGGTAATAGAAACATATTTGGTGGATCTCAAAAACAGATACAAACAGTATCTAATACAAAAACATGCCTAGAGAAGTTTAAGTACTGCACCACAGAAACAGCAAAAAGGAACCTTGCCTGATCTAAATTTCTTCTCTAAGCAGCTTACAAAGAAAGAAGCTGACTCCACTGGAGGAGAATCACCTAAGCTTGCTGCAAAAGAAAACCTAGTGGGATGCATCTTTCACCCTCCAATTGACTCTTCAACAACAGAGGCCACCTGGTTTTGCTTAGAGGGTATTTGTCTGGCTGTGTGAATAACTTGTGGATGCTTTAGTTAATTTGTGTCAAACAAAGGAGGGAAGGAAGCAGATGCCTCCCAGTTGCTGTTAGAGGGATCAGAATTTTTTCAAAGGAATATGAAAATGTCAGAAAAATTTGACTTTTTCAGTAAGAGTAATTGTATACAAATCCATAAATCCGTCTTTATTGGATGGATCAAAGAGCAAAATCAGGTCACCTTTTCTAAGTGAATATTTACAGTTTAAGTAAATCTAAGCATATTCCATTCAGCATCATGCATTGGTTAAATGATATCTACAATGAGAGAATAACTCACTCCTCTGACTCAGGTTGTTATCCTAAAACAAACCCTACAACTTCTTACCTATATGGTATTTTCTATTGATTCTCGTTGTAAATTGCTCAAAAAATGCTTATGATTTAAAGCTATTTCAGAAAAGCAAAGTTAACCTGTAGGGTTGTTATATTAATGGAAAATGTTCTATTAAAGAGAAGCTTAGAAGACAGATTCAGAATGGTAACCGGGATAAAACCAAGAAACAGTTTGAGCGCAGCTCCTGAAAGATTGATAATTGAAGTCATTCATCTTTTTATCTCTCCCACTACATGTATATGTATGACATGACTAAGCTGAAAATTCTACTAAGAAGGTAACATCTATCTTTGGACTGAACAACTGCCTGCAGCTGTACAGAGAATGAGTTGGAAATGTGTATTATTTATTTATACACTGAACTTTTGAAGGTAATGAAATATTAAAAGGAAAAGCGGTGATAAAACAATAAATAAACAAACAATATGTATAAGAACAAGATAATGTAAAAGCCTATTCAGTGTGTGTTTATGAATCTATTCAGAGGATGACAATGTCTCAGGACAAATTATCTTACAAATTGAGCTCTAACACCTCGGGCCTCAGTGGGTTTAAAGGAGATATTATATATGAAAATCACAGTTCAAAGGTTTATAAGCATTTAATTTGATTCTGGGGGCACTGGGTCTCTTATACTGGGTCTGATCATCTGAGGGTTCATCGTGCAGCTGGCTATAATTGCAGCTGAATTCATCTTGCAGGTGGCATTCACAGAAGGGCATCATTTCCATGAACCTTAGAGGATGTATGCATAAGCTTTCCCTTCAAAACTGCACTTGTACCACAAAGAGGCATAAATCAAGTGGAAAATGTTACAATTCCTGAAACAAAACGGATTATAGATCCTCAGGAATGGAAATAACAAAGTCAAGTTAGACTGCCTGAAATATTTACTGAAGCACAGCATAGTGTTACTAAAATTGAACTGGTTGGTTTCATTCAGTGTATCAACTCAACAAATAATTACTGCATCTTGAGACATCTGAAGACCCCCATCGTTCCTCAAAGATCAGATATTTTCATCAGTTGCCATTTTTGTCTGTTCAGTGGATGTTTACCACACATGCTTCAAATACATCATGATTTATTCAAGAAGTGTTGGGGTTTTCTGCATTTTGCTTTTATCTACACACCAATTTTTCTAGCTCAAAGGGATGTTTTGTCAAATTTCAAACCAGTTTCTACTAGGGCTGACTCCTTCTGGTCAGCTGGTTGATGTAATCTTGTCCAACAAAATTCTCATTGGTCAGACAATCCTTGGTGTTTACAGGGTAAAGAAATTCTTAGTCTTTTAGTTTTGGTGTGGAGGAACACACGCAGACCTGACGCATGTAATTTTTGAGATCATTTAGATCATATTTTTTTCAAATTAACATCCATCAAGAACAAAAAAATAACATTTAAATATATTTTAATCACAATAGTTTCTGTTTTAATAATCATACGGTGTAACAGATTAAAAGATGAGACAGGAAGTAAAATAAAACTCATTTTCACAGTTTTGAACTCTCTCAAACTGATGGGACAAAGAGTGCTCATTTTAACTCACTGAACATTTACTCAGCTCCAACTAATAATCAACATATCAAAGACCCAGCACAAATTACAAAACTGCTCCCTAGCCTAACAATGATGTATTAACATAGACTATCTGAGAAATAACTTCAACTTAAAAGCAGTAAGTTTTTCCATGTTTGTGTTGACAAGACTAATTTATAGCATTTTTTATAAACCAACCAGACTAAGCAGAATTGAGTGCAATGGGCCAGGTGTAAACAAGCCCTGAACTCAAAACAACAGATTCATCATTTCTCCCCACAGAAAAAAACAGTCAGCAACATCGTAAAGAATGCATCTGTTAAGTACTTTGGGTTTTGAGAATAATAAGCCGGGCCGCCCCCCAGCGTTAAGGGTGGCCCCACAGGAGGAATCCCTCCTAATCACAGACCTAATCAGCTTTACATCAGTTGCTACCATCCTAGAGGAATTTCTCCTTTTTGAAGCTTTCGCTCTCACTGCCCTTGCTTCTGGCCGACCCAGATGGTCTGTAAGCTGTTCTAGTGCCAATCTCCTCATTTTGTAATTAGCAGCATTTATTATCTAAGGAACTCTAAGCAACTAACGTCACCCAAAAGAGCTACCACGTCATGAGTGATGACACTGCTGCCTTCGTGCAGAGAGGAAGGGCAGGAGGGCTCTGATGATGCAAAGCTCTTCTGAGTGAATATTAGACAACAGCAGAAAGTGATATCTACCATGTTATGGAGAAATCCAATAATGTTTTCTATCTGTGGATGGAGAAAGGGGAGGGAATACGAAGTGCCTTTGTCCCTCATTTTAACATGCAGCGTGTCCCTCTAAAGATGGAAATCACATGGACCTGACAAGACAAACACACAGAAATCCGAGCAAAGAAAAGGCAAAGACAGTGACTCCAGGGCTGCTAAATCTGTTTAAACCTCAGTGAACATCCGACAGTCCACAAAAGGTAAACAATAAAGTCTTTCTGGTCCTCTGTGAGCTGGAAACGGCTATTAATAGCCTGTCCTCTAATTTAATTAAACCTCATTTCAGCACACAGTAAAAATCGATCTCTGCAGCTAGTGAGAGACATAGAGATTGATCTCTCCTCAAAAATGTTGAATCAGTCACAGATTCAGCTTCCAGACATTATCCTCCTGGATGCTATTTATCTGCACTGCAGCTATGCAGATCAGTGCTTGCATCGACTCTTAATGGACTGCTACGCGACGACGAGGTGATAGCCATCATTACTAAGCCTGTACACTCTCCCCCTCTGTCTATGCATCCATGACAACATGTATATCATACCTGAGGACAACTACACATGTAGGGTTTACATTACATGCTGGTATTACTTAAAATTGGATATGCAAATGGGTCAGTGACAAGATCAAAAACTGTGTACTGACGGTATGAATATAGTTTTCTTACACAACACAGGTTTTGATTGTTAAAGTGGGAGGATAGAGAGACAAGTTAGCTTAAAAGCTAGCATTATTTGTTTTTTATTTTCTCTCTTCAAGCATCTTAAACACCAAGAGAGTAGAATAGTCCCTGCACTGCAGCACCATGCCCTTGACAAAAGCATGCTCTTCAATGTGATGAATTACCTACAGTATATCTTAAGCAAGCTTTAAATTTAATTTATACAACAAATTTATATGGATGTAATTCAATGGCAGCTGAAAAAACACACTATGGCCAGCTCGGATTGTTTTTAAACCTCCTGTAGCTGATCTTTGACCACCTGAGAGCAGATGTACTTACCTGTGAACACGTGTGTGTTTAAATGTCCAGTGTTAAGGATTTAGCAGCATCTAGATGTGAAGTTACAGCTTGCACCTGACTGAAAACCCCCTGCTCTGCTTCTCCTTTCAAGCATGTAAGAGAACCTACAGGGGCCACAAGACTCATGGAAAACACAGAGGGCCCATTTTAGTTTGGTTTGTTTATCTGAACTATTGAAGAATCATGGTATTGCAACATGGCAGACTGTGGAAGAGGACCCACTCCTTCTGTTTCTATAAATTCTCATATTAAGGCAGTTAAAACACAATGATGTTTCTTTTTGGCTGATTATGCACCTATTAAAACATAGGTAAGTATATTGTATTACAAACTGCCATATTCTACAAGCAGAGCCTCCTAAATCCTACACAGAGGACCTTTAAGTATTCACATATACAGCAGACTCAGCGCAGCATTAGCATTCATTTGAAGCTGTGTTTCTGTCCTGGTGGATTTAAGATCAATATTCAGTACTCTTTTCAATATATTTTTGGCATCCAACCAGCTCCTTAGAAAAATATCCAGCACTTAAGCACCTAATTTCTTAACTTTGATCACCAGTAAGTTGCTACGTGTGTTTTCAGTGCAGGGTTTGGGTTTGTGGGCTTATCAGGGCTTTTGTATTGAAAACAGCCTCCAAATTGGGCTAAAAAAAGAGAGAGCAAAGATCCTGTAACAATGAATCATTAACTCTGCATCCTGTATTTTTGTATAAGCTCTTCAAAAACAATTGTTAACTTCAACGGCAGTCTAACTGCACCCAGTATTGTTTAATTTTTAAGCTATTTCAGACTGTTCTTTAGACTAAGGGTTGGGCATCTAACCATTATATTTATCATTGATAAATCCGGCAGTTATTTTCTTGACTAGACAGTAAAGTGTTCAATCATGTTAAAAAATGCCTATCATGAATTCCAATAGCCCAACGTGACGCCTTCAAAATTGCTTGTCTTGTCAGACAAATGTTCAGTTACTGTCATCTAAAGCAAAGAAAAGAGGGAAATGTTCTCAATGTTCTTTTGCCATTGTCACTGAAAAATGATTGAGACGATCAACTCATTATCAAAATTGCTGCTTATTAATGTTCTGTTGATCTACTTATGAACTGACTATAGGTATTATGTGTTATTGATCTGTTACTCAAGTCTGAAATGGACAATTTAAAAAAGCAAAAAGACAATTTGACTGACTGACAATTCAACTGGATGCTCTCTGACGTTGCTTTCAGTCAATTGGCAATGACAAAAAATAGCAGAGACACAAAATGTATGAATCTTCCTAAAACACTTAACTCCCTGCTGTCAGGACCAGCGGATATTAAACTGAATGTGCCTGTTAAGAGGCTAGTAGAGAGTTGAGTAATTGTGCCCTCAAAAAGCCTCTTCTAGAGTCTTAGAGTGTCTTCTTGGACAGAAATCTGAAGGCAGAGGGGGAAAAAAAACAAAACAAAACACAGTTTCTGCCTTCCATTCTTTATTCGCAAACCAGTGTGACGTCAGGACATTTGTCCGCGGCAAACAACAAGTCGACTGGTGCCCAGCTCCAGGTGAGCCTCAAATAGCAGCGGGCCGGCTGCTGTGTGCATTGTGAGTAGCTGCTCCCTGACACAGGCCCAGTGTGCTTCCCCATGACAAACAGCTATTAAATTTAAATTAACACTGTTTTGTATGATCAAATAAAAAAGCAGAGGTCACAGGCTGAATGCATTAGCACACGTCTCTGTAGAATTCAGAGAACATTGTGGTTCTGCTTGTTGAGCAGGCTGTCTGGGGACAATTTGCCAGTATGATGCCACTACATACAGCAAGCTGCTGCAGTATAATACTGTACAAGTGAGCCATAAGACCTGGGTTTGCGTAATCACTGACAGCATCAAATCAAATCCCAACATTGAAATACTAGCAAATGGTTAGCATTCGCTTTATTCACCTGTACAGAGAGAGAATGAAGTGAGGAGAAAGAGAGCGAGACTGTTCATCAGCATCCTTCAGCTCTATTTTTAGCTCGATGCTGAATCCCAGCAAAACAGCAGGTAGGCAACTCGTTCATTTTATTTAGACAGCAATTGAAAAAAAAAAGAAACCTTAAGAGCGATATACCTTCATCAAATACGAATAGAGAATGCAAAATGATGCTGTGCCTCACACTGAGTCCTAGGATGGTGCATGAAGTCTGAGAGAGGACAAACAGTAGGGGTCAGTTAGACTAAGGGAGGAGGGGATGACGAAGATTATCAAGAATGATTAGAAAGGCAAAAGTTCTTAAAGAGATTTGGCAGCACAATACCTGTCTGGCTTCAAGCCGCAGCTCATGCAATGGGGCGAAAGAAGCCTCCAGGATACAGAAACAGATACGTAACTAAAGAGTTTATGGTTTGAATTCCCACACCAGCTGGTTAAACTGTGGCTCCCATTAAAAGATGCACTCTCTGCTGTCATGTAACTCCTCAGTGGCCAATTAAAGGACTGAGATGCACGCAGGTGAAAAGTATCTGAATGAGAAGCAGAGCAAAGCTGAGATTAAGCATCTGTGTTTCCCTTTAGCAAGTAAAATTAACCAAAAAACATTTTGGGAGATGGCTGACAGCCAATTGGTCTCATTGAGTGATTATTCAACAAGATTTACAGCTAAGCTAACAGCTCTGTGAGGTTGTATTATCCACACTTTTGCTTTGATCTAAATGCTAATGCCAGCGTGCTAACAGCCTCACAATAACAAAACTGACATGCTGGTGTTTCGAAAGTATGATGTTTATTGTGCTCATAGTCTTAGCATGTTAGCATTCCAACATTTGCCAATTAACACTACAATTTGGTTCTGATAGTGAGGCTTAAGGGAAAGTCCAGGGTTTACCAAAGTCTGGACAAAAATTAAAGGGGATCCATCAAATATTTGTCAAAAAATTTCATTCATAACTCTAAATATCAACTTTGTGATGATGCTTGAGGATAAGTCCGACACCAAAGTCATTAGGATTCATCCTTTAAGAAACATGAGTGTCCGCTAACAAATTTCCATACAGATTTATTGAGAAAATATTGATATAATTTACTGTACAAATTCAAATAAAGACCTCATGTTGGTGCTAAATGATAATTTATCCTCTGAGGACAATCAGTGTCTGTTTCCATCCAGTAGCTGTTGAGATATTTTAGGAGCAAATGGTGGACCAGCTGAATGATAGACGGACATCACCATCCCTTGAACCTCATGAGAGATCCATTAATAACCTTGGAATTTTGAGTCACACCTGCTTTATTTTGAGTGCGGAAGCTTCACTCAGCACAGCCCTCGTAATGCCTAAGTCCTTATTACTCTGCTCAAATTATCTTTCAATATTTAGATGATTAAAACCGGGGCTCTCTTCTGTTTTAATTGACAGTGGGTGGATCTGGGCACTAGGCCATGTTTCTGCAGAGGCTGAAAAAAAAAGACACCACAAACAGTAAAAGCTCAGATAGTCCATAAACGCTGATTGTTATACTTTAATAAAGAAATACACTGCACACCTATGTTATCCATTCAGTCCTTGTTCTAAGGAGCAATGCAGATTTTTCCTCTCAAGTGTATCAAGACAGAAATTTTTAAATTAGAATTAAGTGTGTGTCCCCCTGCAGCCCCGTTATAATTGAAATGATGAGATAAGATCTGCACACATAAGTGAAAGTCATGAAATTAAAAATCTGTCCATATGGGCAGAATTTTGACTATTCCTATGAGCTTGACTATGCACATTGTTAACTGAAGTCAAGCAATATTTAATCATTAACTTCATGCTTGAGATGAGACTGTACCAACAGTAATATCACACATATTGCATGTTGTCATCACTCTGCCTCTGGCCTGCAGAGGCATTGCAGGGTTAACATGATTTTAGAGCTCTGCTGAAATAATGTAAGGTCTCACAGTGTTGTTTCCATTAGCCAGTGAATTTTAGGCCGAGGCTCAAAGCTCTATGATTGAGATTAACTGCAGGAGACACCTGGTTGCAGCTGTTAAGATTAAATATTGTTTTTCTGTGCATTCAGAGAATTCAAGGTGTTGTGAGATAGTCTACTTAAAAAACTGGTGGCTTGATTTCTAGAGCTGAGTAAACACTTGCTGACCTTTCAAGGCTGCACCTGACATATGTGCTGAAATGGATATTTAAACAAACTGCCAAACGTGTAATGAATATGCAAACAAATTCAACATACCGTACCTCAAATAGCTGAACTTCAGCTTCAGAATGAAAAGGAGTTTCAGCATCTCATGTTTGTATTTATTTACTGTCTGTTCTCTTTCTGTCTACTCTCTGTTTGTAACATGAATAAGACTTTTCATTAACCCTTATCTTGGTTTATATCTCATGCTGAATTTGCTGCGCTGCCAGTGTTTGTTCAGATCCTCTGAGCTATATTTTCAGATTCTCATGACATTGCCAGTACTTCTTTAACGAGTACTCCACTGATGTAGCCTTGCACTTTTACTGTTGGACTCAAAAAAGATTAAAATCAATACAGCAGAATCAAATATCGTCTTTTTATTCTAAGCACACTTACTTGTCAAAACCTTACGCCTACGATTACCCTCAATGCAACTCTAGTGTCAACAGTTCAGTTGGTGATTGTGGTGTCTTTACCGGATAATCTAACCTTGAGCTGCCAGTCTCAAACAGAGAGGTGGAGGAGTCACTTATTTCTGACTCCAGCCACTATTTTTTTTTAATATTTAAACTTCATCTTCAGCCCCAACTGACACCGAGTCCAGGGACATCACATGAGGCATATTATCAGATATAATGCAGCTCCTTTTGAAGCCACAAAAGGCTTTTTACTTTTCTTTTTCTTTTACATTTTCAGTAGTTTTCCCCAAGACCTGTAAACAGAATTTGAAGTGACTTTCATTGGAGTTCCCCTTACAAGAATTCAGTATGTCTGAAGAAGCTTGGAAAAATGTGAAAATGATGCAGAAAAGCTGAATTATTCCACTTGGTTTCAATGGTGCAGCCATGAAAAAGTGTTGTTTGCTTGGAGTAACTCACTGGAAGCAGCATATATATATAAAAGCTGAACTAGGACTTAACAGAGTTTAAAAGGAGATTTAATGCAACACCTGATTTCAGCCTGGCACTTTAATTTTTTTTTTAAATGCATATCCCTCTGCACCCTCAGATCAGGTCTGCTACTGTAAAGTAGACCGCAAATATCTTAAAGCCCAAAAAACGTTTAGTAAAATTCTCTCTCTGTTGTTATATTTTTGTCACTACCGAGGGTATTCATGATCTGATATTAAATTGATCCCTGCAGGGAAAGTCCCCATCCATTGGAAAAGGTCAGAGCACAAAGGTCACATGCAGAACAGCAAGCCTGAAGCTGGACGACATTCAGTCACTTGCTCAAAGGCTCTTCAGCAAGGCAGACCCATTACCACACGAGGAAATAAACACAGGACCTGAGGGAGAGTCGCCCCTGCTTCTGCTCACATGGTCAATCTGGTCTCACACCCAATTGATATTCCATGACGTGCTTATGATTTCTCTCCAACATTAAAAAACTATTAAGAACCAGTCTATAAATAAAGGTAGAAACAAAAAAAAAGAAAAAAGGGGCTCTCAGCAGTCTGATACCTTACACAAGGGCTGAAATAAATTGATGATGGTGCAGAGAAAGAGGTGAGCATAACAATAAACAAAGCAAGAACTAGGGCAATATTTTTTTGATAAATTAACCCAACACCACAATGCAACAGGTGACACATTTGAGCAGCAAAATCATCTTTTAAATGACAACAATAACCCTCTAATGATACAGAAATGACTCAACATTCCACAGATTCATTTCAACAATCAAATGAGCTGCATGAAAAAATGGCTGCTATTAACGTACTGAACTCTGTCA
The DNA here is from genome assembly GCA_029783645.1 of Ctenochaetus hawaiiensis. Classification (NCBI taxonomy): domain Eukaryota; kingdom Metazoa; phylum Chordata; class Actinopteri; order Acanthuriformes; family Acanthuridae; genus Ctenochaetus; species Ctenochaetus hawaiiensis. The sequence goes on from JAPZDY010000024.1 coordinate 18,677,394, forward strand.
TTCATTTTATTTTTAATTATCTCTAATACTGTCTGATGCTGAGACGAGAGTAAAATGCTCCTGATTTCATTAACTCTGTGACCTGATTGTGGATTTCAGCGTCACTCTCAGATCTAAAGTTTGTTTGTGTGGTCACATCCTGAATTTCAATAGCTGTTACTAAAAATAGAGTCACCCCCACATTAACGTAGGGAGCGAGTCACACACACAACAGGCTGTAATCGCACACACCGGCGACCTCGGGACAGCAGGTGTGTCTACGGGTCTCTAAAAACAGCTCACGTGTCAGTATGTGGTCCTATTTTTCACATTTGACCCTGCAGCGTCACTGAACCGGGTAATTTCGGTGCAAACACCTGCACGCGCAGCGGCAGACCGGACAGCCTGACTGAATTAAAGACAGACATAAACAAGAGCAGACCGGGATGGACAGTCCACCGGTCCGGGCTCTTTGACGTGCGGAGGTACGTTTCGTCGCGCATTCCTCCAGATTGTCTCCATCCATGCAGCACGCGGCTGTGCGCGCCAACATCCAGCAGCACGAGACGCACGTTTCTACCTGTTAGCAGTAGACTACCCAATATAGTGCCCCCCTTACCTTTTCCTCTCGCCTCCTTTGACATAGTGTCCTCTCCCGTGTGTCTCCTGTCTGTCTGCGGTCACTCGGTAAAAGCCGACACGTTGCTCTGCGTAGGATAGTTAATTAAACAGCGGCTGTTCCTCCGTCCCTCCTCTGCCTGCAGCACCTTGACGCCTGCCAGACTGAAGCAGGGTGAAGCAAAGCTGCGTGTCGGTCTCCTCTCACTGTGAAGAGGGAAGGAAACGAGAAAAATCAAAAACGGGAGAGTATACAGCTGTGCTCTCATTCATCGGTGTCAAGTACCTCAGAGCATCGACCCGCCCCTGCCGCAGACATACTTTGGGTATTTGTTGTATCTGTGCAGACTTGGCTCATATGTCATGCCCACCCAGCTCCCGTCCCCGTCTCCTCTCCGCCGCTAACATCAGCCAGAGTTCCTCCGTACGAGCCCCGGTCTGCAGCTCGACTGCCTCCAGCGGTGCGCGCACGTCCGCGGCTGCTGAAGGGCGTCCGTCCTCTTTCCAAACGCGTTTTCTGACTTCACACAATGCTCAAGAAGTAGCTCATCCCGAATGAAGAAAAAAAAAGCTGCTGTGGGAAATTCAGCAGCTTCAATGTGAAAGCTATTTAGCATCAGAAATAAATTGTATGTATTTATTAGGCTACATATTCATTGTCGTAGGCACGGCTGTTTTAGAAAAGCAGTTTCCCATTGGGATTACAACAGCAGAGTCACAAGTATGAACACAAATATTGCAGCAATTACACAGATTGCTAGATATAAGGCAGATCACAGTGATTGTAACGTCACACAAGTAGCCCATGTTGTATATTTTTATCACTGTAGGGTTTGCTTGTTACTTCCTCTCTGAATAGAAGAGGGGAAGAATAGGGTTCAGATGAAGATAAAGATCAAAATAACAAATATGCATGCAAATATTGCATGAATTACACAAATGATCAAAAATAAATTGGTTAAAGTCATTGTGTTACAAGTAAATGGAGCCCTATGTCGGGTGTGGATGATGCACATGTAGGCACAAAAGTGAATGCATTAGAGAAATGTGAAGACTGACCATCAATCATAGCAGAATCGTATTGCGGCAATCGTATTTCAGCATATTTCATGAATTAAACATCATATCACATGTAAAACAGATAAAAAAGTCAGAGTTCTGTCACCACAGCTTGTGTTGCATATTTTTTCCCCCACATATAGGGTGTGGTTGTTGTGAGGGGCAGTTTATCACTGCAGATTAAGGATGAAGGGGGTGAAAGCTGCACCACCTCTGTCAGCCATCCATCACTGGAGCAGCAGGTGCCCCCTTGGTCACACAAGGGGAGTCAAACAGACAGAGAGGAAAATGTTTTGGACATTGATGAGAAAAGTGCTTCAAAATAAAACCAACCCCATCAAAATAAAACCTCCTGCACAAACATGAGGTCAGATTTGCTTTCTAGGAATCAGATAAAAATGAAGCATGTGAATCATGTTCCCTCAGTTTTAAATCCCTTAAATCCAGATGTGAGATGTGGTCTAATCTGACAGATGCTTTACCTAATGGGGGCCTCTAATTCATTTTAAGCTTATCTTGACCTGCACTTCTGCAACACTTGACCTAAATTGCTACAAAATAGCTTTCCTCGCCACATAAGGTCACACAGTCCCAGAAGGATGGTCCGCTCATGGCGTCATTCAGCGGCTGCATCCACGCGAACGAATATCGATGGAGAAAAATGCCTGTGGCAAAAGTATCACTCTGGAATCTGGAAACGGACATGGTACATTAACAAACTCCAGTAGGAATACATGCAGCCAGTGTTTTAATTTATCATTACCAATGACAATGCATATCTAGCCCAGAACACTGAGCTGAGGTCCCACTAGGAAAAACTAATAGGAAAAAGCCTTAAGGACAGGGAGCCAGCAAGACAAACAGCACTGATTACTCCAAATGGCTGCACTGACTGGATCCAAGTAAGAAAAAAAAGGCTAATTGAATTAAATGGATTTCCTTTGTAAGATGAATTCCCCTTATGCTATTGAGAGTATGACTCAAATTCTACAGGACTCTCCTACTAGAAGAGACAGATTTTGTCAGTGACACACAGGAATAAATCTAAATAACACTGATGTTTTTAAGACAGTTATTTCCTGACAGTCTCCTTGTGATATCGGGTGGCTCCAACTATTCTTTGACTCTAACCCTAGCACTAAACTAAGCCCTTGTTCGGTGTGATCAAAACCAAATTGTTCTTAAAAGTGGGAATGGGGAATGAGATTCCCGTTTTTTTTTTTTAAGTGACTTTCTTGTCTGTACCTTAAAGAAATTTGATATTATCAATCCAACCCTCAAGTTTCTTAAAATCTAGGAACCCTTTTGTTATCACACAGGTGCAATAGAGATGTGTGAGCCTGGGGATTACTTGTATGAGACTATATGGTTTTATGTTTTGATCTCCTCTTGTCTTGGTCTTCCTCTACCTCAGTTCTCCTCAGTTCAACGGGCTCTATTTCTGACTCTCAGTCCACATTTTGGTCATTCTGACCTGCATAACTGCAGGTTGTCTGTGAGCTGGCAGCTCAATTTATTTTGTTCGACTCTGCCACGTCCATTTGTTTTTGTGTGTTTGTGTGTTGTTAAAAAAAATAATAATTACAAAACTACAATATATACAAAGAAATATCTGAGATTTTTGTGATTCAGAGCTTAACTTACCAGGCAGCTTAAATTCATGGTAAGGCTTAAACAAAACTGAGTAAGGCCATACAAAGAAGGTTTTTGGTGGTAGATGACCACTGTGAGACTTTTG
>JAPZDY010000024.1:18680857-18694783 GCA_029783645.1 Ctenochaetus hawaiiensis
TTAATAATTACAAAACTACAATATATACAAAGAAATATCTGAGATTTTTGTGATTCAGAGCTTAATTTACCAGGCAGCTTAAATTCATGGTAAGGCTTAAACAAAACTGAGTAAAGCCATACAAAGAAGGTTTTTGGTGGTAGATGACCACTGTGAGACTTTTGGAAAATGAAGGTTATACCTGTTTTGGCAACATTATGCTTTGTGGGAGCTGTTAAAGCATCACAAAATACCTGGCAGTCAGCAAAGATGAATTTAGCCCCCAAGGCTTAGATTTGTTGTTGTTCTGTCTGACAGAACAATTCAAAAACCTTGTGGGTGGAAAAAAACAATCAACAATTTCAAGTTGGTATCAAACCAAAAGCTCAAGGATTTCTGTCCTTAAAAATTATGATGATTTATACTGAAATATTCCTCTGCCGATGCATCACAGTGACTCATACACAAGGTGACAAAGTAGAGCTGGGAATTCTTCACATTCGGGGACTGTTAAGTCAAATCTTCTGAGCTGTGTCTCAAAGACACACTGCATATTGTTTTGAGTGTTTAGGACAAATAACTTTTAGTCAGTGTGACTCTTTTATCATTGCTAACAAAGTTTCTTGTGGGTAATCAGATGTCTTGTCTGTTGCACCTGCACAATACATGCAAAAAGGTGACCTCTGACCTTGACCTTGTATTGTACATTGTCTTCAGGGTATCCTCTGCACTGCCCTGCATATTTGCATGCAATATATGAACTTTAGATGATCACAGTTCTTTACCTGAATTTTTATCCCTCATATTTTGATGCGTTTACTTGTCTTTCAGCACATCAGAGCAAAGCATGCCCTTACACGTATAACCTGTAAAACAAATAATCCTTAGCATTCTTAAACATAAAGCCCAATAATGACATTTTTAATGATTGCTGTTAATGTTATTATTTGGTCAAGTACAACTATGCTACTTTACACTACATTTAAAGTAAAATATTGCACCTTTTACTCCAGACCAAGATTCAATGTAAAAAAAAAACATGTTGGCTTGTAAAATTTAAAAGATAAATTTAGCTTCACCTCAATCAGCCAAATTAAAATGAGTCTTTTGCATCTGCAGAGAGAGCAGGTCCTTCTCCATGTAGTTCTTTCGTGGCAGGGAATGGACAACTCAGCACCTGCTCTAAAAAGGGGCTATCTGTTGGTTTTTTTTTACTTTTGCAGCCCCCGTAGATTTTCCTATTACCTTCATATGTGCAATTGGGGGTTAAGCAGAGTGATATTCAGTCAGGTGCAATCTGCAGTCCATCTCTAGAGGCCACTAAACCCTACACACTGGACCCCTTAAGCCTCTACTGTTATGGTCAAAATAGTAAAACTCTAAAATGGACTGTTGTGCCTGATGAGAACTTATACTTTTGCTACTTTAAATTGGTCTCATTTTGCTCATCTTAAGTTACAGCAGAGGTCCCTTTATGATATGTTAGTAATGGACTTTAATTTTTAATGTAGTATTTTACTGACATTGTGGCATTGCAGTTTTCAGTTGAAGGATATGAATTTTTTTATGAAACATACGGAAAGACCACTGTTAGACATTGCTTTTGATTCCTTTTCTTTTTGTTGAACAGTCTGAGGGTGGCTGATCATTATGCTCTGATCCCTCAATGTTACATAAACAACTGTGGCTTCAGTACACAGTAAAGCTGGCTTTGGCTCATACGCTTACTGTTCACTGTAATGATTGTTGAAAAGCAGAAAGTTGAACGAGTTGATGAGTGATGTACTGGTGAAGAAAAAGGTCACGCTGCTGCTCCTGCTGTTACTCTGTGTATCACAGTCTATTCTCCGTTGCATCTCATGCTGTAATACAGAAATAATGAAAAAAACACCAAGTTTTTTCCTGGTAACTCTGTTACATCCTCACTGCCTCAGACTCACATCTGCTCTGTGGCTGACAGATAATCTTTTCAGTCTCATAATCCAGCAGTGTGAGTATAGCTGGCTCTCTGCGGGAACTCTGCTTCTTTGTTTGTTTCAGGCAATAACTTTATAACTAACTTATTCGCTGGTTCTGAGACAATGAATCATCCGAACAAAGCAAAGCTGTGATTGAATTAAATGACGCAAACAGTCAAAAGACTTCCTGCGGTTACAGGTGTTTTATGAGATTCCAGACAGCCACAAAATAAACAACTCAACTCAAAGCACCCTGGGATTGGAAAATGTTACCTATACACCTCCAGTATTTGCATGAAGTTCGCTCAGTGAGGACTCAGCAGTTATCATCTCTCCAACATTGTAATCCCGCAAGAACAGCAAACAGGACAACACATCAAAGATTTCACACCACCTGGCTTTAATATGAAGCATCTCCTGAAAACGTTTTGAAAGCGACCCAGAAGTTACAGAGCAACCATGATGTACCTGTGCAGCAAAGTGCCTCCTCAAAGCACCATGAATACATTGCAGTCATATTGTGTCCTCTCCAGTTCTGAAATTAGCTCTGATAATGAGTCAGCGCTGGCTGGCAGCGAGGTTGAACCTCTCTGACCATTACAAATTATAATAATGTGCAAAACACAGCTAATTCTCTGAATCCTCATGCTTGGAATCAATACGTTTAAAGTGAGTCAAAAAAAATCCACATTTTGCCATTACTATAATAATCAGTGTATGAAAAATACAGATTTAAAATTACAAAGCAAGGGAACTGATTTCACTGTCTCCTGGTAGACAGGTGTGAAATTTCTGAGTCATCACAATGAAAAAAAATTAGCAATTAGGAATTTTAAAAAAAGAGGAACAGAATCATTTTATGCATTTCACGTCTCCCGCTGCCCAGTGTCAGAACAACCTCAGTTCTTTGTTAGTGTAAAGACAGCAACACTCCCTTCACTCTCAGCACGCCGATTTCTATTTGTCCTCCGTCAGAAAGAAGAAATGTGTATCGAGCTAGAGCCTGTGAAAGCCTGCACGTATTCAGACGCCCACGCGCAGCCCAGCCTGAGAGAAAATAGGAGCAGCTGATTCAATGTGAGCTAATTCATTCAGTCACTGTATGTCCCCTGTCAGAGGCTGGTCCCCACAGGCCAGCGCAACATCTGGATGTATCCCCTCTGCTCTGTCCTCGTGGCTTTCATGTAGCCCTCAAAGGACTAAGACAGTTTCTCAGTCTGCCAAATCCATCCTGTTTTATTTTGCATTGAGAAGTGACACTTCTTATGCAGGATCAGTTGGTCAGTAGCATCAGTATAAACTCTAGTGGCCGTATTTTTTGTGTCTCAGTGGGACAATACACAAAAATGGACAAAAGCACTAAAAAGATCATTATGAAGTGGTACTAAACTATATGTATTACTCTTAAAAGTCATCATTCCTCTTTCTTCTCCTGTGCTCCATCTCCTTGTTGTGTTTATAACTTACTGGAATAACATAAACCAGCGAGGGGTAAATAATGCCTACTGCTACCTCAAGATCCTTTATTTAGACATTAAAGCAACAGAGGAAATCGTATCACAACAGATTTAACACATGAAGCCCTTGACTTCCTACATCAATTGGTGGAGAGCATATGCAATTAATTTATTTCCATATTCCACCGTGAAAATAGAAAGTGTGAGTAATCCTCAGGGAGATTTTAAAGCGAGTGCCATGGGGAGGGCAGTAATCTTATAATCCTCTGTAATGTCGTAATGGTCTCTCCAAGCTTATCTAAACTAAACTAACTTTCCCAGTGGAATTCAATCACAGATACAGAAGAACCATAAAGAGTGTGTGACTAATGCTATCTGTGCAACTCAACAATCTCGACTGTTGAAGTCTAATTAAAACATATATAAAATCACAATGAGATAAAGTTGTGTGCTGTCACATAAAAAAGGCTCTACAAACACATGTCAATGTATAGATCTTTGTACATGAACAGAATAAGAACGCACGTAGAATATTCATCCAGAAAATACAGAAAAATGTTAAACTGTCATTGTCCTTGGTGAACAAAGAATTCCAGAGCCTTGATATTTAAATCTGCAAAAAATGCAGAGTTTCCACTTAAATAAATTCTGTTTCTTGTTATTTGTAAGAAATGGCTATGTCCATGATGCTGTAAAACTTTATTGGCTGACCAAAGCCACAGCTGAAGGAGGAGGTGACTGCACAGGCCGGAGAAACTCAGAGGTGAAGACGGCCTCGGCGTACTCCTCCACCACATCCTGAAACTCTGCCGTCACATCAGCCAGAGCCTCGGACAGTAATTCGTCTGCCAGGCTGAGGGACAACAGACAGCAGAGACATTAAAGAGTGCAGGTTATTTTGTGAATCCATAAGTCTGTGTCTACCCTGAAACACACATTAAACATTTTTATTTGTCAGAGTGTAACATCTGACAAATGATGTTTTGCATTACAACAAATAAATATATATATATTTATATGTTATACAACAATGAAATTCATATAAACACTATTACTAGTAATATAACTATAAGAATCAAGACAGTGGATTGTATTGTTATCATACATACACTTCAAATTATTGAATAACATTAACATAACATTGAATATAATTTGGCTTTTTTTAAAAAAAAATTATTTACTCATTTTTAGTCCTTGATTTTAACTTATCAACTTATTTCTAGATTTAAAAATCTTATTTCAAGATTTCTTATCAAGTATAATTTACTTGCTGCATTGACAGATAATTTCACTAGTTTTAAGTAATTTTCTTCTCAAATTTTGTGTTTATATCTTATATTTGGGCTACCCTTTTTTGCAATGTATTTAAAAGGTCTGAGACTGGACCTTTTGGAAATCGCTCATAAAAGGTTAAGGAACTTAGACACAATTAGATATGAATATTACTTTAAAAAGGTGGCATTTGAGGTGGAGCAAATCATCTGCTTGGTGTCATTATCTTCAAAAATGCAGAGGGTGCAGCTAAAGTAGGTTTTTTTCTGAATCTGTGTGTCTGAATTTCAGGGCTAAACATTAAAACTGAAATTCATGTTTTGCCTTGAAAGGCATAAAATCAAGGAAAACAACTTTAAAGACTGGTGAACCGAGTGCAGCAACAAGCTAAATTTCAGTTTTTTGATCATTATCCAGGTCAGCACACACAGACTGAAGCAAGGGCATGTGGGAATAAGTGAATGTGGTGAAAACTCTCAAATCTACCCTGTAGAACCCTGAAAATGCCAGACTGTTAGGCTGTCAGTGCAACAACACTATGAGAGTAATTGTATGTTGCTGAACTACATGTACTTTTGAAGAGTCAATGCAAGAACACTTTGCTCTCAACACACAGAGCTAAGAATAGCAGAGTGGATTGGGGAGAGGCATTAGAAAACATTATAACACTAATATGGTAAAAGCCATGTTAGTGCTACTGAATTACTTTTTGTATTTTATACACTACATGCCATAAATATAATGAAGTCCCACCAAAAAGTTGTTTCAAAAAGTTGGTTGAAAAATTCAAAGGAGGCTCAGCATTTGTATGTTTGCTGTGTTTTGGCTGTGCTGAACTTCAAATTAAGTTTAGCCATTTTGCTATCAGTCGGTTATCAGACAGAATGAATGAGATCCTCGAGGGTGTTTAGCTCCACAGCATCACTAGGCTGCTTATTACCATCTCATCACACAGACAGGTTTCTGTTCTGTGGCAGAATAGCAGGGGGTGCACATCGCTGTATGTATGCCTCCTCTCTCCAAACACACAGAGATAATTGGATGTCTGTACACAATCTCCTTATTTCAGTCCAAATTCAGAAAAGTACAGATCCATGACTTAAAAACTTCCGTTCATTGATGTGGGACAGATAATGAGTCAGCGACACACGCAGTCAGATCCCATGGGTGGGACTGGGTGGCAGTTTTTCAGCTTTGAACTTAAGCAATAACAATATTGAGCTGTTCATAGATGTGCGCACACACACACACACAGGGAGGGAAGGCTGACTCAAACGCATGGATTCAGTATGTTCACAGAGATCAGAGGGAGTCTTTGGTGTTCTGCACTGCAGCAACTTAAGAATTCTGTTAAATATGTAAATTTGTGAGTGGGGGAGAGAAAAATGATGATGAATGCCAGAGACACACTATGACTATGCAAACTGTAACCTCTGAATGATCCTCTCAGATAAACTAGCATGTATCACTGCTAATATGTGGTAAATACAATTTTATAGAGCACCAAAGACACAAATGGAAGACTAAATTGATCAGAAGCACTGTTTAACAACCAACTCTCTCAGTAAGAGTAAAGTTAAGACGTTAGGAATCCTCTGATGCCTTCACTGTTAATGTTTTTACCTGTCTGCGACAGCCCAGGGGTTGAAGCTGCCAACACCCTCGTGAGACACAACACGCAGGTAGGCCTCGTAGTCCTCTCGGTACTGCTGGATGTTTCTCAGTGCGCTGCCAGGCACAGAGATAACAATCCCCTTGCTTCGCTCCACTGGGCCTGGGAACACAATGCTGCGTCTGGGCTGCTGTTCATCCTGGGATACCTCCTCTGTCAGGCTGTTCTCAGAGAGGATACTGTGTCTAAGGAAACACCAGAGGAAACTCATGTGGCCGGGCAAAACAGGTAGATTTCCACAACACCTTTCATTACCATCACTGTTTCCACTGTTTGAAGTGGATAAAAACCCTCTTGAGGGTTGTGGTGAAGAGGCAAACTCGCTTATTGACGAGAGAGGCAGAATAGAGTGCAGCGCTGTGATTGACCAGAAATACTTGCTGTGCCCAATATGAGGCTTAGGATGATGAATTTAGGAGGGGTGTCAGAGTGTAGGCCAGCTCTCTCGCCTGCCCCTTGCTAAGAGTGAGTAGGGGCTCAGCTGGGCATTGCCATGGTCTGGCTTTATAATCCTCTCTGCTTGTACAAATCAGCCTGGCTCCCACGACAGCGCTCTTGGTGCTATATTTAGTGTTGCAGCAGTTCCCAGAGCAAAGTGCCTCTGTATTGTGCTCCACAGCCTCAACTGAACTTGTTCCTGCTTTGATGGTGAGCATGAATGTCAAAGCCACCACAGTTAACTTTGCTTACAGTCTGAAATCTGATCGATTGGCTGGCTTATTGGGATCTGAGCACTGATGTGGCAAACAGTAATCAAACAGAGCCCTACAAACTAATTTCCAGTTTCCAAAGTCAGAAAAGCATCCCAGCTTGTTGCATATTCAAATACAAACAAGAACTAGGCTGCCTCTCCTGTCAGCAAACACCACTCAGACATTGTGGCAGAAAAACATCCTCTCCAAGGCTAAGACTGATGTTGCTTAAGATACAAGTAACACAAAGTATTAGCACCAGTCCATGTCAAATCAGTCAGAAAAGTTCTCCTCTTCATTCCGATCCAAGTGGTTGGACTTGGCTGTGCTGTCTGAACTGAAGATGGTTTCCAAAAAAACACAGAAAAGCAAAGGCAGACCCGACTTCAAGCTGTAATTGGCAATCAGCTGATCAGGCGATTAGACCCAGCTGAGCTGAGGGGATGCAGAGATTTCATTTGCATTTGTAAATGGGTTGACACTCTCACACCTCTGCACAAACCAACAGTGATGGCTGCAGAGCCTGGTGTGCAACAGCCCTTAGTGGTAACTTATCACCATATTCTGCCCTATGAAGCTCAACTCGAGGGCTAAAGGACAAGGAAGAGCAATACATGACAAGATTTGGGAATATTAAAAAGGGTGTGTGGGCTGTGACTGACAGAGGAATACAAATTAGACAGCTGAATCCGCTGCCATCATATTTACCCACCCACAGTTTGGCCTGCACATTACAGACACAAACCAAACAGACAAATTCGCCCCTAAAGTTTGTTTTCTCATTTCTCTACAAAGGCTCCAGCCACGAATTGCCCAGGAAACAGAGGATCTGGCAAAGGAAGGTGCCATGTGTGAAACGTCAAAAGGGCTGCCAGTAGCGCTGGACAAAGACACATGTTGCTCGGAGATTGTAGGGGGTGATTCAAATCAGACCCACAGAGCACAGGTAAGCTTTGGAGAACAGCAGGAATAAATCAGTGTAGGGAAAAAAAACAGAGGATGAGCACTGTGGAGGAAAAGGTATAGATTAGTGTGATGCAGAGGGTGGGAGCCATTACAACTGCAAGTATATCATGCAGCCATTTACTGTGCAACACATACTTGGCCCCAGAGGACAACTGCAGCTTTAAACAAAGGGGAAGAGGCGGAGTGAAAGTGCAGATAAAAAAACATGAAAGGTTTGGGATATTGCTGAGTGGGGCTTTCATCTTCTCATTGATCTGTCTGACCTGCTGATAGAGCTGCGGTGGGCCAGTCAGTGTCCAAGACAGGGGACAATCGGTGTCTTTGTCTGGGCTGCTCACCATGGATACATAAACCTTATCTGCTGCTCTGCTGCTGTTTTCAAAGATAAAAATCTCTCATTCTATTGTCTTCATGGTCGTTTTATAGCTCTCATGTGAACACAAAGGCAGCACAGGTAAAGAAAATTAGATGCTGTTTTGGAAACAGATAATGGAAGTGTTAAAATGTTGGTGTTATGTAAACATCTGGTGAAGAAAAAGAAAGAGAGAAAACATAACAAGCTTCATCAGAGACTAAAATAATAGACTAAGCACCCATAAAAAAAAGCATCCACCCTAATTTGTCCTCTTCTTCCTCGGCTCTGTGCCTCTATGACAGCAATTAAAAAAACATAAATAAATTAATTACAAAAATCAGAAAAGCCATAACTAAATTAAAAAAAGCCTGCCAGTGTCCCTGTTATTCATTAAACAATAAAATCAAAGAAGCCCTCTGTGATTTCTTCAGCTGCGTCACCATCAAAAAAAAAAAAAAATTCCATTCCTTGGTGTGTTTAAATGTGTGAGTGTTTGTGTATGTGGCACATGACTGCATGCATGACTCTGTTTTCCTGACGCGTCTCTCTTGGCTGAGAAATGTGGGTTATGAACAACCAATCAGAGCTGAGACAGCACACATGATGAGAGCTTCAGACGCATTTTCTCGTTCCAAACCCCAAACAACTAAACCTCTCCATTCTGCCACACTGAGCACAAACAGAGGTTTCGCTCAATTAAGCATCAAGACAAAAACAAACTGCATTTTTTTGCCTTGTTTTTCTCCATAGGAATTGATGCAAGCACTCTTTTAACCAGCTGATCAGTAACAGCAGAGAAGAAAAAGCAAAACAAATGCCACCCTAATTCTCCATTCTGTCTTGTTCCTTGTGTATTTCTGTCGATTACTTCTCAGAAGTATTTACTATCTGAACTGCTGTCAGGTACATAAATTTCTAGACCCAACTAAAGCTGGCTGCACTTTTAAACACCTTTTGGGACTTAAGTGTTAGTTAAAGAATAATATTTGTCATTATTAATAAAATAACTTTTCTTAATGGGGTCAATGCGATGACTAGTCCCTCTCTGGCATCAAAGTGAGGCATTATCATTAAATCTGGATAGTTTTCTTGGACACTAAAGCAGCTCTTGTCCTCAGGCTGCAGATGGAAATTGTCAACTGTCATTTCACACTTGTGTGAATCGTGAACTCAGATCCTATTACTCCATGTTAAAGACCTACACATTCTGACATGTCCTACATTAGGGATACATGCTGACATTTAAGAGCTGAATTCAATGTGAGGACTGCAACAAGTTTGGGAAAGGCTGGTCATAAGTGTAAATCTGCTGTCTATTGTCTGTTTTTGTTTTGGTACTGCCAATGCAAGAGGCTACAAGGTCCTGCAATCAAAACTTTTGTTTACTTCATCTCCTGTTTTTTTTGCTGTTAAATGGGTCACTTTCGCCTGCAACACTTGAGCACAGGCAGCTGACTCATCTCCCTTACAGCTCAGGTCAGTTTACAAAGCATATTCTTGGCCCCAAAAGACAGCTCTATAAAACAAAGCGCCTAATAAGCACTTTCTTTTCCTACCTCACACCAAATGACTCCCCGCTGCCAACTTTATTATTTCTTTGGGGGACTAAGCATTGTGGAAAAAAGGCTGTTGTCTGTCCAAACCAAGTTTCTGCTTGCACTTTGTTGGAGGGAATAAGAACAGAAAACTCAACTGGGAAACGAACATGTCTGTCTGCTTATATTGCGGCTCATTAACTGTGAAGTGTTAGATTTACTTGCAGCATCTTTTTCTGTCAGTCTTTTTTATACACAAGGCACAGATAAAAATCCAATTGCAACTTGGTGACTAAACTTAGCTTATTTCAAAAACGAAAATTAAGACTTTATTTTCAGATAAAAGTACTTCATTGTACAAGCAGACAAGAAAAGAACTACTAAATTGGTTTGATCCTTATTTGAGGAGGCAGAGAGGTGATGTGCAGAGAATAAATTAGAATCAACGGTATTTGTTATTCAAATGATAACAAGTACAGGCACTGCATGACAAACTGTCTTGGAGCCACAAGACATGATGCCGGATCATTCGTATACATAACCACCATCAACACAAACAAAGTTGTGCTGTCATGTCGAGTGGAACACCATTAGCAATCCTCCACTATCTGACTGTTTAATTATTGCACTGGAAATGTCGAGGAGCATCCAATGGAAAGGACATTCTGTGCCGCTATGATGTGTGAGTCAGCAGACAGCGAAGCTACACACTCCTGTCTGTCTGTCACCATTGGGGATTACTAAAGGGACCATGTTTTTCTGAATACCATCAGAACCTAACAGTTAACACTTCACAAATCTCACATGTTCTCACTGACTTCATCACCCAATATATTAACCTTGCAGACATAACTACTTTTTGTCAAAAGTGAAATGCTGACTGAAAAACATCTTAAATTTTAAAATGAAACTCCTCTTTTGTAATGCTACTCCATAATAAACTAATATACTTTATCTCTCCCTTCATTTAAGACATACATCATTGTAAATAGACTTTTATTCTTCACCTACTAAATGCTTGTAACTTGTTCAGGGGTCAATACACTTATTATTATTTTGAACTACTATCTTGTGTTCTACAATTGCAGATCATTTGGATTTGCTTACAGAGGTTTGTTTTCCTTCTTTAGCATTTTTGCTATTGACTGGTGTAAAAATAAATTTCTCTTACATCTTCTGTGATTAAACATTTTGAAAAAAGAAATCATGAAAAGGTCCAGTAGGGTGCCAGACTTTTTAAAGGCATGGTAACTTGGACTGAGGATGAAAGCAATGTAGGCGTGTTTGTCTCGGTTTGAAGCAAAAAGGATTCGGAGTGGTTCCGAACAAATGAGTTGGCAGTTTTTAAATGACTCAGTCCTTATTAAGAAGCTGGATACCTCTAAAACCAGCAAGCAATAAGTCAAGGAAAAACATAACACCTCTTTAAAAAGATTAGATACCAAATACTTTCAAGCGCTTGTCTTGTGCATGCCAAAAAATAGAGCTATTACTTGATGGATGCATTAAGAAGAGTCACAGTGGATTTCAGGTCAAAGTTTTTGTGCAGGAAACTAAACCTGAGGCACTCAAAGTCTGACCGACTTTAATTTGCTAATGGTGCTGCTTGGATTTGTTAGAGGCAGCATCCTGCTGGCTTGTCTGTGTCAACAACTTTTAGTCCTTCCACTCTCTTATTCTCTTCTTCCCAAGTTCCTCATTAATTGAAACCATACAGCAGCTGCAGCCAAAGCCCTGGGCAGTGGAGGGGTTCTCTGTGGAGTCTGCTGTCTGAGTCACGAACAGACTCTGCCCTGGGTACGACAGCCACCAAGTGGGTTTTGTGGGATGAGTAAGGCCCCCCGGTGGGAGGGCAATTACAGGGCAACGGCACATCATGTGGAAAAAAAATTCACTTAACTGTGCATCTTTGGAAAAGCATGGAGCACTTCAGTTTTCATCTGGACTAGAAGTCTTATTGAAACAAAAGTTATTGACTTCCTGTTGCTCTTCATTTAAATCACAACCTCAGGAATTCTTTAACTGCAATTTGATAATTTTCTAATAAAAATACTTGAAATCTAACATTTACGCACTTTTTTAGGGTCATATCATATCTTGTTATCATTGATGCCGTGCTGAAGCCATGATTACTTCTAATGAGATCTCAGACCTACAATTTCAGCTACGATGATTAAGAAGGACTCAAACTAGGTCAAAGCCTGATGCTGCACTCAAGTTAATATTCTGAGAACACTTGCGTGCAACTGCAAGAGTGGGGAGCCATCATCATGACACAAGAAGAAGAAATTATTTGAGTGTGAAATAAGGGCAAATGACATAGTAGCTCACCCAGTCTCCACAGGTTTCCCTAGGACAATATCAGCTGCACAGCTCTGCCTCAGCACTGGCCTTGTGAGCCTAATTGGCTGCGGAGAGGCTGGCCTGGAGCCCGGAACATGGCACTGGGGTCCTGGGAAAAAAAAAAAATAGAGAGGAAGGGGCGGAGGGGTTAGTGGCAGTGTGTGTGAAGAGGCATGGGGTAGAGCAGAGGACAGACAGAGAGATGAAAAAAAAAGCATATTCAGAATGACAAGTATTCGCCTACCCCTGTCAGTTGTAGCACTGTCTCCACCTACAGGAGACATTAGGGATAAACTGGTTCATCTTTTGTTTTACCTGCTGCTCCTGGTTGGTCCCAGTAAAGAGGATCCGAGTAGGTGATAGAAGCAAACCGCCTCCTCACTTCCTCCTGATCTTTCTGCTCAGACACACAGATCAGAGAAACACATTTTAAAAACACCCTGGCAGTGGTGAACCATGCCAAATGGGCTGAATGTAATGATCAGGACTAGACACTACATCAGTAAACAACACCAGACCAAAGCTGTCACTACAGCTCACTATAAATAACAACTCAATCACTGGTGACCTTTCTGGGTTCTGTGCTGACCTTCTGTTGGTGGGCCTTTCTGAAGGGCAGCTCTCACCTGAATCTCCTCCATACGAAGCAGCATACTCTCCAGGGTGGGGGCCTGCAGCCTACGCTCAGCCATGCTCTCCAACTGTCTGTCTTCCTCAGCTGCCCACGCCGCCCGTGCAGTGTCCTCCAACAGATCTTCCAGCAGGGCCTCACTCAGCTGCTCAGCACTCTCTGCTGCCTGTGAAGGATGACAACATCCACAAAATGGACAGAAAATGTCCACAAAAAGGTCAGGCTTAAATGTGCAACTGTCCTCTCATCATGGTCATGACCACCAAATTCTAAAATCATTCAATAGCAAGGCCAGTTCCCCTCTCATCTGTGAGAGCAGAGGAGAACTGACAACAAGAGGGCAGCTCACCCTCTCTGCAGCCTGCTCAGACAGCCGATTCCTCAGTGAGGAGCTCATCCTGTTCCTGCTCTCCCCAATCTGCTGAGGCGAAAAGACATACACACATTCAGTCCCATCAATGCAAAGAGAACATCTTATATTAGTTTTTGTTCATAAAAACAAGACTGATACTCGTTAAGTCACAGTTTATGAAATCCTGGAAAGTCAGAAGGTAAATACATACCTTGTTATGTTTTATAAGATCATATAAGTATTGACTGCTTCCTCTTCGATAAGAGGCATATTTATAACAAAGACAAGGAAGTAAAATAACACTCTTCAGGCAACAATTAATTCTTCTTACTTGTGCTTCATCCAGGAGGGGCTGAATTCTCTCTCTGGCCTTCTGCTCAGCTCTCTCTGCCCACTGAGTTGGCGAGACAACTTCAGACCTGCAAACCAAAACACACCCACACTGCAAGCTGTCACAGGTTCTTTGACTGAAAAGCTTTAACTTTTGAATAATGAGATATTTTAATAAGCAGACAACAATTTTTAAAACATGAATTTAAAGAGTTGTTACATGGGTCAGACTTTAGGCCACTTTGGATTCTGAGCAGCTGATGTTAAATTGTGATTAAAGATCAATTTGGCAATTGGGATAAGAAATCACCCGCACATAAAGGGTATAGCAGCCGGTGGATCAGAATGTCTTGTGACACTTTATGCGGATGATTTACTTATCAC
>JAPZDY010000024.1:18696714-18711634 GCA_029783645.1 Ctenochaetus hawaiiensis
TTTTATTATAAGGGACACAGAGCACGTCTGAGGATATATTATTATTATACTACTGTCTGTAATGTATATTATACGAGTTCTACAGCCTTCTGCCAATATTAATATCATCCTGTTCTGAAGGGACTGGAGTTCAGTACAGATGAGTTTATATCGATGAAGTGCAATTTTTGGCTAGGTCAATATTCAACAACTGATACATAATTAGAGCCCTCAGCATTGTTTCCTTAAATCTGGAATTATATCTCTACTGTACCTAAGTGTCTGAATGCGTTCAGCCTCTTCTTTACTCAGCTGATTGAGCTCTTTCATTCTCTGCATCGTCATCTTGTCCAGCCAGGCTTTCCTGTTCCAAGTCAATAATCATCAAATGAAGCACAAAGCCACCTCACTCACATATTTCACATATATAATGTATGACTCATTTCTACGATCAGGCTGCTAGTCCCTGATTAATGGCATAGCAGAACTGCAGCAATTAAGATTCAATTAAACAGAGACATATGTGGAGCACTCAATTGGGTGCTTATGAGCACTGAAAACAGGGAGGCTATTAATCACTCATAAAGAGAATTGGCCTAAATCTAGCAGGCAGCTGGATTATTCATTGTGAGGAATTAACTTTGAATTTAATTCAAAGCTTTCCCTGTGGCCTTAAGCTAGTGGGGTCTGTCAAAGAGGTTAGAAATTACAGAATGCATTAACATCCTTTTCCCTGCAAATTTTGCTTCTCTCTGTTCTCTTTATTTTCCATGACAATCCTATTTACATATGAAAAAAACTAATAAAAAAACACAAAGGTCTGATATCTGACAGTAAAATAACTTCACCTTAAAGCTTCATTCTGAGCTTGATTCCTTTTCTCTGAGCTCAAGCCCAGCTGCTCTGCTGCCAAACCTCCAGCAACCCTCTGCCTTGGAGGGCTGGCTGAGGGCCTCGTGGTAGAGAAAAGACACCTAGGCTCTGGTCTCCTTCTTTGAGGGGATCTGCAGATGGTTGAAATAATAATAAACAGGCGTAGACACAATCTATGCTATATTGAGACAAGGCAGAAGAGAAGGAGGGGAAAAGGAGCTTCATATTTGTTTTAATAATCCACAGCTACCATTTCTGAAGAAACAGACATGCTGAGGATTGTTTAGCTATGCCTCCGCTGTTTCATATCCCATTGATATGGTATAAATTATAGTAGAAAATTCATTATGCCATTGTAGCTGATGATATGATGAGTGCTGTTTTGTTTTCTGCTAACCTTCATCATTTTATATTCCATTAATAATGTGAGGATACCGACTTGGCAAGGCCTGTAACCACAAAGTAAATGGATTCTATTACTCTATTTTTCTATCTATTTATAGATCATATCCACCTTCTTGCTGAAAATTGCAAAGACAAGTCTCCACTGGCACTGCTTGCATAATCATTGTTCTTTTTCTCCTTCTATTTTTAAAATGTTACTGTCTCAGCGGCACATTAATTCACAATGACAATGCATTAATCAGCAGATTCATAGTGGATGCAAACTCTTACCTGGATATTAGGATTTTAGACTCTACAACAATAAAACTTTAGTTATGCAAAGGTGTTAATATGAGTCCAGAGTGACTGAGAACAAAAACTCAGAAGAGCAATGAAAGGTTACGATTTTAAAAATGCAATGTGTCATCTGTTGTGCAGATAGATAAAAGGCTCACCGCTGTGGGGGAGGAGAGTGAGGAGATGTAGGTATCCAGGGCACTGAGTGCTCTTTTTGAGGTAGCTGATTCACTCTGAGCTGAGAGGAGACTGTAGGCTGCTGGAAACCTGCATCCTGTATCTGATTATGCTATGGCAGAAAATAAAACAATATAGGTTTAGATTGTTTGCAGGATCTTCATTTTGTTTAAATTTTTAAGTGACCTCTGGTATACCTTGATCAAACTTTCCACATTATCTTTTACTAAACCCCAAATTGCATAGCTTCTTATACAATATGAAGCACTTCTTGGATGTACAACAACACATTAAAGTTTGTATAAGTCAGGGTAACACCTTCAGTCTAACGTCATTCTTGATCCTCTCAGATTTTACAGCCCCTCTTTCTCTGCGGGCGGTGTTTGTCTGAGGTCGTCCCTGCAGCTCTCTCAGTTCCCTCTGTTGGGCAAGACTCTCCAGGCCAGCCCTGAGCACCTCTTCTCTGGTCAGGGGCTGGTGGGATGAGGTTTTGGGCCTCTGTGAGGTCATCCTCCTACCTGCTGTAACAAAAGAAAAATAAAAACTTTGATTCATTTTGATCCTATTGAAAAAATAAGAAAGAGCTACAATATGAACTAACTATATTTTCTTCATCCTGTTAACCTCAAGTAAATCAGCTTGGAACCTGGGGGTTAAGGAAATATGTATTAACAAGACACCACCAATTAAACAATTAGCGAGCACTCTACACAACCAGCTGTATCCCCATGGATTTCTAGATAAGTGGTACAGGGACTTAAGTTGGTTTCCAGGGAGATCCAAATTCGGTTAAAGCTCATCGTAGGTGTTAGTCTTTTCTTCCCAGGGATGCCTCTAAGCGCAATAGGAGCCAGCAGGAGATAACTGCTCATATAACTAAGCAGCAGGGGACCGAAGACCAGAGTTCTG
The DNA here is from genome assembly GCA_029783645.1 of Ctenochaetus hawaiiensis. Classification (NCBI taxonomy): domain Eukaryota; kingdom Metazoa; phylum Chordata; class Actinopteri; order Acanthuriformes; family Acanthuridae; genus Ctenochaetus; species Ctenochaetus hawaiiensis. The sequence goes on from JAPZDY010000024.1 coordinate 18,699,334, forward strand.
CACTTCATTTCCTGTTTTTCTATCACTTCTTTATGGCTCTATATCAATTTTAAGCCCAGTGTCGCCATTTAAGCCCAGTGGGAGGCCCAAACAAATCTGCAGAAAAACCATTAGGTGCCTTTCAAACACACAGGAGACTAAACACTTTGGCCTTCCTCAAAAGGCAAATAGTGCACACAATTGACTCTCTGTGCAGTTTTGATAGGAGTTTGGTAGTCAAAACAAGAAGACCATTACAGAAAAAATTACAAAAAAAATTAAAAATTACTGAGGCTTAAATTTATATTTGTAAATACAGTTTCTGAGGGTATAAATTAGAAACAGAGTAGAAAATGACCCATAAAGTTACACATGGACAAACGGTCTTCTAAGAAAACATGCTCACTAATGCAGACAAAAGTGGCACTCACAAGGAACACTTTTTTTGGAATTTCTGCTTTTGCTAGGCCCTCTAATAGTTGAGGTGTTGGGACCCTTGGGCACTCTAGTTGGTGACATGCTGCGATGAGGAGACCTCCTGTGTGGAGGACATGTTTGGGCCTGCATCTTTTCAAGCATCTGTTGTTTACTGAGAGCAGAATCCAAAGCCTAAGAAAAAAAAGAGCAGCATTAAAACCCTGTGCTGTGCTTTGAAAAACAAACTACACAAGGACAATCATCATACAATGCATCACAAGCCATGAGCAGCACAGTCATAAAGAGAGAATACAAACAAATGAGAAGGAGAGATGCTGACTCACAACTTTAATTTGATGATACTATTATCAGCATCATCTCACAGTTACAGAGGACAGAAAGTAATGGGAAAAGTCAACTTAGACTTCAATAAAGTAATTTATTCTAAAGGGTGATCAACTAAAGCCACCAGTGTATGACCAACAAATTACAGCAAATGCTTTTTATCTCCTCTTGTGGGGCTCAAACAGAGCTGTGCTACAGTTATTTTAATTTGATGTGTTTTAAGGTATTTAAGGTATTTTGTCTTTGGTTTCATTTTGCCAAGTAAAACACATGATCACTTGGACTGGGGTCAGGTGACTTATAAAGCTTATTAAAATATTCCCATCTGGCCATAGAAAAGTATTAAGTTGTCGGTCTGTTTGTTTAGGATTACTAGAAAACCATGTACAAAAACAGTTAAAGGTTCAAAGCAATTATGTTGGAATGAAAAAACACATTGTTGTCCGAACACTTTGATAGTTCCGTGCTCCTCACCTCCAGTTTCTGCAGAATGTCGAGGGCCGTCTCAGGCACAGATGAACCTTGTTCTACTTGGACCTTGGCTGAGCACAAGGACAGCTGGCGAATCAGCTGGCCCAGCTCTTTATAATAAGGGGGTACCTTGACATGAGACAGATCTGAAAGCTGGTGGATAATGACCTGTAAGGCTCTGTGTGCCCCTCGGTGTGCAGCTGCAAGCCTGTTTATCGCCATGGACTGAAAGAGGAACAGAAAGTAAATGTGTTTTTTCATTGCGTAAAAGTATCTCAATAATTTAGCATTACACAGTGATTTGATCAGCATTGATCATTATGGTTATAACCAAGATTTATGAGTTAAATTCCTGTCATCTAAACAAAACAACACAAGTGCGGCCTCTGTTCACTCATTGGAGTGACTGAATACATGATTGGTATGATTGAATAACCAATTATTACCTAGCTTCGTGCCCAATTCTGATAAATGAGTGATAATTTAACATTTTTGCATTTTAAAAAAAGTTCCCTATAGTAACCTATAGTTAATGCACACCTGTGGAACATGTTGCATTGCTTTGTCTTCATTAATAACATAAAAAATCATCCACACCTCTGACACCATTTTTAGCTGTTTTCTACAGTCTACAGTGTATTGCTTTACCCTCATATAGCAGTCTGACATCATGAAGACAATAAGTGTGCCGTGGTTCTTCTACTTTTCTTACTTCCTTTTCTTCTCTTAGCTTAGCATATTACAAACCAACTTTAAATGGTGCATGTCACCACCTCATGCCTCAGAGTCTGCAGATGCTACCTTTGTTAAGTCAATGAAAAGTTCTATTATTGTCTATACTAATGTCATTGTGGATAATATAAATCTCCTATTTTCAGCTGATAATTCACCTGACACAATAAATACTGTGCTTCCTTAAATAAATAATCTAACTTACCGTTTCATATGGTTAATTGTTATTAACAAATAAATTAATTCTGTCAGCTCAACATAGCAGTAAATCTGTGACCATACTAATGACATACCTTTTTGTTGTCCCACATATTCTGGCTTCGTAGTTTATCAATATCTTCTTGTATCTCTTTAACCTTTAAAATAAAAAATGGTAGAACGATAAGGAAAGAAAGAAAGATTCAAAAAAATTTAAAATTAGAGAAGATTATTTTTCAATTAAATACAGAAAATAGGTAAATACCTGTTGTTGAAGAACATAAATGATTCGTGCTGAGCGAGCTGCCTGCTTCTGTCTGCGCATCTCCAACTTGTTTTGCTCTTCAGGCTCCAGTGGCTCCTCAATTTTCTCTTCTGTTTTGAGAATCCCATTATTTATTTTTGTTCATAACTATACATGTAATGTAGAATCATAAGAAGGCGCGCCTATTGTGCTGACCAATTAAATTTTAATAACATTATCTTGCTGAACTGCATCTTCAAAGTATAATCAAGAGTGAGACACGGGCCTAATGTAACAAGCTGTTTTTGTGAGTTACCTCTGTTTGCCAGCTCTTCAACCTTTTGAATATACACTTCAAGCTCATTTTGAAGCTTGTGAATCTCTTGGCTTAAAGGAGCCTGTGGGCCTCCTCCCAGCTGCTTTGGGCCAAGGTCTCTGGTTGGGGGTGACTGGCCAATCCGAGGCATGGAAGACACTGGATGTTTCTGGGATGTAAGCGCCAACTGTTTGCTTTTGGGTTGGCCTGTTTTCTCTTTCAGACTTGAGGTCTTTAACTTCTCATTCTGAGAGTCTGCCAGCTCCTATGGAGAGAAAGATTTGGTTATTGACTGAATGAAGCGTCAGTCATTCCTTGTACAGGAAATAAACCAGCAAAATATTAATATTATATAATACCTATAATACCATTGATCTACATTAGTTACCTTGAGCAGCACTGCATCACTTGTTTCAAGGAGGGAGGCCTCCTGAGACAGTTTTGCAGGAGATTTTCTCAGCGCCACAAGGTGCCTTCGTCTCAGATCTCGCTTGGCCAGCTGAACAGCAGCCTGTAGTCTCTCCTCAGAGAGAGTGGTGAAGCTGATGGAGCTGCGAGGGCTGTTGACATTTTCTCTCTCCTCTGACAGGGGCAGCAGCCTCTCGATCACAAATGGGGCTGGGGGGCGTACATGGGTGGCGCGGTTGCTGGCACTCGCAGGGACAGCTTCATTGAACAATAACTGTGGTGCATATGGTGCAAGCATTGTAACAAAAACAGCCATTGTTATACTCAGCTATTCTTTCCACACCAATTTCTAAACTGGAATTTTTAACATTTAATTGATTTAAACTCATGTCCAGCATGTTTAAGACTACAGTCCACTCAACATTTTTAAGGTGTTTTATAGAGAAGTTGATCAAACTTCGAGATCACTTTGAAGAGGTCTGTTTGTTCTTTTGAACTGCATTTTGCTTAACTGAGAAGGTCTTTTCAATATCCAGTCTGATAACCTCGCTGATAAAGGTGGACAAGCCATGAGAAAAAACAATAGACAATACACGCCAACCCACGACACCAATGTTAGCATGAATAGGATAATTCAGCATCTTATTTAAAACAGGTTCAAGTAAAAAACATTACAACCTTTATAAATATCTATAGAAATTGGCAGATTTAACGTTATCAACCTGAATGTGATTTTAGCCTATGAAACCGTTACTTGTCAAAAAAACTGAAAATTAAATGCAGGTGGCATGAACTATCTGGAATAAAAATGCAGTGTAAAGTAATATCCACAGGTTTTAGATGGTTCTTCGCTGTCGTTTTTCGTTACCTTTGTTTGGGACATCCCAGTAGCTTGTTACTTAGCTACGGCTGTGAACGTTTCGGGTTGTTCCTGAAACAACCCGGTCTCTCATTTGATTTTGCTGTCTTCCAAAAACCGTGCGAACACTGTGCAAGAACTACGCTGTCATTATAGCAAGAAAAAAAAAACCGAGACTTGTGAAACTAGCACATTATGACTAACGCTAATGCAAGTTAGCATTAGCAAGCTAAGTCCCCTTTACAATTCAGGTTTGTATTCATCAAGTTAATCCCAACACCATCAACTCCACCATTGCGACCTCGCTCATAACAACTATTTTACCGTATACTATAATTGTAAATTGGCTATGTACATAGCGCCGCTTATTCGATATTAATTGAGAACTTGGTTAACTTTTTAAAAATTTTGTCTAACGTTAACGTTAAACCTGTCAACAGTTTGAAACGGCGCCATGACAACAACAGAACGCCGCTAGACGGAAGTAGTTTTGATAAAGTACGGATCGTCGAGAAGTCAAACATTAATGCAATCGCATTTATAAAGTCATTTTTAAATTGAAGAGAAAGGCATCTGAGTTATTGTTGCTTAAACGGTTAAAAATATTATTGATGCTAAAAATATTATTTGACTTTGTCGAAAGAAACCACAACTTAAATGCAAAATAAATCCATTATTGTGCACGGTCACTTTAAGAACCTTTGCACAGACCGGAAATGGTACTGTCAAGTTTTGAGTATTTCTACCAGGTCCCGTGTGCTGATCAGCAGTATTTCTGAGAACATTAGGTAGTGCCTCATAGTTTAATACTTTATGTCAGTGCATTTTGACATTGACTCGATCTGAACAATGGTCCACTACGAAGAAGTAAATGTGCGCGGATATGATGAATTCTGTCAGGCTGTGTCCGACAGAAAAGGAAAGGAAATTTTTGCTTATTTCTCCGGTGATAAAGACGCACAAGGAAAGAGCTGGTGTCCAGACTGTGTAAAAGGTAATTTCATGTGTTTCCTACCTGAAAATACATAATATAACTAATAGATGCTTGTTCTTTATTTCTGTAGATTTGACTGAAGCAAGTGGTCATCAAGATTTTTTTCATAGTTGTGGACATAAGATTAGTAGAAACTATTGTGGCATTAGGGTTCATGATACTTTTTTCTGTCATATTCCGTTAACATTCATTTAATCAAATTTCTCTTCTTCCCTTTAAGCCGAGCCAGTGGTAAGAGGACAGATGACTCATCTTCCTGAAGGCTCTGTCTTCATCTACTGTCAAGTTGGAGAAAGGGCTTAGTCAGTATTTTGCTTTATTTCAATATTTTATGGTATAACTTTACAATATCAAAATCTCTAGTCACTGAGACTTGTGCAGTCACAAAACATGAGAGTATATTAGAACTGCAATTATCACTTAATTTGGCTGCTAAGTATTATTTTATGATCTGCTCCATAAAATGTATGATATAATCATATGTATGTTTGTGAAACTACTTACTAGTAACAGTTATGTATGATTGACAAATAGCTAAAACCACAATGTGACCGCCAGAATTAAAATTGTACAGTTGTAGTTATTCAACTGATAAAACTGTTTCAGAATAACATCATAAAGGTTGATCTCATGTTACATTTACCTCCTAGACAACTAATGAACCATAGAGCCAATTACAGTAAATGCGGGTTTAAGAGATTACATTTCTTGACAGTCAGAAAGTCTTGAGCAACCAGAATAATTAGCTGTATGATTAAAAAATGGTTGCACAAAAAATGGTTGCCAATAGAAAATATTGAGCTTTGAATGATCCAGACAAAGGTATTTCTTTCAGAGAAGCTGCACTGTCTTTTCTAAGGCTTTGGTAATGTAATATTCACCCAGTCAGTCATAAACTGTCATACTGTGAACATCTACATGCAAACAATTCATTTGATATGTTCATAAAGTCACCAAACCTATATTAAAGAGACTACAGTAGACAAAAAGGAATGAAATGACTTTAGTCAAGTGAGGCTAAAATAAGGTGAAACTTGCTTCAAATCATTTGACCTTATTGCATGGGTCACAATGTAAGGCAAAAGGTTTGTAATGTGCAGTTCTTGTAAGGTGTAGCAATTGGGATTCCTGGTTTTCAGAAGGGTAGTCAGAGTTAAACTCAGAGTAACGGAACAGTTTCATAACTGTTAGTTAAAATTCAACATGCTGCCATAAACTCTTATGCTTCCAGAGTTTGATTTAGACTAGACATCAACCCTGGACAGACAGTACACACTACTAACCTGATTAGATACATGGGAATTGTACTGTAATTGGTGCTAAAATGTTACACATAGCACCAATAATATACTTTTTTAGATTACAATTTAAATTGGTTTTTAATTCATCAATCATTTAGTCCTCAAAAAATGAAAGTCTTAAATGAAAGTTTAAAGCTAGAAAGCTGAAAATCATCTTTGTCTTTCCAAGTTTGCTCTTATGTGTCTGATAAAATCTTTTTCATCTTCAGCTGGAAGGATCAAAGTAATGACTTCAAGAAGACCTTGAAGTTAAGTGGAGTTCCCACTCTGCTGCGTTACGGCACTGTAAGAAAACATTTTCTTTGTTTATCTTTTACTGACAAGAGTTAGCCTGAAATTAGCCTGTGATACTTAACAGTGATAAAAGACCACATTCTATTAAGTTTCTTTTAGATGTTGCATATGAAAAAGCAAATTGTCTTACTGCAGTAAGCGTGGACTAGGGAGTACATTTTCCTTTAATAAATGTTAAAAGGCACTCCCTCTAAACCTGTTTCAGCCTCAGAAGTTGGTGGAGGAGGAATGCTTCAAAGCAGATCTAGTGAAGATGATGTTCACTGAGGACTGAAGGGACCTGCACTGTTCACGTCAGTCATAAGCATCCAAGTTTCTTCACTGTTAAACAGTAAATTTTACCACCTTTCAGTTTTGGGACCATTAATAGTCATGCACAGTGTACATCTCCTACTGTAATTTCGTGCAAATCAGAAACTGTGTAAGTTTGCAACATAGCATTCTTTGTAATGTTCAGCAACACAATGAAATCCATACAGGAATATCTGCCAAGATAAACATGAAGAACCTATGTGTCTCATACTGATTTTTGTTGCTCTGTTTTATGTGCAAACACTCAGTCCTGTTTTTTCATTTGACTTTGATACTTTTCATTACATATTCTTCAGTGTTATTCTAATACACTAGTTGATTATCAAAACATCTTTGGATTTTTTTTCTTTTTATTGTGACAATGTTTTGGCCTCTCCCAGTCAGACTAAAATAAAGTGAAACTTGATGTAAAACTCTTGTAGTAGTAAAAAAAAAATACTTTCTCTGGTATGATGTCATTAATTAAAATCACAAGGGTCCTTGTTTGTTAGTTTTTTTAATTTTATTTTATTGTGAAACATTTTTATAAGATGAGGATTGTTATGATAGACAGACATTGTAACCCTTGAACAAAGCTTTCATATTTATATTGCAAGTGTTTTTTAAACCTTCGAGATGATTTTCATTCCTTATGCTTCTTGGAAGTGGATGAAATTGTTTCAAATCCATTTAGTTTTCCTCTTGGTTTTAAGGCAGTCTGGGTACTTCCTCCTATGAACAGTAGATAGCAGCACATCCACAGGAATAGAGTGTGGCCTTTTGGAAATGTGCAGATTTTTATTTAGTGTCGTCTAGTGACGCTTACTAAATAAACAATTTCGAATCATTAAAAAAATATATATTTATTTTTTAAGATCAAAACTAGAATTTCGCTGATTTTAATCTTAAATTTAGACAAGTCTGATTGAAAAAAAATAACATATAAGCTAAAATAAAATGAACTGCATTTCCTAATCTTAACACATTAGAAATCTACAGAATATGGTGATTAAGTGTCACCTTTGTTATCACGATAAGCAGATATCATGATAAAAGTGTTTGCTTCGTGGGGGCGAATGAGCGCAACCGCTGTTGCAGTCAGGGCGATTTAAGCGGAGTGCATTCCTGCACAGCGCTCACACCGGAGGACGAGCCGCGGTGAAACACACACCGCAACGCCTCACAGGGGCTGGGAGCTCACCGAAAACCTCAAATCTGAGGTGGAGGAAGTGCCGGGTGTCGCCTGAACATAGCGGTTACATGTACAACAGCCTCGACTGAGGGTTACGTTGTGTGTTTGAGGACTGTAAGCTGCGATGTCGGAGTTTCTGGTGAGTCTACTCGGGGAGCGGCTCGTCAACAGCGAGAAAGCCGAGGTGGACGTGCAGTCGCTGGGCGCTAAGCTATCCCTGGTCGGGCTCTTCTTCGGATGCAGCCTGAACGCCCCGTGCAAGCAGTTCAACGGCAGCCTGTGCGAGTTTTACAGCAGGTTCAAAAAGACGTCTGAACACAAGGACAAATTGGAAATCGTCTTCATCTCGTCTGATCAGGACCAGAAACACTGGCAAGACTTTTTGCAGGAGATGCCATGGCCTGCGTTACCTTTCAAAGACAGACACAAAAAGGTAAGACGGGCTGTTGTGATGAGGAGGGACACTGCCAGATCAGTGCTTATTCTCTCAGGAGGTTTTTGCTGTGTTTAGTGGGCTGCAAACCACCGGAAAATCCCATGTGAGCCATGTCTGCCCCTCCTGTCACTGCACAGGTGTAAATGCTTTAATATTTTGGCTCATAAAATTGATTTTCTCACAGCATTAACCTGTTTTTGGATCATTTCTTCTCAAATTTGACTTTAATCGGCTTGACCTCTGCCATCCTTAATTATCTGTCTTAAAACCAAGTAAATATAATTATTGATAAAACACTGAATCTATGAATTAATGGTATATTATACACACAGTCACATTTTTAAAAGAAAGTGTTTTTTTTTTTTTTAAAGCAGCTACGTTTAAACAATGGAAAATAAGAAGGATCAGTGAAATGTCAGCAGTGTCCATTCAGGAAAAATACTAAAAATCCTCGAGGAATATTTTTTCATTTGTTTCATCATTCAATAATAACATGTGGACCTCGTGAAGAACCTTTTTTCCTTTCAGTTAATGTTATCAAGATAATCTAAACGTGGCAGTCCAGACATTCCCTAGTTATTAACAGTTGAGGAAACAAGAGAGACTTAATATCCTTTTGTCTTTACACTTCTGTTCAAGGAATAGTCATTAGCACCAAATATTTCAGCTGAAGCATAAGATTATGGCTGATCATCCCAAAGATTTGTTATTGTTGCAGATATCATATTATCCATATTGTTGCATGTGTAGCCTGCTCAGTGAAGGCCTCTTGTTTTGCCATTATCTCCTCTGTAGTTTATTTGTTTTTTTTTAATGGTGTCAACAATGCAGTACTGGAATACTTCTTGTTGACTATTTAGATTTTTCTTACTTTTATACTGCTTGTCAAATCTAAATATTGAGGCAACTTTGCTTATTTTTCTATCATTATTTTTTGACAATTTGAAGTAAATATTTGCTTTTTACTAAAATTAGACAACAAAAAGATTATTTGATTTTAGGATGTTATTACAGTATTAAGTCTTATCATTTTTGTACTCATAAATTTGATTATAATCTAATATTTTAAATTACTTTTTAAAATTATTTCTGTAGTTTTAATATTTATGACAAATAATGGCAGTTTATTTTATTTTGCTTATTGCTCAAACTCCCCCATAAAAACTGAAACCACTCACAAATCCTAACTTATAGAAAATTACTATTCTCTTTGCACATTATGGCCTCAGGGTTAGCGATATTTGCATCCGCACCAACATAAAGCAAAGTCTCACACAAAAAATGTATGCATGTGTGTGTGAGTGTGTTTGTGTGTGTGTGAGTGTGTGTGTGTGTGGGTGTATGTATGTATGGTGCAGGATGACAGAGGGCCATCCCATCATTCTGTTTGCAGCACAGGTCTCTTTCTGCCACCTTTTTCAATCTAAATGTAATTGCAGATGGACCATATACAAAGTCACTGTGGTCAGTTATATTTGCATAGTGTCAGTCATGCGCGTCAGTGAAAGCTGATATCGTTCGCACAGTTAAAAGCTGCTACAGATTTAGGATTGTCCGAATAATGCTAAAGAGGATTTTGCCCCCCTGCTTTCAGAGATTAGGCCCATATGCATTTAGAGGAAATATTTCCTCTGGAAAAAAACAGGAGCAGACTACATGCAATAAAAGGTATTCTTAACCTCAGTTATGTCATTCAACACGTGTATAAAACCACAGTGGAATAAAATGTTAAGCAGTCTTGCCACGTTCAACCAATTCCCCCCTAACCGCTGAGGCATGACTTTGACTGCATCATTGTCTTGTAAATTCTTTAAGATTGCCAATGATGATTTCCGTTACACCTCATAATGAAGTCCAGGCGTGAATAAGGCAGGGAGATGACAGGGGGGGTGGGGGTTGTCTTGTTGTTGTCTGGGGCGGAGCACATCCATCGCCACAGTGCAGCATTATTGTGTTGGAAAATGTCTAAGGCATCAACATAGCCGTTGTTCATGCCCGTCTTGTCGGTGGGCTATTGGCTGTCTAGGCCTTGTGAGAATAGGGCAGCATGGTTGTGTGTGTGTGTGTGTGTGTATCTGTATTGTGCAGAGGCCTGCAGTTTTGGTCCAGTTTGAGCTCCATCCAACCTTCGGCCTGTTTTCTCTCACCATTATGACACAGAGCTGAAAATACCTCTTTCAGTCAGCAGCTTTAGGATAGTAGCAGTATTTTTAAATGTGACATCTCGAGAGGCATGCAGAGCGTGTCGTCACCCTTCATCAGCCATTACTTAAGTCATGATTTATGCATCATGACATTTTAAATTTGATTATAATAGTGCAGCTGTGTGTCTGGAATGTGTGCATTTGTTCACACTGCTGCCTCTCACTTGTCCAAATGGTTTGTGATTAATTGTCATCAAATCTTTTATATAACTTTTTAAATTCACAATGCAGGGATTCATTTTCCTTTTTTTTCTGGATATTATTGGTTTATTTTACTCCAACAAGTAGTTGAACGCTTCAGGAATTAAAGATGGTTAATATTCACTATTTTTGTCGCTATTTTCAGACAAATAAAAGTATATAAAACATAATTGGCAGATGATTGTCAGACTTACTTTTAATGAAAATAATTGTCAGTTGCAGCCCTCATTTGGTGCCTGCTGTGTGGGCAATTATGCGCTTTGCCAAAATGCACAAGTTTTCTTTTTTCTCACAATTGCCTGTGTCTAATTTAAGCAAGAGATTTATATTTTGCTAACCGGGGTGTGAAGTTATTTGGGGTAGACCTGGACTACATAAAGCCTCTGCCTGACAGAGAAAGAAGCTGCTGGGTAAGTCTTAGTGTTATGGGTGTCACGGTGACTGAAGAAGATCTGCTGTGTGTATGTGTGCTGGGGACTGACCTAATTGGTAAGTTATGTCGACCCAGTGACGGACCATGTTGATGTTGTGGGTTATTAGAGCCTGAGCGGCCTCTCTCTCTTTTTCTTTTTCTTTTTTTTGTAAGCTGAGCTCATCTCCTGAAGGATGCACTTTCCCTTCAATCGTGTCTTTCAGAGCCTCACCGCCCACCTTCCAGTCTCTGGCTGCACCTCCCCTTCTCTTCCTCTGCAGCTTCTCCTTCCTCTGGCCTGTACTGGCTGGACTGCCCACCTCTCACTGGAGGCTGTCCTCTTTCCTTTTCACTGGGGTTATCCAGGTCTTCCTGCTCCAGGAAATGTTTTTATTGAATCAAGCAGGGATATTATATTCGATCAAATACAAAGAGAAAATAAGGTTTGGTGTTGTCAACTTAAAGTTTTATTTATCTGTCCTTTATAAGTGAAATTCTATATTTAGTCTTCTTATGGTTTTGTAACCAATTTAAAAACGGCTGAAATGCGTAATTGGCCTTTATATCTTTAATGCCATTGGACTTGATTTTTTTCTTTCCTCTCATGCATGTCTCGTATTTTGCCTTTTTTAAAGGCTCCCCTGTCGGCTATCAACTGTTTAATGGAGCAGAAAATGTCAGCAGTCTTTCTCATTTGACATTTTCCTCTCTCAAGGTTTGTGTCACTCTTGAAGTGAGACATGCCAAGTGGTCAGAACTTTGTTTCTGAACAGCAAAGAGGAAATCAACCAGTCTGTGTCTTTTGTGGACCCTTTAATAACATGTTCTTGGTGACTAGGTGACTGCTTGTTGTGCAGGGATAGCCAGCTTTCTGGCTGTTTTGGCTTGCTGGCATAGACTTGTGCAGCAGGAGCAAAGGCAAAGGAGTTCCATGTAAATCAATTAAAGCCTTGGCCAGTGTGATGTGAAAACCCAACTTGACCAAAGGGGGGGGGGGGGGGGGGGGG
>JAPZDY010000024.1:18711734-18728904 GCA_029783645.1 Ctenochaetus hawaiiensis
CCCCCCCCCCCCCCCCCCCCCCCCCCCCCCCCCCCCCCCCCCCCCCCCCCCCCCCCCCCCCCAAGCCAAGATGCTGCCAGAGCTGGTCCTGTAGGAGAAGGAGGAGGAGAGGATCACATCTCAGTGAGAGAAAGGCCTCTTGTTCACGTCCTCCTGGTCCCCAGTTCTGCTCCGCAGAGGCAGGACGCCTGCTCTCTCGGCTTGCAGCCAGGGGCGAAGAGTGCAAGGGGGCTAAGAACGCCTTTCATCAATATGTCACTGATCTGCTGAAAACTGCAGTGCCCCCAGCCCATCATAGCTCCTTACCCTGTGACGGAACAAATGACTTAAAAAGGGCCTGAACTGTTTTATCAGCAGGTGGTAATTCCCCCTCCTTGATCTGTCAGTGTTGCATTTGGTTTTTGTGGGCCTTCATCCTTAGATGTTTCCTTCTTTGTCGTGTCCCCTCGCACAGTGTGGGCTAATAACGTCAACAGAATGTAACATTTTTGAGGCTTCTGTGATGTGATGAATCTGTAATTGAGAGCTTTAGAGTTAATTGTAGGATTTAGAGAAGATGTTTTTGTCACCAGTCTGCGCTCAGCCTGCTCCAGCTCATGGGAACAGCCTTCATGTCTGGTGGCAGCAGGATATCAAAGTGAGGTCTTTAAGATCACCAGGTAGGTAGTAGGAAATAAATAAAACATTTCCGACTGCTGCTAACAGTAGCTCTTCCCCTGAGGGAGGTTAATTAAGGATGATGTATGCAGAGTAAAAACTACTGTGGACATCAGTAGAACAAGACCACCAAGAGTGGTCTGGCTTGGCCTTTTCCACCACATAAAGCTGTGAACCTGACACAGTAGCACTCGCTTTCAGATTCCTGACTGTGATCAAAGCACTGGGTTATGAACTCTTACTTAGTAGCCTATTATGAAGTTGGAAAATAAGCTAATCCTCACTTAAAGGGATTTGACCCTGGCAGATTAAATGACCAGTGAAACCCTAAATCAACTCCAGGAGGTGTGAGTTGCAGTTTTTGCAGAATATACATTCATCAGCCACTTTATAGATACAACTGTGCAGTCTGATACAGTTCAGTACTTCAAATCAAATGTTATGATGCCAAACTCTGAATAAAATATAGGTCCTTTTCAACCCCTCCAACAAACGTCTATAAGACTCAGGGTCTGCCTTGGATTTACGTGAAGGAAGCAGTTTGTTGGCAAAATACCCGTAAATAGATAGTAATTTTGATAAAATTACATATTATGACCTCTTTATTACATAGTATAAACTACAGAAAGTGCTTTAGGCATTCATCAGGCTTTTATTTGATTATAATTTGTATCTCTACATTCAAGGTATAATTGTGTGGGTATAGTTTTTTAATGGCTGTTTGGATGTTTGCAGTGTTTGTTTTGAGTCAACCCAGCGGCCTTAGCATGGGTTGTGCATATGGATGACTTTAGAAACAGTATATGTTTACTGTAAATTAACTAATGAGAGGAAAGGGGTTACATAAATGTCTGTATTACAATTTAAATGCAACTATAAAAGCACCATGGCTCTTGTTTCGCCTTTTATGCCTTCCTGTTCACACCCTTGGGTTTTGGGAAGCTGACCTTGTGGAGACTGTTACCTTGACTCTGGCTTGACGTGTGCATGCCTGGCCGCTGTGCTGTAGTTTAATGCGACTCCATTGTCCTGCAGCTGTGAGGCCTCGTTGCTGTGCACCATGTTTGACAAGAGCTTATGTAAAGAATGTGGGCAGACACCTGCTCCACGAAAGCTGTTCAGGGCCAGAGGGCATGGAAATGTTGTGTGTTTGTGAAGGCTCTGTGTACTTGGCAATGCCAACTGTTACATCTCACACCACCAAGCTTGTGTTACTGTCTCTTTTCACTGCTCATTGTGTCCTCTTTACTTGGAGATGTGTAATATTATGAGAGGCGACAATAGAGATCTCATCAGGGGTGAAGTTCAGAGGCTTAAGTTACTCAAGTGAGAGTTAGGGGAACAGTCGCACTGTGTGTCTCGTAAAAGCCATCCCCTCATGCAACTTAATCTGTTTCTGCTTCCGTTATCTACCCGTTAAACGACAACGCACAATAGCTGTAAGGCCGCGACCTCTGTCTGCAGCTAATGAACTCCTGAAACGATACTCTGGGATTGACTTTTCTTCTTCGTCATTGGCTCTCCAGCTGGACTGCTCCTGGACTCTGTGTGGTTTTAAGTCAGGACTTTCCAAAGCTGAGTGACGTTAAAGATAATAGACATGGCTAATGTGTTCACCACAGTGTCTGCAGTAGCTCTCAATGAGAACAACAGATGATTCATCCGCTTGCGTGCACTGTCCCAAAACCAGCCCAATTGTCACATACTTACCAGTCGAATCATTCAAGGCACTGCAGCATAAAGTTAAGCATGCAATCCTTTGATATTAATTTTTGATTCCACTGATGACAGGAAAGCAGCTTAATCCAAGCCTCTTTCCATGGAAATAAGCAGATGGTTGTTATTTCTATTCATAAATCCACCGTCATCTGCCATGCCTTTTTTTTTTCTTTCTTTTTTTAATGCTACTGCTGTCGTATCCAGGAGGTTTGGTTCTCTTTTTCTCTGAGCTGAGAACACTTCATGGACGGGTTGTTGTGCCTGGACCCTCCCCCACTCAATCCTCCGGTCTCTAATTGCCCCACACCGCAGCTCAGCAGCCCTTTCCAACATAATAACAGCATAGTCGCCCCAGGGGCATCCTGCCATCCAGAGCTGTCTTTCGTCCTCCTTTTGTTATCTCTCCTAGATTGAATGTTGGCTCTTTGTGATTGCCCAGTTTCCCTCTCATCATCACCACTGATCATATTTCTTAAGCTAAAAGAAAAAGACACAATGATGGATGCATGCTCTGGACTGTCAGCGCTCCCTGCAAATTCCCGTCTTTATCACTCTCACTTGATGAAACCTATCTCCTTCAGGAAACCTACTCTATCAGCGAGGGGCAGTGCTGATTTGATGTAAATTTATTCATTGTATAAAGATTTCTGGCGTGACAAGTTTCCCCTTGGACGATAACCCTTCCCCTTCCATGTGACCACCACCCCGCTTCCAGGTTGGCAGCACTGTTGTGTATATGCAAGCTGCAAACCCCCCTCACTGTGGCGTTTTCATCCAAGTGTAAGTGCTCCTGCAGCTCCTTCTCCTGTCTGAAAAGAAGCTCACCGTACAAAGAGACCCACTGTCTCAGCATGTAGCACGGCACACAGGCATCTGCCCCGCTGTCTTGCCTACAGTTGAGCTGTTGCATGTGGAGAAGGGGTTTTTATCTGGCAACTGACAAGCATGTGCTCTGACAACATGAGGGAAATAGTTGCTTGATTTTCCAAAGTACAAGGCTGTTTGTCTCTAATGTTTAGTTAGCCCAAATGATCCTAATTTGTCTCAGATTTTTCTGTTTTTTGTACTGTGCTTGAGTACACTTGAATTGTGTATACTGGTGATTTCCAAACACTAACACAGGGGGAACATCTGAGAAGGTAACTAACAAGAAAAGATCTGCTAATGCAGTTAATGTACAATAGTATTTCATTGAAAAAGAAATAAGAAAAAAACATAATAACATCCTTGTATTAAGAAGGAAAACAAACGTCCAGCTAAGACAACAAATTGCTGTGATTCTAAAAGTAATGGAGAAGCAGTTGGAATAATCAGTCATGTAAAAACATCTAAATGACTAAGCTAAAGTGCAACAGTTAAATAAAAGCACTTGATAAGCATTTGAAATAGTTACCATAGAAATGGAAAACCAGTTTGTAAAATATGCTTAAATTAATGGTAAAAATAATTAAATAGTAACAGATAAACAGGTTATATGGCTAAAAGAAGGCTAGTGGTTAAACGACTGAGGTTGGTGATAAAAGTGATCAATAAAAGCTCAAATAATCAGCTAAAAGTAATAGGTGAACAGTTGAAATATTCAGCAAAACAGAAACAAGCTAAAAGTTAGCTAAAAGTAGCCAGATGGATAAACAGTTACAATTGCTAAAAGTGGATTAACAGTTAAAAGATTACTAGAAGTAATGAATGACCCATTTAAAAAATAATTAGCTGAAACTAGCAATTAAATGATTGTCTATAACTTTTAGCTAATTATTTCAGTCTATTAAACTGGATTAAAGTACTCTTATAGTGAAACAGTTTAGCTCTAACAGTTATAATTGAAAATAGATTGCTAAAGGTAACGGGTAAACAGTTCAAATAATTAACTTAAAGTAATAGATTAATAGTTGGAGCATTCAACATGCCACTTATAATGTAGTAAGAATGCACTGATGAAATCTGAGCACATGAAGGGTGTTGATGAAGGGGTACTTGATAAGGATGTTGGGTATGTCAGACAGCAAAGGTGCTGGTACAATAACTGCTTTGCTGTGATTTGAAGTAAAACCAGTAGTTGCGTGTCATGAAGACAGAGAGGAAGGAAAGAACGGTAGTGAATCCCTCAGGCGAGGAGAGAACTGAATGTGAATGGAGAGAATGCTCAACTCTGCTCCTCTGGACTTTGTGGGCCTCCAAATGACAGAGGACAGAGCAGCATCCAGCCCACATCCTCCAGGAATGAAGGAGATAGATATACCATAAGACACACAGGCAATGCAGCAACTCTTATTTATTGTCTGTCTCTGTAATTACATTGTGGGATTGTTAATATTGTTGATCGATTTGTGAGACATCTTTATGTGATTTTCCATTCTTAAAACATTCATCATGATGTACTGTAAAGATAAAACTCTCATTGCTTTTATTTTTTTTTTTCAGCTTATTTCAGCCTCGTGAAAGCAAGACTATGGAAAAGAAAGCTGTAAATGGCATAAAGGGATAAAGAGAGTAATACAGCTGTGATATCTTCAGTATCGGACTGTAGTGGTCAAGAAACCCCTTTCACTGTAAAACTTCAGCTGTTTTCTTAAAGGGAGTAGTTTGACATTTGGGGAAATACGCTCCTCTCCTTTCTTGCCAAGAATTAGACAAGAAGATTGATACTGCTGTACGATGAGTGTATGGTGAATGTGAAGCTCTAACAGCTGGTTAGCTTATCTTTGCACAAACTGCAAGAGGAGGAGGAGGAAAACAGTAAGCCAGACGTTGTCCAAAGGTAACAAAGTCCAACTACCAGCACCTCTAAAATTTATTATTTGACATTTTAAATCTTGTAGCTTTAATCTCTGAAAAAAGTTAAAGTGCAGAAGTGCCACAATGTAGTTTCAGAGGTGGCTGTGTGACAGAGCAAAGCTAAGCTAACCAGCTGCAGGCTCTACCTACATATTTACCATGCCTAAAGAATAATGACAGTATGAATGGATGTAATTTCAATATGCCACGTCTCAACAGTGACACTGTGACAATCTGTCAGCATGTGCATGCACTCTGCACCCGCCAACCCCAGTCACTCAGCAACGGACGAACTGAAAATGTTCACTAAGAGCACCAGAGGAATCTGAACAATATTAAAATCCAGAAATAGCACTTAGTCACAGTCTTTTTGACAGTTAAAAGAAGCTTGCACTCCGGCGCCCCGTCTCCACTGGGAGATCAGGCCAAGTCACACAATCTTCTATTTCATTTCAACTTGATAGTTCACATTAGTCTTTTCTTTTTCTTTCTTTTTTTGCTGTTTTAAAACAGTCTATATAAATGAAAAATAAATTAGATGATGTTTCAGCTTTGCTGACCTCACATATCCTAATTCAAATTGGCTGGTACTGACTGTTGGTTGATCCTCGCTTTGCTCCTAGGCTACATTTACAGTAAGCTGTTAATCTTCTACAGCATAATGAGCCAGCTGAGGATATATCATATGTCTAATAAGGTCAAATGCCAGCACTGCCTCCCAGAAGAATCTTTTCCATAATATTGAATCAGCATGGTAGCAAGTTAAGAGTTTTAACAGTTGCTGACAGAACGAAGAATTATAAGTAAGCATCTTTGTATGTACTTTTTGTCGGAGCTCAGCAACCCAACGAGACTCGAGCATTGTGCTAATTTAAATGCTGTCCTTGCTAAATTGGCACATTGTGTTAACAAAAAGGGGAAAGAAATTGAACGGAGCCTGGCTGAAGCAGATCTCATGGCCTGCAGTTTGCTCATTATTTTTGTAATAACCGGAGAGTCACTTGGAATCATTTCCAGGCGCACCCAGCTCCTACTCCTCCAGGAGATTGCACACAAACATTCTCGAATTTTGGATAATTTAATGTGTTTGTATTTTGATTTATAAACCTAAACATGCCAAATTATCTGCAGGCTTCCAGGTTCACTGAGTTTACTGCGTCAGTGTTATTTGACACCATTGCAAAGACACGTTCTCGACATAATTGCACATTATATCTACTTGGACAAATGGATATGTTGATAATCCCAGCTGGTATCTGTCATGGCGTGTGTGTGCACGCCCAAGTCACATGATTCTCATGAATACATTTGCAAGCTAGAACTCAAGGTCACTGGCGGATAAACTAATGTGGAAAACAAATAATGTTGCTGCAGTGTTGCTTATGAATTGATTCATACTGTTGTATTATCAGTATCATAAAATTAATAATATGAACTTGAGCTTTTTAAAATATTTTCTGGCGTTGAAAGACTGTTACATGTGATTGCAGCATCATTTAATTTGACATGGTTGGGTTTTTTTCCTTTTGCAGAAAAATTAGGCTATCCTAGTGTAAAAGCAGTGCAGACATTCAGCCTATTTATCTCTGTATAAAGCTATATATTTCTTTATACTACTTCTGGGGGGAACTATTCAGACTATCCTAACTCTGCAAATAGTGGCTTTAGCAGTAACTGACTTTAAAAGTTTATTTTTTTTCATTCATCCTCTTTTTTTCTCTGTTTTGGTCTCTACTATCTCTTTGGGTAAACATCTATCTCTTTAGCTACTAAATGCTTCACTATGTTTACTAGCTAGTTGGCAAGTCTGCCCCTTGGTGCTAGGAGGTTATTGTCATGTTTTATCCTGTCAAGAGTGGTGTTTGAACCCAAACAATGAGCTAAAAGATACTGTTAAGTTCAACAGAGCTGAGGGAAACTGAAAACTTGGACGGTTATTCTCTGTAGGTTCATTGTTAAGAGTGGTACCTTTGGCATTACAAATAGTCCCATGATCAATTGTTTGTATGGAAACATGGAAGAGTGAGTTGTTTTTAAATACATAGTTTTTTTAAAAATCAAAACGCATGATAGTATGTATTTATTTTCAGAGAACAAAACAATCTGTTCAACTCAAAACAATCTGTTCAACTCAAAGGTTTCAGGCTGTTATTAAAGTCCAAAAACCAACCTTTTGTTCATAGTAGTTGCACAGAATGTAGTGAATGTTTAAGTCCGGCTTGTTTGCTCACTTCAGCCTCAAGTTGAGTAAACAAGCACAGAACTTGACCTTGCTGCTGAGAAACACATGGAGCCTGTACAATATACGAGAGCAACAGGCCAGCTGATGCACTGATGGCCGCCCATATGGAGGCACTGGCAATGCTGTTGGCTGGAAGAAGCATAAAAAATACAAGGAAGACCAGTGAATGCTGGGTAACAGTAATGATGACAGGAAGAAACTGTGTCATGGGGGTTGCTGATCTCAGTCAGAGGAAACTTTTTGACCACCCTCTGAGGACAGGAGCAGCCATGGATTTCCGCCCCAGGCCTGAAGTGTTTTCTGTCTTCATACGCTGAATCTGTGTATTCTTCAGCTGTCACATCCCATTTTGAAATCAACTATGCTATGTCTTTGTTCAATAAAAGCCCCGCTATGTGCATTCCACACACATTATCGTGCGTGTAGTTGCTCTGAGGAATGTGTTTGTCAGAAAAGCTGTACACAAATGTTCAGACACT
The DNA here is from genome assembly GCA_029783645.1 of Ctenochaetus hawaiiensis. Taxonomy (NCBI): domain Eukaryota; kingdom Metazoa; phylum Chordata; class Actinopteri; order Acanthuriformes; family Acanthuridae; genus Ctenochaetus; species Ctenochaetus hawaiiensis. Next base: position 18,719,607 of record JAPZDY010000024.1, read on the forward strand.
TTTGGTGGTTGAGAGATCGGATCCCCCGCTGAGGCTGCGCCGTGGCTTAGCTCTGCCTCTGTGCTGGGGGCTAATCGCTGTTTTGATTAGTCTTTTTTTTCCCAATCTGTTTGCGTGGAGCAGCGATCCCACGGCCATGTTGAATGAAAGGGTTTATCAGCTTAAGCCTGTTGTAAGGAGCACAAGAGGTCTCATCTTTTCTCCGAGGAAAGAGAGCAGCCCTCGGACACAAGTGTCCAGGCAATTAGAGACGCCGGGGGCCTCAAAGAGAGATTACTGGCACACAGAGTTGTGGTCGGCTTCCTTCTTGTCCTGCACGTTGCTCAGTCGGGGTTGAGACACATGATGACTGGTGCTGTGGAGGAGGAGATTATTAGAAACACACACAGGGCTTCAAAACTGTTACTCCACTGTAAATATATTCTGACTATGTTGTCCAGTTTTGATTCAGCTCATTATTAAAACATAATGTGAAAGCAGCATTGCAATGCAGTTTGCATGCTAGTTAGCAGACTATAACCAGTCCTGTTGAGTCTCAGGGTGTATTGATTAATGTTGTCTGTATTTCCTGTCCCCTTTATAGCCACTGTAGCAGCCAGGTTGGGTCTTAGGTTGGTACACATGGACCACAAACCAAAGAGACCTCAAATTCATAATAATTTCCTGTGTTTTTTTTGCCAGTACACTGGCAGGGATTTGTTGAAGTTACAGATATTGAGGATTGGGGTTTTGGCCTCTTTGCTCGCTGTGCTGTTTATTCTGTGAGCAACTTTGCTATATTGTATTACTAGTAACCCAGATAGTCCTATTAGGAAGAGTTGTGGATATGGACATTGGACGAATCAGCAAGGATAACTGCAGAACTAAAATTATTTTAATTTGTGAGCTGATGATTCATTGAATTAGCCAAAGCAGACATTCCCATGTGGTTATACTAGTCATAAAGAGTTTCTTGGCTGGTATTGATATGCTATACTGAGTAAAGGGTTTAGTTTTCTAGGTCTAGTCCTTAATGAGAACATGGACTTCATGAGAAATGTTGCACAGTCTAGGATCAAGGTTTCACAGATGCAGCAAACACTCACAATATTTAAATGAGTTATTACTCAGCATTTGATATCTGAAAGTGTAAAAAAAAAATCTTTAAAAATTAATTCAGATTCACACCCGCAAATATCACTTTTTTCATTTGAATCATGAAGGTTTTATATTGAATTTCTGACAGGCTGTGACTTAATGTTTCTTTCCTTTCACACCTACTGCTGCCATTTTCTAATGGCATATCAACAAACAGAAAAATGTGATATTAGCATGTAAAGTTTAAACATACATTCCCCTGAAAATAGTCCTTAATATATAGTTCTGCATTGTTGCTCAAGCATTATAGTCATCCTAGACGTGGAGAGAACTCGAGGCTCAAGTCTTTAATGTTTTCTTTCTGTGAAGGAAATGAACTTGCAGAAGCTTAAAGTGAAACCCTTCCTGCTGATGTGACTTGCAGCCTGTGAGGTGTAAAATTGAGTCAGGAGACCATGCGAGTGTAGGGAGTGGATAAACACAGGCAAAATACTTAACCCTCCCTCTGCTCCACGGCTCACCAGTATGTCACTCACCACCTGCTCATTCGACAGCGCTGCTGGTTTTGGAAGCAGCAGGTGTGCTCTTTAAGTCCGATGGTAGCAGGTTCCGCTCTGACAACCCCGGCCTGTGTTGTGGTCAGTAAGCCTGCTCTTTCTAAAGGTGGAATATAGACTATACTGGGATCATTAAAGGCCTTTAGTGGAGCCGCATCAGTAGCCAGCGGTTTGTGTGCACACAGTCCCTCGCAGAAACGAACAAAGCTGATGAACCGAAGCAGAAAAAAAAAAGAAAGATGAGGGCTGGTGTGAGGAATGTCTGTGTTTCTGCCAAGTCATATACCTATTCCCCTCCTCTCTTTTCATCTGTCATATAATTATGGTATGCAGCAGGAGCCAGAGGTATGCACTCGATGTATTTTTTTTTTTTAAAAGAAAGAGAGATGGAATAAAAAGTAAAGGATTTTTGCTGCAAATGAAAATATGTCTGAGCTTTTCTACCATGAATGAATCCAGGCTCAAAGAGAAAGGTGAGAACCAAACCAGTGGGCGCAGTTTTGATCTGTGCTCTTTTTCTCAGGCTGCAAAAGAAGAGCCGCTTGTAGCTTAAAACCCGACACATGGAATAATTTCCCTCCCATCCGCAGAGTTCGCTGTGTGGCCGAACCCCTTGAGAAACAAAGGCATCTTCATCGCTTCCCCTCAACGCTTTGTTGCTCCAGGTGTTCGCTGTCTGAGCACTCGCGATGAACTGCAGATAGAAACCCTGTCCAAAGATGTGTTCAAAAAGGAAAAGAAAGTTTCTGCAAGACTGTCAAAAAAAAAAAACAAAACTCACAGGTGCTTTATGAAACTCTGCTTCTCCTCAGTTGGACTTCTTCAAGCTGGAGAGGCTGAGGGAGTGCGAGGAATCCTTCTAACTTTGTTGTGGTGAGGGGAAAATAAAATCTAGGCAGGGAGCCGCTAGTGGGGTGGAGATTTGTTCATAATGTGTACTGTAATTACAGTCTAAGTACTGGCATCAGAGCATGATCATAAAATCAAGGCAGCATTTGACATCACTCGTGCGAACAGGCTGTTATAGTTCTTTTTTTCATGCCACGTCATTCCCACAGGCCAGAACTGTAGGAATTGACAGTCTGAAGTTCAGAACATTGGTGTAATGCTTTGGGATAAAGGTGAAGCTGAAGGAAAATGTAGCTGGCTGTACATTCTCTTGCATTCAAGGCCTCCTTAAACATGCTCTCCCTTTATCCAATCACAGAAAGTGAAGGCAGAGCCAAGTCAAATATCTGGCGTAGCTTCAAAGCCCTGCATATTTCAGTGGAAAGCAGAGTTTATGGAAGTTCATGGATAGAGATAACAGATTGCATGTCTTTTGTGGCCGGCTGGTTGCCAGTTTTTAGAAATGGGAGTACCACACACTGCCCTGGAATATTAGGTAATAACACACTGGGGTTTCTCAAGTGTAACCATTTTGAACTTAAGACTTCTGGCATCAGAGTAGTGCCTTGAATCTTTATGAAATGGAGCAGGAGCTGTGCTGCTGAAGGTATGCACTGAATTTTTAAAGTCTTTTTGTCTGAAATAGAAACGTGCATCTCTATGAAACACACTAGTTCTTGCAGGCGTGTCCTGCTGGTTGGTCTGATTGTCTTGTGGTGCAGCTGAGCAGCTTTCACCTCTGTTTTTTCTTGCTTTCAGCCTCCCGTCATGGCCTTTTTCTTCTCTTCCGTTATCTGCAAAGCCTCTCTTCCGCTGTGAGACCCTTGAGTTATTTTGGCTTTAAGAGTCTAACCAGTTTGTCCCAGAATCATCTTTTGATTAGGCCTCCTCTTTCTTCCTTGATGATTCCTGTTTTACAGTATTGCCCACAGGACTTCAGAATAAGCCGGAAGAGTCAGAAGTAGCATTTTTTTTCCCCCACAGCTAAAAGAAGGCAGGAAATAGTGCATTTTCACTGATCTGCACCATCTTTGATCTTCAAATTGGAGCCATTACGTGTCATAATATTCCATGTAAAATTCTTCAGATTACCACGCTTTTGATGTTCATTCAGACTCGGCTTTGATACAGACATGCTGTGATTATGAATGTAGCTGTGCAGAATTTATGTCCTACAATAAGACCTACTAGTGCCACTCATTATGCAAACCCACAGATAACACCTCTTTATCTGAATGATGGAAGTCTGTTCCAGTTATAGTCTGTTTATAGAGATGCCAGGGGGAAATATGCTGGTGGTTTTTGGGGGTTTAGTGGCGAAGGCGACGTTTAATACAGTTTGTGTACTTGGCGCTAAATTAACAGATTGAGAGACAAGAAACAAGAGCGAGGCTTCAACCACGATCCTGGATCTGGTTTTGTGTTTGCCAGTGGTGAAGTGTGAGCAGCTGCAGGAGGATGCCAGCGTGAGGGCTGAAATAATTACTGCAGTATGCCAGCTTAGTCAACACCACACAACTGCAGCTGTTTCCCTCGCCGCCATTGAAAGAATTTCAAAGGATGTAATGTAGCTTCAAGAATGTTTTTAGAAAGTGGAGCCAAAACTACCTAGCAGGGGTTTGCTGGAGTGTGGAGCCATTTTGGAAGGTAAAGTTTAATATATAAGAGGCTACGACTCAAAGAGAGAACTGACACTTGTGTGTGTGGACAGGACCACTCAGAGGATTTATCATCAACCCGAGGGTCTTGGACACGCACTTGTATGCTCACCGTGATGTGTTTTTATAGACTCCGCCCCCGCAGCAGTGTCCTCCTCTCACCAACACAAAAGAGAGCAGGGCGAGCAAACTGGGTCAGATTTCTTTCTATTTGAGCCATGTGTGTGTTTTCTTCCTCCTGATGAAATTCTTGTCAGTGGTCTTCAAGCAAATGGATGTTTTCTCTTTTTTTGATGAAGTGCAGAGGTGGATACAGCTCCCAAAGCAGCTTTTTTGATTATCATCCATCCTTAAAGCCCCTGAAAAGTGTTTGTTGACTATATGAATATTCATGAATAATAAGCAGCTATCAAATGAAGTTTTAGGGAAAAACATACTCAGTCTCCAGTTAATATTTAGGTAACACTCAAACACTGCTGGATCGGCACACATGCAAATATGTCTCGTCCCATCCCATAAGAGTCCAGCCCACATCAAGTCAGTAATAAGAGCTTTGAAATAATCAAAAACTCTATAACTTTTTCAGAAACGTGTGTTTGTGTCAGAACCCATCGCTCATAATAGGAAGCTGATTAAGAAAATATGTTTTCAGGGCCCATGATGTGCAATAAAAACAGAGTTGGATTCTCTTTTGTCACATTTGTATGGCTTCAATACCATATTCATCATTCATGGCCCTGGCTCAGGGTCTTTTTGATAATTGCATTTACAGACATGGTGGGTTTTGCCTCTCAGTAACATCCTCCTGCCCAGCCATTTTCCCAGATGAGCAGCACTCTGTCATCTCAGCCTGCCAAACGCAGCCGCTGAAAAAATGGAAACACTCCAGTAGGCAGTCGCTTTGGTCGAAATTATGCTAAGCAGGCAGTTTGCTTAAATATTGCATTGCTCCCGTGATATGGTATGTACATATTTTCATGCTAGGCATATCTACATAGATGTTCTGTTGCACAGATGGAGATGTGAACGTTACAGTAATTGCAGTGATTATGAGCGAGGAGTGTGCATTCTCGTGCAGACCTGTATCTCACAGCTTCCTGTTATTCATGCGGAAGGCCGGACTTTGAGTTCATTTCCAGAGTGTGTGCTGCTCCTCCTGCACACTTTCTCAGGCTCTAACAATAGCCCCCTCGTTGCTGGCCCCTCGTAATCCTCTTTACCGTCCCCCCCCTCCTCCAACCCCTTTTCCTCTCTCCAACTTCTCTGCGACAAGCTCCCTCAATAGGCCAGGCGCCCTGCTGTGTTGTCAACATCAACCAATCATGCTGAGAGCTGCCGCGAATTTAAATGTTTGGAAATACTGCAAAGCTGCTTATATGGAAGTTAAATGCTTTGCCTCAGACACCTTGATTCCTCTTTTAGATGTTAAATTGCAGCTTGTATGCAAACAGATGCTAAATTCTAGGTGCATGTCGGAGTGTGGCCGCCACTCTTTGGCTCACTTTACTTCTTTGTTTGTGCACGTTCATGACAGCTGGCACAGTCCCATCACGAACATGACCATAGTTTTTTTTTTTCTCTCTCTGAGTTTTCGTTGGTTTTACTGCAACATGGACATCACTGTGGGCTCCACTTGGGCGTTTTTTGTGGTGCTTTGTTTATCATCTGTTCTGATATAGCTGTTCATTCAACGTGGAGTCTCGACACAGAGACCAAAAGGATGCCAAGATAAGGCGGAAGAAGAGGAAAACACTGAGCTGAAATGCTTTGTTGTTTCCCTTTTTCAAGAAATATTTTGTCACATTCCTTCTTTGTTGCCTTTAATCTTTTTTTAATCCTAAAAATCAATGCAGTTTTGTTTTTGTACAGCATGCTGTGTTTGTGTGACTCAAAAGAAAGACTCTCAAGGATATTTATGAAGCACTTAAGGTTAAACATGTCTATAGCTGAAGCTTGTTATGAGACCGGGGAGGTGGGGGTCTGTGCATCCTTCCTTTTTTTTTCCAAATGAGCAGGTCTCTCCTCCACTTCTTACTCTCCCCTGTTTTATCCTTGAAAAGATTTTTTCAGCTTGATTAAAAATGTAATTATTCACCCATTTATCCCTTAATGCAACAAATAGCCTTTTTTTCTTCAATGGAATAGCGAGTGACGGGTGGTAATTGTAGATCAAGGTCGGGTGCTGGGGAGCTGGAAGGCTGAGGGGAGGCTGGCGCTCGGGTTCAGGCTTTTGGCGGCTGGTTGCCCCTGGACCGCTGATGTGCTGCTCGCAGTGGGAGCTTAAAACACTGCTGATGAAGCCAACCCCTGCTTGCAGCTTATTCTGGCAGTTTGCCCCTGCGCCTGCCGTACATGGCTTGCTCTTTTGTACTTCAGACATCACTGAGTGAATCCTGCCCTCTGCCCCAGGGTCGCCATGAGTGTGGATGTCACTCAGGTTGAGTGAGAGCGAGTGCCAGAGGAGGGCCTGACACTCCAAAAACCACTTCAAACAAACAATTAGTGAATGCTGATATGTGGGGCTACTAGGCTTTAATGAAAGGCCGCCTTGCTGTTGACATGATATTAATAATTAGCGGGGGGTTTAGGGTGATGCAAATGAAAGCCATTAAGGTTTTTCAGGTGATACACCAGAACTTGTTTCTGAACATGTATGGATTTGTAACCCTGTTCCTCCTGCGTACTGGAGCAGCGCTTCATCAGCAATATATACAAAGCCGACTCTTGACAGGGCTTGTTGAGCATCAGTGCTACTCTGCTGCTCCAGAGTTTTCTTTCAGTACAGGCCGTCATCTGATGCAGTCCCCGCTCTGATGACTGCTCACTCCCTTTGTGACTTCAGTGCCTTTAAAAGAGCCACATTTTCCAGCGACAGAGGTGGAAAGTTTTCTCATTTTGCTTTACAACCAAACAATCCAGCATTGTCGATTACCATCAGTGCATAAACCGCTTTGGTATGATGGAGATGACATCATTTTAAACTTTAAACCACAATATAGCCCAAAGAGTGGGTGGGATGTCTAATTTCATCATTCGAATGATAGAAACATATGACTGTATTTGCAAAAGAGAACAAACAGTAATATAATACACATGAATCCAGGACATTTATATTAATCTCCATTACTATTCTATCTGTGTGTGTGTGTGTGTGTGTGTGTGTGTGTTGTAGAGTAAAGAGAAATCTGAATTACAAAATGATCATATTTCTAAAATATGTGGAGTTTAGTTAAGTGTCCATATTTGGCTGTAGATGTCATAACAGCTGTCTAGAAACAGCAGTTACCAGGAAACAACATGTTAATTAATTCAACGTAGATATAAACTGATTGCCATTTTTCTAGATATGAATAATTAATGTGTTTGGGTCAATCACCATGCAGTCTTCTTTTTTCTTTTACATAAAGAATGAAGTATTGATGATTTAAGCATTGCATCATGTAGATATGAGAAAACATCCTGTCTGTTTTTTTCCCCTTCATCTCTTCAAAGAATCCTCTTTTCCACCAGGCAGACGCCTTTAACCCAAAATATCATTAGTACAATGAAAGGGATCTTTGACCAGGATATCTGCTTTATTTTACACTCCTCTAAATCCCAGCTCTGTGCTGCTCATCCTGGTCTAATGGTGTACAACACTGCAGCAATTAAGCAGCTGTTTGGAATTAATCAAATAAACCCACTAAAGCCTTTTTCTGGTTATTTGGTTTTCCCAGAGAGAGCAGAGAAAGAAGACAGCCTTTTGACAGCCAGTGATTTTTTTTTTAGCTCTTCCAGTTGGACATAAAAATCCCCAAACACAGGGACAGGTTTAAAGGTTAAAATATGCATAAAAGTAAGTATTTTCCCTGTAAAACATCATGCTAGCTCCTCCTGTTTACCTCAACTCGGAGTGTGTGAGCAGAGTGCTGCAGGATGGATGCAACGGCAGTGAATAACTGCTCATAATGGATGAAACTCTGTGATTGCAATTACACTGACAAAGAAAATCATCTTCAGGCTGCAGATCTCTGTTGCTAGGGGACCAGCCTGGTGGACTTCTAATAGCTGAGTGGACCCTCAGCAATCTTGATCAATTACTTCACTTAATGATTAAGATCTAAAGAAGGGAGGGCCGCCGCGCTGTGAATTCATTACAGGGTTGAAGTGTGAGATGAACTGTAGTTATAGAGACATAAAAAGAAGATTGACAGGATATGAAAGACATGGAGTCATTATGAGCCAAGTGCTCATGTTTGGAGGAGCAATTAGCAGTTATTGGATTTCTGCAGACCATCAAATGGACTGTGGAACACAATCAATTATAAAGGCAGCATTGCATCATGTCCCATTCTTCGTCATATTCCACGGTAATTCCATGAAGGTTTAGAGTGGGTTTTTTTTTTTTATTGTTTTAGTTTGTTTGTTTTTGTGGTATGATGTTTGAAAACTGCTGACTGGATCTCCTCATGGAAACAGAAATGCAATTCACAATGTATGTGAGCTCATTAAAAATGAAAAAATGGCAGCATTGTCAGTTCTGTCATTTCACAGCAGAGTAATGTAATGGAGAGAGAGGGAGAGAGAAAAAAAAAGGTGTCCCATACAAAAGTCCATTCTGGGCTGAACCAGTCCAGCCTGCTCCATTTTCTGCTCACTTGGCTGGACCACCCAGACTGATGTGGCTACACAAGTGAACATTGTATTCCTCGGGGGAAAAAAAGATCATGTCACAGACCTGCTTTACAGATTCATTTCTTGGCAGAGACAAAATGACTAAGCGACAAAAAGCTCAATACAGCGTTTCGACACCAGAGTTTTCTCTCATGTCAAATAATTTTCACAGGTAATTATAAAGTAAGATAATAATCCATGGCTGTACATTCAACAACTACTGACCAGATTTCTAAAACATGTGGACACACTTGGTCTCTTGGGGTTTGGTGATCACCTCTCTTTGCTTCACTTAAAACACATGAGAGGATTTTCCAAATAAATGAAAGGCCAAACTTAGCAGACATTTGCTGTGGATATTCATGGTCCTCAGACAAGGAAAGCCGAACTTTTGTTGACCCCTTCGTCTTTTCACAATGTCACTGTTTAGCTCTAAGGTTCTACCTGCACACAGTAAGGGTCTGT
>JAPZDY010000024.1:18734357-18797134 GCA_029783645.1 Ctenochaetus hawaiiensis
CACACACCCACACACACACACACACACACACACACACACAATACCACCTTGTGCACTATTAAAGGTTGCTTTATTCTTCTCTGTGTTCAGACCCAGCAGGCCTGGTGATGCTGGAGCTGGGTTACACACACTCAGGCAGGCTGGGTGGGTCACACACACTTGTGCTAACTGCTCCGGTGAGACGCTGGTAGTAACCAGGTGGGCGGAGAAGGTGCTCTGTGAGAGTGGTCCGGCTTAGAACAGCAGCGCCTTTTGTGTCTGCCTGTTTCTGACGGTTATTTATAAAGCCAGTAAACCCGCAGCACATTCCAGGCTGCCACAGATGCAGAGAGAGCTGCACCTCACCCATGTGTGTCCTCTTTGTCTCTGCATGCAGCTCGATGCGTGCAGCCAGGATCAGGGATGACGTTGCTCTGTGCTACTTACATTTAGTCTGAGGAAGAATGCAAAAAAAGCTGAAGATTGTCCTTTATCCAGATTCTGGAGCTGCATGGAAAATCATTTCCCTTCTCCTCCTTTTTTTTCCCCTGTTTTGGCATTTAATTTGCTATTGGCTGTTGCAATTTTATGACCACTGCTTGTGGTCTAGCATGACTCATATTAATGGGAGGGCCGCCTTCTTTGGCAATAGATTCCTTAGTTTAATGTTAGCCTATTACTGATCTTGACTGCTTTCAAAGGTGCAACCCTCTCTCTCTTTCTTATTCTCTGTCCAAAATCTCTGGGGACTTCCTCTTCTGAGTTGGTGGAAAACTTTAATCACATTTCCCTGGACAGCTTTTCAAAACCAGCATGGCATCATGATGAGTTCGGGGGTTTCTTGCTAGCAGGACGATATATTTGCTTTATCTTTGGACTGGATCACTCCGAGGAAATTAGGTCGAATCATTTTTCCATAAGATGCTTACCAAATTAGTTCAGACACACCGGGCACAAATGAAGCTATAAAAAAAATACAGCTTTTGTTCCTTACATTAACAGCTCAGTAGAGTCATTTGAGGTTCATCCTCTTCTTTCTTCTCTTCCATTTTGTTCTGGCTGCAGTTATGTGCAGGTTTCCCGTGGCTGAGTCCAGAGAACTGTTGGAGGAAGTAAATGCACTAAATGACATCCCCTCCCCACCCTTTGAACTGAACTCCATTTTCTCCTCACTACAAAGGTTCCATGAGCTAACGGTCACGAGTATATATTATGGAAGAATTTTAGTGCAAATATGTGTTTCAGGTCTAGATTTCTTTTGTTAAATTGTTTTTTGTGTGCCCTCTAAAAAGATGCATTTTATTTTGTCTACAAACATACAGATAAAGATCTGTTGCACTGGCTCGTGTTTTCCACTCTTCCTCTTTTCATGTCTATAAAAGGAACCAAGCTTTAAAAAACAAAGCTGAACTATGTTTTTTCCCTTACCTTCTATTTATTGGCAGAGTTTTAAAAGTTAAGCCTAATTACAGACCAAAGATGGACAGCAATTAAAAAAAAGTCTTGCCATCTCAACCAAAGTCATGTCTTTCAAAGAGCTGTAGTCCATAAAAAAATATTTGTACGCTGCTTAAAAGTTTGTTTCGGTTGAATCTTATTATATAGTTTATAAACTTTAGTGGAAAGCTTTATTTTGTGGTTAAAAGTCCAGCAGCCTTTTGCACCAGCAGACACAGGCGTGAGAGTAAGATTCAGTGTAAAGTTAACACTTTCTGCTTTGCTGTAGCTTGTTAGTTTCGCACAAAACTTGCCACTTTATTTTGGTAGCTGCCTATACTAACTTTAACTAATTCAGCAGTGATCAATATTGTTGCTGAAGCAGAATGTAGCAAAATAAAAATGAATTAGCTGTTCTCCATCAGCTGGTTCGGAATGAATACATTTAGATTTGCAAAGTGTAGTTTTGTCTTAATTTGGCAGCACAGGCTTTTGTTACATTTGACCTCTATGATAAACAGAAGTAGATGTTGCAGCAAAGAAAAATCAGTTCTTGCAAACTACCAGTAATTTTGAAAGAAGATTGTTTCATATGTACCTGTTGCTACTACCAGCCATGTATAAAACAGTTTTTCCAAAAGTGTGGGAGGGTTTTGTTTTTTCAGTTTTGCAAATTACATCAGACATTTTCTAATGCAATACTGAAAAATGCACATAAAGCTACGCGGGTGGAAACACAGCTAGCGTCCTTGTAAATGTCAAAAGGGATGTTACAGAAAGCTGTTCTCCCAGAATAGCAAAACATTTCCTCCAGCCCTGTGATTAGCCTCTTCCTAACCGTTCTTCCATGACAGCAGTTAATAAGGACTGACACTCTGTTTGAACTCCACATGGTTACTAACTTGTTTGGTTATATGAGTGAGTTGTTTCTCTCAGACTATGTTCAAACTTAGTTATATTTGAACTTACACAGAACTGCCGCAACAGGTCGCTGAAATTTCAATGCTGAGTTTTATTAGAAACAGTAAATCAGATCTGACCTGCTGGCTCATTAGTCTAAGACACTTGCCATCCATTTGCAGCATTGAATGCATTTCCATGTCAAGCTTGTCATTTCCTCCCCATTGTCTTTTGTTTCCTGTCCCTACAGTAAGGCAACTGCTTTCAACCAAACATGCTGATACTGTGTTCAATTGCCGGTGGCTCAAGCTCAACCTAAAAGAGTAAAATCGCAAATAAATGAAAGAGATGTGTTGAGGATTTGCACCAGAGGATTACATCATCTTGTCTAAAAAGCCCCTGAACTCTTGAAATGAGATATCAAAAGAGTCTGTAGGAAACCAAGGCTTAGCAAGGGCTGTTGACCTCTGCCTGCATCCGTGGGAGGCCTCAGATCTGTCTGCTCGGCTTGCGGAGCTGAATTACAAACACACTGCCGAGCGCGCACTTCCCTCTGATGCCGCTCAGCTTTTTTGATGCAGTGGAAGCTTCAAGCGCAGACGATGGATGGCTTACTTTACTTCTGTGAATGGAGATATCGCTATTTTTGTATTCTCGGCTGTGTTTCATTCTGAGAGTCTTTGCAGGTGTGCACAAGACAAATCCCACTAAAAGAGGCTCTTTGGTCTACGGGATGGGAAGATGTTGAGGGGAGATCACTGGATGTTTATGTTAAAGGTTTTTCTCCCTTGTTAGAGTTTTTAGAGGCTGAGACGTTGGTGTCGGGGAGGATCAGGGGTTGCACCGAGGTTATGCATGAACGGATGACATGAAGGCTGCGCTGTTTCAACAGGGCTATTAAAGGCTTGAACTTTGAACCCCTGCTCTGCCCTGATGATCAGCCCTCCACCAGGGTGACATGACCCTGAAAATTGACACTCATCTCTCTTGCCCTCCTCTGTCTGTCTGTCTGTCTGTTCTACCATTCTTTCATCATGTCTGTGTCTGCTCCCCATCAGATGTTTGTTTATACTTCTGAAACCCTCATGATACCCCTTTTCCAACACAACAGTTTAGCAGCTTGTGACAGTAAAGGACTTCACAGTGCTTATGTGAGGTTTCAGGAGCTGCACATGTATGTTCTGGTGTTAAGTTGTGTGAAAGCAGCAGGCGTGTGTTATTAGTATGCAGTTGTTCCTTGAGTTTCACCACATCAGACCAGGCTTGTTCGGACAGTGTGCTCTCGTAAATCGTATCAGCTCCTCAAAGTAAAGTGACACCAGTCAGATTTTCAGCCTGGTGTTTATTGACTTTGCAGCAGACAGGGGTCACTTTACCCTTTAAGATAAAAATGTAACTTTTGCCACATTTTTTAGCAGCACTCGTTGCTTGTTAGTCATTTTATGATTCATCTTCCTTGTTCTGTTGCCTTGAATGATCTGTACTTTAAAGCTTTCCTGGTGGTTTTGCATGTTTTAGCCTTCTAGCTTTGCTGTTTACCATTCTCCAAAAATACCCGAGTTTTCAGATTGTCCTCATATCTGCAAGTAAAGACATTCATTGGAAAAATCCACTCATAGAGACACAAATCTTGTTTTAGATACATAATCCATCCCTTGAAACATTTCATCACCTTTATTTTCTCACATTACGTGTATTGTTTATAGTAATTTAGTTGTGGGTGACACCCTGTTGATGCGTTTAAGGATAATCTTGGATTTTTAAATTGTTGAATGACAACTTTCCTGTGTAAGAACCACTCATATTCATGCAATTGAATGGCTTTCAAACAACATAACTTGTTCAAAATTCCTACTTGACCATGGAAACAGCAGTTGAGAAAACACTTGAAAGGCAATTTAAGAGCTGGTCAGGAGCTTTTGATCGTGCTGCATATTCTCAGCAGGTGGAGCAGCAGAAGAACATTATGTCATATGATCAAAAAGCTTCAAAACAACCACTTATTAGACCTTGAGGAGAGATTCTTTTTGTTGTAAGCAACCAAACTTGTGAAAACATGCTTTCTTGCTCACATCTGAGAATCTGACAGTCCTTCAAAGAAGACTTTTGAAATGAATTCCAGGATGGACAGAAATCATGGTATACTCAAGAAAAAGGATGAAAAAAAAGCAATATGGTAGAGCTGAAACTATAAATTATTAATTCTTCAGTCGACTGAAGGAAAGTAATTAATCCTGTTTTGATAAATAGTCAGTTATTTAAAAGTCTTAAGTGAGATGCTGACCACTCAAACATGAACATGATGTTTTCCACTTAATGTTTTGACACTAAACTAAACTGTTGTGGATTGTTGGACAGAGAAAATATGAAGTCTAAAAAGTCTGGTGTAATATGTTGAGCATTTTTCACTCTCAATTTATTGGGCAGTCAATTTATAAACTAAATATATAAACTGCAGATTCCTTTAGAAAATAATAAGTAGATTATTAGAGTTAGTTGGTAGTTAGTGAGTTAAAAAAATGCAATACATAATTTGAGCTCCTAAAAAGAGCACAGAGCTTAGCTGATCTGACAGTGAGCTTTGTGCGTAAGCTGAGGATTGAGCTGATTTCACGTAAGATTGCATTTGAAACAAGTGGGATTATAGTCAGTGATGAAGTCCTCACACTTGTGGTGTCAAGACATTAAGACACCAGTTAAAAAGGCTGAATTGAGTCACCTCAGGAAAATCAGACACCCCTCCTCCAGTATTCTAGTTGTACCGCGAGGGCTCTTTGAGACCCCTTGGGAAGCTGAAGGAAGTCATAAGAGGTAAAAAAAAAAAAAATCTGCTTTTTTTTCTGCCACCACAGTCCTGACCTGAACTATCTAGAAAATTGATAGATGTTTATTTTGAGGCTCAGCAGGGCTTTGGCTGCAAGCTAAACATTGGACCTTTTTATAGCGACTTATGAGGAGGAGTGTAGCCTCAGGTCTTCTGGCAGAGCACCACAGGTTGTTCCAAGGACTCTGCACGTAACAAAAGGTGACCTGGTCTTTGCTGCCGAGGCCCCTGAGGCCTGCTACACTCTGCCCGAGCTGAGGCTAGCCAGATCAGTAGCATCTTTTAAACTGTTTCTCAAAGCACAGTTGTACAGGGGAAGCATTTTTACAGTGTGCTTTTATGTTCTGGGGTTTATTGCTGTTCTAAGCCGCTTGTCTCCTCTCAATTGAATTTTTATTTCCGTTGTCCTTGTTTTCCTTTTATATGCTCTTCAGTTGATGTAAACGCAGTGAAATTGTATCCCCAATGTCCCAATTAAATTGTGGGAGTCCAGATCAAATTCAAGGACATTTAAGACATTGACCATTTTTTATACATGCAGTAATCAGAGGCTGTAATTCTTTGTTGTTTTTTTGATAACTTAAACAGCTTTGGAAACATTTTGGTTTCTAACATTCTGTTTCTGTTTACAAGGTTTTTCCCCCTGCATCCCTTGACATGTGACTCAGACATGAGGGATATTTGATTTGCATGATGTTGTCTGCAACACTTAATGTGGATGAAATGAAATCTGCACCCAAGAGTCTCTTTAACTGGCCAATATGGGCTGATTGTGTTGGAGAGGGAGCTTATGGGAGAGTGAATCTGTTACGGCATGCTGTGAAAAGGGTTTGGGTGGTGGTGGGGTGGGAGCGTGATAAGTTGAAAGTAAAGCGTGCATAGAGTTGGGCGGGCAAGCAAAGGGGGGGCTCATGAGAGATACGAGAGGGGTCCAGATGTACAGCTGAGCTATAAAATGCATGAGGCTGGTCCGCAGCAGCAGCCAAACAGATGTGACTTTTAATGAGTGTAAGACTAGAGGAGGAAACAGGCTAATGGGTGGATATAAAGTGTCACCATGTGACTAGATGTCACTGTAGCACTGCATGTAGCTAAGGTAATAGGCAGAAAGAGTAAGAATATCCTTTTCCCCAGGAAATAGATAACATTGTTGATGTAACAGCTCATCATTGTGCTCCACAGCCCACAGCAGGAAAAGCTAGATTTGTGGATTTGAAGTTATGTGAGAAGTTGGACTCTATTTCGTGGAACAGAAGATTATTGTCAGGCTCATATGTCTATAAATAGCAAATGTGTGTGTGTGTGCGCGCAGGTTTGTTTGTGTGTATGTTCACACACTGAGGCCTCAAAGTGCTACCTCTGTCAGAAGTTTTATGAAGCAGGCCAGACGCAGGTGTCATTGTGATTTATGAGGCTGCTGGCTGCCTGTGGAGGGTACAGTTGGACCAAAAATACACAGCACCCAGCCCAGTACACAGTGTCTCAATGTCATGGCACTTACTCTGCTTTATCGAATGTGTTCAGAACATAATTCAAGAGCTGAATAGACTATTATGCATTTTAAGAATGAAAATAAAACCCTCAGAAATGCTGTGGTGCATTGCAACTGTGCAAAAGTTGAAAATCATGAGAGATACATGGTGAAATCCTTTGTTGTTAGTGAGAAACAATGCTGTTAGTTCACAGTCTGAAACATGGCACTGATGTCTGCTATAGAGCACTGGCCTCTAAAGACAAAATATTGCTCGTAAAAAGATTAAGGACTCAAAACTCACAAAATAACTTCTGTTGCAACCATAAAGATTTACCTCAAAACCTCTTTGCAAAATCTGCATTTTATGTTTCTCCCATTTTTTGCTGCAACCAGCTGCACAATCTCCTCTTCCTCCTCTGTTAAGGTTCTTTGATGTGAAGATGAGCCAGCTCTGTGGACAATCCTTGTTTGATAAATTGCTACATTTTCTGAACATTAGCAAAAGACCACTTTAAACCCATCTAACACAGCTGTTATTGTCCAAATGAGTCTTTAATTTGACTCTTGGTCTGTTGTGTATGTTATTGGTTGTCTGGTTAGCTTATGTTCAGGATGCCAGGCTCTTTTGGATGTATCTGAAAGTAATTTAAATGGGTTTCCTACTAGAATAACATGCATACAGTTTCTTCCTATGTGTCAGTTAAATATACATAATGCAATGCCAACCAGCCACCAAAACGTAAGGATGTCTTAGACAGATCGTTGCATGTTCAGTTCAGAGTTGCCTTTATTATGCACAAATCACTGATAATGTGTCTGAAATGTTCCCTTCAGATTTCCATAAATATTAATGTGTTGTGCTGTGATGGGATCAGGGATGGAGCTGCGGCTCCAGAAGACTTCCCAGGGCTCCAGAAAGAGGGGGAGTGGTGGGAGTTAAATGCGAGGTCAAACAGAGGTCACAGCAGGGAAGCTGTCTCAACCCTCCACACACCCCCCAGTTCTCCAGGAAACTGGGGTACCAGAGAAACAGCAATTTGGAGGCTTATGGGTAGATTTAATGCACAGTTGCTGTGGGTCTGTTTGCCGAGCATAGCTAATTGAGCAGTAAGTGTAAAAAGCACACGCATGAAAATCAAGCTGTGCTGAAAGGCTTATTCTAATTTGTTTTTTGTCTCATTAATATGTAATGAACTGAAATACCCCAAGTGCAAGGACTTAATGAGGCTATACAAAGTGCTTTGCTAGCAACTACAATTTGTGCATTTATCTGACCAGAATCATTCCATGCTGTATTGGATTAGAGTTAAGTGTGTGTTGTATTACCTTTTGGCACATGTTTTGATTAGAAAAACTCCCAAAAATGTACCAGACTTTCCAGGTCATGAGTTGGCCCGTCATCTGGGAGAGTGTGTAATGCCAGTTTCAGAGGGTCATGCTGAGGTAACTGATAGAGCAGGTCCAGCTGGTCCAGAGCCAGACCAGCCTCATATCGTCTCTATCTGTCTGTCTGTCTGTCTGTCTGTCTGTCTGTCTGTCTGCCTGTTGGACCCTGCAGGCCTCGACTTGATGAAACGCAGGCTGAAGTTAGACGTTGTGACTAACGACTAACTGAGAAGTTTAGACACAATCTTCACACAATAAGCTTCTGTCATCTTGTGCAGAGCATTGTGGTAAATCATTACAGCTGACTTGAGTTACACTTTCAACAGAATTTAATGATTGACCTGCAAAGACTGACCTGAATATCAATAGTAACATGAATATTTCATATTACTTAGAAGTTATTGTTGGTGCAATGTGTCTATATTTATTTGTTAGACATTTTTCTATTTGAAAGTCGCTCTCAGGAAGACTGCTATTCTGACTTCATGTGTCAATGTTAGCAAACCTTGCTAACTAGTATACAAGGTGCCATTTCATTGTTTCAACAGTTCAGTATTCACATTTCCTGCTTCATTTTTTAATGGACAGTCTCTCTCACTAAAGAAATCCTAACTCAGCCAGATCCAGCTTATTCAGACTTAAGTAAACTGTAGTTAGTATTTCAGTAGCTGTCTACATTACTTTAGGTTAAAAAAGTCTTACAAAACTATGAGCTAAGCAGTTAAAAATGTTAAACTGGAAAAAGCCACATTTCATCACTCGTGAGTAAAGCAACACAAGGATAATGCTTTTTTTTACGCATGCTCATGCATTTCTTGAGACATTACAAAAAAAGCAGAGGAAGTGAGTACAACAGCAAATCAGGATTTTCATGAATGTATAACTTGACAAAATGATGCCTGAAATCTCATGATAATCACATGTGAATTTCCAAAGGACTGGTATTTCTAATTTTGTTCTCTTGGATGGAGTGTGTTTCCAAAACGATGCGTTTTTGTGGTTTAATATGTCAATTTAGCATGGATATAAGGCTGAAACAGGGAGAAGGGGGTAGGATTTCAAATTTCTTCCACATTAATATGGATATGCCCTCTGTGTGCGTCTGTGTGTGTGTAAATGTGTGTATGTGTGTTTGTGTAATAGGCTTACACTTTGGTCTTTGTAATGTATCATAAAGAAGGATAGCCAGAGAGAGAAATAAAGAACAGTAGGTCTGTAGGGGGCAGGGAGGCAGGCAGACTGGTCTAAACACCACTGGGAGTGAAGAATGCACCCCCTGCCGTCGTGACCTTTGGCCTTGCCGAATGTAGGCCTCAGGGGCAGCCCACGCCTGGGGTGGGACAAATGCTATTGAGCCCTGGCTTTTTACTCCTTTACAATCCTCTCTGTTTTTTTTTTTTTTTACGCTGCATTTTTTCACTACATGAAAACTTCTCCCCACACAGGGTCCAAGTTTAGATTTAGAGCCTACATTCAGGGGGATGCTTTTGTGCTTCCACACAAGGCTGAAAGGGGGAAACACCCACACCTCCCTCTCCCTCTTTCCCTTTCTCCTTCTTTCTCTCCCTCACTCTGTGTCTCTGTTTATCACTCCCTCATTTTCCTCTTTTTTTTCTGCTGGGTTATTTAGCCTAAGCCCTCTGACATTCTGGCACCTGTTTTCCTCACATTGCTGTTAATTTATCACTGAATTATTAACTAACAGCCCACAATGTGTCTGGCACTCTGTGACATGTCCTGACTTTGTGTGTCTGGGGGGGGGGGGTTGTGGTTGCTGTGGCAACAGGGGGCCTTTATCGAAAAAGCAATTTAGTGAGTGTCCCCCGTCTGCGTTCTGGAAGATCCACCACCAAAATGGCTCAGCTGGAGAATGTTATTGAATTAATAAAATACACAAAATAGCAGCAACATTTTGTGTTGAAGAGGCTTTCTATGAGGCCGTCTGTGTTCTTTCAGCGCAGTATTTTTGTGGAGGTACATTTGCCTGTCAGAGTGGATGTGTGGTGAAGCATGAGCTGCTGTAATGAGAACAGTGGAGTAGCTTGGAGTGAGCGGACTGTACTTTTAGCATTTCAGGAATACAGATGACACTCAAGGAAAAAACATGAAATCTGTTGATAAATATGAGAATTTCCTTTTTTTTTAATGAAGTGACACAAGTAATGCAGAAATTGATAATATTAAAAAAGCCTTCAAGATGAAAGCAGAATCCTAGCAGAGGTTTCTATGAGACTAAACGACACACACACAGCGAAACGAGTTGGAGCTGCTGCATATTAAGAGACAGGTCATGAGTCCAGCGCAGAGGGAGGGCAGCAGCCAACTGTGCAGCTGTCACAGGCTTTGAGATGTGTATTTCACCACTGGGGGAGCCATGGCGGTGAAGACTCTTGACCGGGTAAAGCGATAGTTGGGTCAGAGCAGCACAGATGAAAGCGCCAAGTAACACACACACTCGCCTGCATAACTGCTTTGGCTGAAGTATGGCTAAGAGATGGGTGGGTGAGTGGGTGGGGGGGCTCCCTTTGTAGCCATGAAGAGCAACAACAGGGTTTTGAAGTGGATACAGGCCGTTACTGAGAGCCTCGGGAGCAGACTGCACAGAGGTGGGGTGTAGCATGGAGGAATGTGAGTCTAAAGTTGCTGCAGAGGCCCAGCCAAAAGGGAGTTTGAGTGTTTTATTCAGGAGAAGTTTTGTTTCCCATCTGTCTTTAATGAAGAAAATACAGAATATTTTAGACTTTAACCTGAAAGCTGCCTGACACATGATGAATGGCCTGTTGATGCCGCTGTGAAGCAGCATGTTAGTGTGAATCCGTTTGCAGATGAAGACGTTGTGCAGGTGATAAGCTCGATTGTGTTAGCACCTGCCAAGAGTCAAACCAGAAGTGTAGTCCAGCCTGCTCTCCCGACGCCATACAGTAAATCTATACGGTCAGAGATCACACCGCCCGCAGGCACTGCCAATAAAGAAGTCCCAGTAAAAGACAAATGTTTTTGTTGAGCATGTCTTGAAGGGGCTGGTCAGTCCATCACACAGACAACCTCTCATTTTCTAACAAATAACTTTCACACACTGACCACCAAGATCTGTGGGGAGATGCAGAGACATCGATCGTCTGCGTGTTATCCTCTCTGTGCAGGAGATCATTTTACGAATAAAAACATTTAATTTTATTTTGAAAAACTCTGTCCCATTTGAAGACTTAAATCGAATCAAACTGGAACATGATTTCCTCTGTGTCCTCTTGGAGTAATGTGGAACTCATTACTTGTTATTTCCAAATCAGCACTGCGCGCTGTGCCAAAAAACAACCCCTGACATGAATGAAAAGTCTTTACAAGGAACATTTTTCCATGATAATCAATGAGAAGATTAAATTAAAATCCACTCATCTAATTTGTACAATTATGAATTATAAATATTGCAGGTTGTTTATCTGAATTATCAATTGAAATTTAGTCTCAACCACCATTTTTTTTATACTGTATCCACTGTATTTTCACCATTTGTCCCTCATGTAATACTCAAAGATAAAGGGCTGTCTTGCTATCAGCATCACAGCAGTATACCTCTCATGTGCTCTGTTGTAAAGAGCTGACTCTCCTTTGTAGTGGCACTGTGTTGCAATGAAGCAGCCATGGGAGCGTCTGGCAGACGCCTCAGGCCTGACCAGCTCACTGAAAGCAGATCTGTGAAGAGCGATGGCTCAAAAATTGTAGGTGAATTGGGCACGTTGAGTGATGAAATTTCTTCCACTCTGGTTCTCTCAACACACAAGAGCCACTGCAGCAACCCACCGCTTAGTGACAGGGGCCAAATTTCACTGCAGTACAAGGCTGCAAGGGGTTTCAAAAGGGACTGGGTCAAACCTGAAGCAGATGTGTACAGATGTAAAACTTTAAGCCCCCAAATCTTTCGGGGGTTTTCCACATAAGCTGACCTCCTCTTAAAGAGCAGAGTGTTGCCATAAAGTGCAACAGTGCAAAGAGGCATGAAAGCGATCGCCACGCATGACTTTTAACATGGGAATGGGGATATCTGGGGGAGGGGTTTGTTTCCCTCCTTTTTTTCTCAGTCTCATTGGCTGTTTGGAATTTGTGCAGGTTGGAAACTAATGCATGCATTGATCCCACAATCAAACCATCCTACATCTGAAACAGGATAAGCATTTTCTTTGAGCCATGGGGCATTAAGATCTCCAACCCTGTTATGTGCATGCACTGATCTGCTGGCCCCACAGTGTGCTGATTTGCTCCTCTTCTGGATATGGATCCGCAGCCATGCATGATCCAATTAGCATGATGAACACCGGGCATAGTGTGAGGCTAATGTCTGCATGTCCAAGGGAGTAAATGGATTGTTAGTATGGATTCCAGCTCTCCCTAGAGTCTTGACAGTTGGTGGGCTTTCTACAGGGATTATTGGCATCTTTAACCTAGTGAGTAACTGTATAGCCAAGCCTACTGCCCTACTATATGGTTACACGCTTGTTGATATTGCTAATGAATAGAGGCGCCCTCAGAGAAAGCATGTTGCCAATCCTGGCTATCTTGATGTACTGAATACAGTCTGCAAGCAGTTTGTATGCTAATTAGCCGCTGACTGCTCTGCTGGTCAGAGTTTTTAGTATCTCTTCCACAGAAATGTCTTACAAATTAGAAAAGAGAGCAGCTTGGGCCACAACTAGCAATTGTGTTCATGACTGGTTAATCTGCGGAGTATTTACTCAGTAAATCTTTTTGTCTGGCAAATATCAGAAAATGATGAATAATGTCTCATTTCAATAGTCCAAGATGACACATGTTTTTGTTTCCTCCAACCAACAGTCCACAAAACAAAAATATTCTATAGTATTATTGAAAAAAAGAGAAAAGTAGCTGAATCCTCACAAAGCCTCACAAATCCTCACATTTGAGTGGGAACATGGTTGAGTTCTGAAGTTATTCAATTATCAATAAAGTTGAGGAAACTTTTGTGAGGATTAGTTTGACTTTTTAGGTATATTCATATAAATATGAACGTTCAACAAGCCTAATTTTGTCCTAGTGAGGACTATAGACTGGAAACAAGGAAAAAAATGTAAAGTTTACAAATTAACACATATATCTTGTCTTTTTAATGGTGCACAAACCTAATTATGTGATTTTGTGGGGGACTGTGCCAGATTATTTCATGGTGGGGTTTTGTTACATTTGTAGAGAGACAGGCTAGCTGTAGGCTAAGCAAATCAGCTGCAAGCTAACTCCTTCATAACTTAAAGATAAGAGAGTGGAATCAATATTTTCATCAAACTCTCAGATTAAAGGCAATACATTTTTCCTGAAAATATTCATTTTATTATTCTTAGCTCTACATAAAGCAGCACATAAAAAAAACACTTCAATTGAAATGAGTCCCATAGCAGATTAATATAACCTGACAAATATCCTTAACACCAATTCCCCAAGGTGGGTGCAGTTTCTCAAGCCAAGTAAAGAGGGCAGGTTCGACAGTGTGATTTATGTGTTTTTTTTCTTTTAGTACAGCATATCATGTCACACTCTGTGTGTATTGTCTCAGCTATAATCACCAGCCAGCAGCTCTCAACAATGAAACAGTGTTTGGGGAAGTGGATCACTGTCGCATGTGGTAATAATGTTTTCTACTCAAAAGTGCAGACATGGGAGAGTGCTGTTACTGTGAGAGGTATTATTTTCAGAATTTTTTGGAGGAACTTTTGAATATACAAATAGAAGACCATGAAAGATCAGCTGTGACAAGGGTGAAATTTCCCCATTTCCACCCTAAACAAGTAAGATGAAATCTTGACTCTCAAGGTGCTGTAATCCATTTTGTGTGCAACCATCTCCCAGACATGTTGCTTTTGTTGTTACAAGGTCACTCTTTCCCTCCCAAGAAATCATAGCAGCCCTTTTATTGTAAAGGCAGATCTAAAGCCTCGAAGGATTTAGCATCCATCAGGGCTACTCTGATCTGCAGCCAAATCACCAGGCAGACATGATTCAAGGATGCAGTAAATTAGTGGCAAGACAAAAAGGAGGAGGTTCTGCCTCTGAGGTTGCAACACAAATCCTTGAGCTGCTCTCTTGATACTGCAGCATAAGAGCACTGAAGCTACTAAGAATGCCATAGATTTGGTACGTTAGCAGTCATCTCTCTCTAGTCTCAAAATAAGTATCCATGCTAGTAGCAGCATGTCAGCAATGTTGATATTAACCTACATTTTCATAAATACCTGTGTACATATGGGCAAGACCTTGGTTTTGTCCTAGCAACCAAAAACCCTGCAAGTGCAAGTGGGTGTTAGCTCAAAGCAGTTTATTTTAATGTTGGAAAAGCAGATGTTTTTAGATTCAGTGCATGTTATTTGTCATTCTTTGCACATTTGTCTATTTTTTTTTTTTAAATCATATCATGCTGTCACATACCTCAGTTTGCATACCTCTGGGCCTTGACATCCAGTACATTTCTTGACGTTTTAGTGCAAGTGCAGAAACAATCCCCGTTACACTCTGCTTTTTTTTTCTCTCGATTCCCGCTCACACTCCCTAAGCTAAATCCGGCTCTCAATCTCACATCATCAGCCTGGATGACAGCAGGGAGCTGAGTGAAATGGTGTCGTGCACGTTAGCTCTCGGAGACAGTCGCAGTTAATGCCCCAAACCCCATCAATTTGTGAGCTGAGATTGAGTTTCCAGAGCAGCATGGAGCGTGTGGTAAAACTGTTGACTGTGGCAGACGCTGAAGTTTGCTTTTGACCGACTTCCAGACCAACATTGTCGGGAGGCTCCGGGTCGTCTTGTCCATTGGACGGACCGTCTGACCTCTGCTGTCAGAGAAGGCCTGCGGTCGACCTCTGGCGTGCGTATGACAGCAAATGTACAATACAAAGAGGAGAACCAGTATGAGTAAAACACACACTGTGCGAGGTTCCCTTACCTCTATTCATAGAATCTGTGTTGCAGTGAAGTCACCGTTTTCACAACAAGAGCAACAAAAGGTTTTCATTAACCTGGAGCTTAACAGAAACTCAACTCCAAGCTTACTCCACTGAGTCTCAAGACGAGCAGGGCTCACTTCATTTGGCAAGCAGCCTTTTAGAACAACTACTGCAGCATCCAGACAGCACAAATCATTATATTATATCGCTACTTAGGCGTTTGGCTGCATACAGCGAGCAATAAATTTGATAGTACAGTAATAAATGTGTTTATTTCTTTATTTTCTCTTCTTTGAACCATTTTGTTACCCGTCTATTTCTAGAAAAATTCCCTGCAAAGTCATTAATGCTTGGTGATTAATAAAGCAGCTCAGAAATGGTAAGATATAGGATAAATAAATGAAAGGTTGTTTCTCCCCTCAGCCCTCCTGTCTGAATGTTGTGAGCTGGAATGGGTCCTCTGGCGAGGGATCCCCTTCTTCTGTACTTGCTGAAGCAGCAACGCTTCACAGTGCAGATTGCCGCTCTTTACAAGACACGGCTCTTTTCTATTCAAAGCGTAGGACTCTTCCCTCTGATATGGAAAGTGAGTCTCAGATATGTGAAATGCTTGATCTGCTCTTTGATGTTAAGGAGTACACTGATCGCTGAACTCTATAAATAACTGTGGTTCATGCACACATTTTCTGCAATAAAGATTCTTCCCTGACTTTATGAGGCCATATTAATATCAACTCATCGTATTAGAGGTATTATGATTAAACTCAAGGCCAGTGGGTACATTCATAAATGCCTATGAAAGTATGGATCGTCTCACAGGGCTCAAATTTCCTCTTTACTGCAGAGCGAAAAAGTGGTTCTTTTTTCGGCTGCATATCCTCTTTTACTCGTATTCATGACCCAGCAGGGACAGCATGAGTTTGCTCCAGTTCAGCCTCTTTAAAGTGCAGCAGAGTGCTTCTCACCCTGTGCTAGTTCACCTCAGGGCTGACTGCACTCCTGTATTTTTTATTCTACTTTCTAGTCTCCTGAGCCTCTTTTAAACAACTGAGAGGGTGTTTGTCCTATAAAATTTATATGGGGTTAGTTGACATTTGTTTCTTTTATATTGTCTTATTTCAGGGAAACATACTATAGCTGCACTGAGGACATAATTTTAGAGCAGTTTTAACAGGTTATAGAAAATGAAATAAATGTCAAGGATAAGGCGTTTCAATTTACTTTCTTTATTGAAATCTCTTCTCATTTTTGCTCTCTCTTCAGATGAAGCTGTGGAACAAGTACAAGGTAACCAGTATTCCATCTCTGGTGTTTGTGGATGCAGCCACGGGGAAGGTGGTGTGTCGAAATGGTCTGCTGGTGGTCAGAGATGACCCCAAAGGTGAGATTGGCAAATGACACACACACAGAGACACTTGTAGTGTGTTATTAGTGAAGACATCACACTGATTTATTTTTATTCCCTGACCTCAAGCTCCGACCTTAATCCTCTTTACTGAATGGTTAACCTCAACCCCAACCTCCAACCTTTCGACCCAAAAATCCCACTTCTTAATAAGGTAACACGGAGACGTTTTGGGGTCAGAAGGACAGAACAAGATCGATCAACTTCTCACACACTGTGTCATACGTTTGTAACTTTAGACTCTCAGGGCTGTGGGTTGATGGGTGAGCTTTCTAACTAACAGGCAGCAAGACAGTGACATTCACTCCCTCTGGGTTCACATCAGTGTGTCTGCTACACCACCTGTCCCCCATAAAACAGCAGCAGATGGAAACTAAAACTCCCCTCAGGCAAAATGGCTGAAAACTTAACTGTAATAGAAAATGTGCATTAATACTGTTGTGTTAATGTTAGGCGTTGGTCACTGGATTAGCAGCTGCTGGGGCTTAATCTGCAGTCAGCTGCCGTTATTAAACCATTGCAGAAGAAGAGTGTAAACAACATGACATGATTACAATGAGGAGTGACAGTCAGACCTGAGATGTGCTGGAAACATGGCACATTTTGTTTGTTTCATTTATCAGTTTAAGGAACCTTTTTTTCCCCTCATCAGTCCACACTATGGATGTATTATAGGAGCCCAAAGATGGCTCCCATTCACATAAATATTAACAGCCTGCCAACCACATCAGCCAAAAATGTGTCCCAGCTTCTTGGTTTGCTTCCAAGTTGTGTGTCTCATTGCACATATGCAGTACAGTTTCTCTCTGGCCCATAAACTTTGCATTTAGATGAGGTCACACACTCTTAAATCACTTTTCTGAGCAAATGTGCAATCTTAAATATTTTTAATACGTGTGATACAGAGTAATTGATCTTGTTTGCAGTTGGAGATGTCCTTTCAGCGTGTGTTTGGTTTATAAATGGGAATAGGAAGCCAGGGATGAGTGTCATCACTCCACAAAGGATTAAATTTTGGGGGGTTTTTTGGCAGTAAGTTAACTTTTTTTTATCTCTGGCATTTTAAGTTTACGTTCTTATGTCCAATTTAAAAGTGTACATAAAAACAGGTGTCCACCATGTACCACCATTTGTCTCTACAGTTGCTCAGAATGGACAAACCAAACACTGGCTCTAAGAAAAAGCCTTTAGCATTTTTTGCATTTTTCACAGGTCACGCACCCACTGTAGGTTCTCCGATATGAACGGAAGGGGAGGGTGAGCGGAGGGATATTTAATCGCATGCAGTCTGTAACTTTACCATTAGACTTCACTAAATCTTACGCACCGAACCTTGAATGTTACAGTGCTATGAGTGGTAATACAATAAACCTTTAACTCTTCCACAGTTCAAATAAATATAGTGGAAATATTTCTGCTTGAAGTATTTAATTTACCAGAATGTAATTGCACTGTGTAGCTCAACAAAATGAGAAAGGTAAACTTCAAAAATTCCAGTAACCCAAAATGTAAAGAGTGTGGCCACATCTACGTACACACAGACACAACTCTCAATCTCCATAATGATGTTTACAAGTCAGAGTTCTCTGTTGAGATGCTGCAGTGCCACATTGTTCAACATTTGGCTACAAAAAATTTTGCAACAACTTTATGTTGATGCTGCCCTAATTATGGTGCGTGCATGAATATTGCAGCGTGTCCATGTCTCACTCCCTCAACTGCAAACACTGTTATTTCTGCACTTTGAAGTGGAGGCAGAGAATTAACAAGAGTGTGCATGCATTCCTTTCCTGTGCAGAGGACGTCCTTTGTGGCTGCGAAGATCTCAGTGTTTTAAAATGTTGCCTCTCCGGACCCTGTTAGGTCAGCATGAAAAAAAAAAAATTGCCACTTGTCATGTGAGATGGGAGAATAGCGGCACTGTGGCAGCGCAGCGGTGAAGCAGAATGGATTTCACATGATTGTGACAGATTTTGCAGCCTGGTTAATGAAAGCCAGTCCAAGCCTGCAGTATTATCCACATTTCATTAACTGTTCTTCCAAAGGAGACGAGTTTAATCACTGGCCAAAGCAGCAAATACAGGCACAGGCACTTGAACTATAATGCGTTGCTTTTGAAGAAAAACAGGCCTATTTGTACATTGTGATATATTCTCATATTCCCATAATTTGAGAGACTGAGAGCAGTTTCTGATGTGACAAATCACTTCAGCTACAGCAGCTACATTAAGGAGAGGAAGAGGGCACTAAAAGTTGGCGTACATGGAGACTGGGAGGGGCTGGTGAACGATTCAGGACCCTCTGCCTTTCACTCTTCATGAAAGGCCTTGCTTGAGTGGCGGCAGACTAGCCTGCAGCGCAAAGATGGAGTGCACTTTTACAATCAGGACAACAATAAAAGGCCGCAGCAGCGCAGTGCAGACGTGTCATTCCTGCCTAATGAAGCCCTAGACAACCACGCTTGCATAAAGAGGCCATTATGGACAAGCCATACAAGGTTTTACTTATGATTACCTCCTTTTTGATTCGGCAGGACCAAATGCATCTGTAGAGCTTGATGGTAACAATGAAGACAGCTTGAAAAGGAAATGAAAAGTGTGGAAGAGAGCAAGAGGAAAGTATTTCTGATGACCTTCATTTGCTTGAGAGGCAACGCTTTCAGTCAGCATTAAAACCATATTTTGAATCTGGTATCTGTTTCCAAGAGCAGATGTCGCAAAAAAAAAAAAAAGCCTGAAAGGAATTATCCATGACAAGCATACGCGACTTTGTAATATCTAACTGCAGTGACAGTCTCTGGTTTAGAGATTGATTAGTTGATCATTGATGCATTTACAGAGAATTCATCTGCTATTACTTTAACAATTATTTTTAAAAAAGCCCAAATTCTCCCGTTCAGTTTCTCAGATGTGAATATTTTCTGGTTTAATGAAAGGATTAAACAAAAAAGTATCTGACAGATGAATCAATAGCGAAAATACTTGTTGGTTGCAGCCCTTTCAATCATTAACCAGTAAACTGATCACTGAGAAATTGTGCAGACAGTTGTGGTCAAAAGAGGATGGTACATAATCATTTTTTGAGGTTGACATTTTTGTTTTTAGTAAAATGTCAAAACAACTACTGGATAATGGATGGATGGAATTTGTTACACACGTTCATTCTTCCCTCAAGATAACTTGTCATTATTTTAGTGATTGACTGACTTCTCAGTTAGTGCCATTATACGGTTAAAACTTGAATTTGTGCAGTGTTGTGGTTCATGACCAGAGTCTTGCAAAACTAAGTGCATTTCCACCAACTGCAGCTACACTTTGTATTGAAGCTAAATAGCATTAGCATGTAAAACTCAGATAGTGAGCAAAATAAACATAATGTCTTTTAAACATCAGCATGTTAACCTTGTTGTTGTAAGACATGTTAGCAGGCTGCTGTTAGCATTTAGCACATAGCCCTGCAGTGCTTACATGCAGCCTAGCAGAGCTGAAAGCTTGGCCGTAGATTCCTTGTCTTGTTTCTTTATCTTTCTTTTGTACATTTTTTTTTTCCTCTCATCAATCCTTCCTTTGCCCAATGCCACTCTCCTACCCTCTCCCAGGCCTGGAGTTCCCCTGGGGACCGAAGCCATTTGCAGAGGTGGTGGCAGGGCCTCTGCTCAGGAACAACAGGCAGACAACAGACAGCAGCTCTCTGGAGGGACACTACGTGGGAGTGTATTTCTCAGCACACTGGGTTGGTAAAAAAAAAAAGAGAAGGACAAAGATTTGTAGATTTTTACTTCTCTGGGTTCCTAACTCTGTCTCTAGGTGGGAAGAAAGGGCATCGCCTGCAGAGCGAGCAGGAAGAGACAGAGCAGTGAGCTGAGACAGATAAGAGGGAGGAGCAGGGGGGTGGAGGTGACTCCATTGTGTTTGTGTGTTTACATTAACCGTGGTCGGCTATCCCTGTCAGTCCTTTGCCCGCCACCTCTTGCCCTTTTTAAAGAAGATATAGGCGACCACGCCCCACTGACATCATCACTATTGTCCCTTCTACGGCTGGACCTGCTGATATCCAGTAAAGGTCATGACTCAGTAATGCATGAAAGGCGTTATATCATCAGTGGACTGTTCCTGATGAGATGCAGCACATGCTCTACAGAGGCCAGTCATCCTAGCAGCTGCCAGAGCCGCAGCCTCAGAGACCGACTCTTCAGAACGGTGACGCCTGAAGGCTGGCTCACACCCCAGACACACACAAAATTAAAAGGGACAAGTCACAAAAGCCATTCCAGGAGTTTATTTGTAGCGCTTTTACACCACATTCCCCCTGGTTACTTGTGTAAATCTATCTGCTATTAAAGTAATTTTACAAACATAAAATGCCAGCACCTGGCTTTGGAATCCATTTACACAGAAGTGCATGTTAAGTTCTTTTCCCCTCAATGTTCTAGGGAGCTGGAGTGGCCTGTGGCAGAGAAACATGACCTATATTTTACTGTGCATTTACCTTTTTCCCCTGCAGTGCAAGGGAATGTTGCTTTTTACTCATTTGCTAAAAACCTAGTTCATCTGCAAACAAAAGCCTACATATGTTGACTCTTTCGGTGCTTTGGCTCTGACACGACAGCATATAAACTCTAATGAGTATAGAGCACATGACAGTGTCTATTTCTATAAGCAGCTGAGGAAGAAGTCATTTAATGAGCAGTGAATTGATCGAGACTTTGTGCTGCTTCACTCCCACTAACTCCCACTGTCCCTTTGTGTAGGTATGATGAGTACCTGTGAGGGGATCAATGAAAGTGCTCCACATTGTGCATCTGCTTGAATGGTTATAAAATACTGGCTGCACCCAGTTGAAAAAATTGGAAAAGTGGATATACTTTGCCACATGTTAAACACTATTAATTAGAATTTATTTGTTTCTGTTAGAAAAGGGCCACATTAATAAAAGATATGAGACATTCATATACTGGTGTATAAACATACTAAAACCTACATTTATTCACATGTATGTGATCCAAATAAAAGCCTGTGCAGAAGAGTAGAAAGGTGGTGTCTGTGGGACTGTCACTACGTCAGATTTCACTACATAATTATTGTGGCTTAAAGAATTCACATCCACGATATTATTGCATTTTAAGAGAAAAATAAGAAAAATGCTACTGCACAAAAGTGTAGAAGAAGCACTTGTAATTGTTGTGTTTATCCCCAGTGGCAACTAAGATTAAGTTACATTACTGCCACCTACTGTACCAAAGCAAGAATCTTAAGGAACAGATATGCATTATTTACACAATATTATCATAGGTGCATTGACACAATGTAATAAATTTAATGTTCAATTTTGAAATAACACATTTATCACTTATACTAGCATGAACACATCTAACTAATGCACTGATAATCATCACTGAAAGTTTTTAATTTTATTTATTTAGAAAACAAATGTGTTCAACCAAAAACTTGCATTGATGGTATGTAAATATTTCATGGGTGACTACTGGTGCTACTAGAAGCTAAAGAAAATATGCACTACATATGATTAATAGATTACAGCATTTACAAGTAATAATTCACAGAATCAGATAATCGTATTATGTATTACTTTAGTGTAGCCTTTCTCACTAGAAAACAACAATAATTGAGGTGATTTATAACATTAAAACAACCAGAATCTTAAAGTGAATCTGTTTTAATGTCTTCAAAACAAAGTTAGGGCAAACTTTTCCCAACACCTTTTTAACCAGAGTCACTGAAGTTCTTTACCCTGTCTGATGTGAATGTTCAGTGCTTGTATTTAACTGTGTTTCTCACCAATGGGAAAGCTGGCAGACAGAATACAGAGCACATGAGAGAGAGAGAGATGTTGGAAGGAAAGACTGGTCTGTTTTGCTTTCTGCTGCCATAGCACTCTGATGTCATCTTAATGCCAGTCATACCACCGCCCGCCCTTTGCCTGGAGTGAGTGTGTGCTCTTCAAACACTCTCTCACACACATTTACAGAGATGCAAAACTCTCCAGCTAGACGCTTTCAGCAGGAATAGAGTTTTAAGAGGTACAGGCCATATTTGAAAAAGCTGGATACAAAACAGCAGAGATTTGCCAGTTTAAGTTGTTTGGTGACATAGAAGAGAGAAGTACCCAAAGCAATGACATCATTTTTGTCTTTATGTGTACTGTGTGTTCATGCATTCGCCTCCCCCTCCCCTGTTTCTCTCTCCGTCAGTGCCCGCCTTGCCGTAGTTTGACACGGGTTTTGGTGGAATCGTATCGAACTGTCAAAGAGTCGGGCCAGAAGTTTGAGATAGTGTTTGTCAGCGCTGACAGGTACGACTGACACACACACATCTGTTTCTCTATGTCAAGGTCATAAATAATCAGTCTGCTCCACTCAGCTGGTAATTGACACCATAGATTCACCGTCTGTTGTGTTGCTGTTTGGTGTTTTCCAACCACCTGCAGGTCAGAGGAGTCCTTTAAGCAGTACTTCAGCGAGATGCCCTGGTTGGCTGTGCCATATCCCGATGAGGCCAGACGATCGCGACTCAACAGACTCTATGGAATACAAGGTATTTACCAGCTACCTCTCTATTGTTAACGTTGCTTTAGATCTTCAGTTTGAAAGGAGAGTGTTTTTTGCTGCTGAGCTTTGTCATGTCACACTGAAACAATGGAACAATGGCTGACAGCTCTTTGTACCGGGCAGGCAAACCGCAGCACAGATTGCCCTGCAGCCTTAGGAATGTGGGCCGGTTATCCAGCTTATAGTCTTGTTCACCACGGAGGTGCTGTGCCCCTCCCTCTGCGCCTAGTTCTCTTCTCCTGATTCACTCCTCTGTGTGTGTGCAGAGGACTGTGGATGAAGTTAGCGAGAACTGGCTCTCTCTCAGGCCTCTCTTGCAAAAAAAATGTGAAGAATGCACAGAGAACCTAGTCAACGCTGCTCCCCCCTCTCCTGCACTCAAACCCAGGCAGTTTATGATGGCCCCCTACCTCTGTTGATTTCAGTCCACATGCACAGGCAGGAATGCACTCGCGCACATTGTTTGCACTTGGATGGTCTCTGTTTCTGATAAGGCTGTTAATAAGGCAAGGAGATTAGAATCAGAGGGATGATGGGAGCCAGTGACGTTAAAAAAAAAAAAAAAGGAACAACAGAAGTGAAAGCAGACAGAGCCGGAGAGAGACAAAATGTGCTCAGAAAAGGCCCAAAACCTCCTGGAAACAACAGAAATCTCAGTGGGAGAGTGAGCAGAGCAGTTGAAAATTAACTGAAATGACCTTAAGTACCTCCAGCTCTTGTTTTTTGCCTCCCTTCTGTTCTTCATCTTCTTCTCACACCATCTTCACCTCCTCTGTCTCCCTTACCAGGTATTCCCACACTGATTCTGCTGGATGCAGAAGGTCACATGATCACACGACAGGGCCGTGTGGAGGTGCTGAACGATCCAGAGTGCCGGCTCTTTCCATGGCATCCTCGGCCAGTGCTCGAGCTCAGCGAGTCCAATGCCGTGCAGCTCCACGAGGGGCCCTGCCTCGTCCTGTTCGTGGGTGAGTGGATCCTTCAGCTCCACATGGGGCTCAGTGTGAATGAAGTGGCATTTAAGTGGAGCATATTGAATGTCACAAAATTCTTTTAGTGTTAAAAGGTCTAAAGGGATGTTCTAGTATTTATCTATCTATTTATATGCTAATAGAGAAGGTGAACAGAGACAAAATGTAGGAGACACGGACATTAATGCATTAATTTGCTCCTGGTTTTGTGAGGGTTTAGGAGGGCTAATTGTCAAAGTTGGACGGGATAACAAAAGAAGATTATAAGGCACCAAATAGAGTGGTGACCCTCAAAAACTGAGACCATCCTGGGGTCTCTTGAGGTCAGACTGGTTTAAAAAAACAAGATGGAGACCATCTGTTTGGTTCCTTTAATGTGCACATGAATCCGTCCACCAGTCATTTCCCCCTCTTGCTTCCAGCTCCACCTCTTTTGTGCATTTTCTCTGTCCCATTTGTCTTATTTTATTACTCTAGACATCATTCTTTGTCTTTTTCTTGGTTCCTTCAGACGCTGAAGAGGAAGGTGAATTGGAGCCAGCCAAGGAGCTCATTCAGCCAATAGCAGAGAAGCTTATGGCCAAGTACAAAGCCAAGGAGGAGGAAACGCCGCTGCTGTTCTTTGTGGCTGGAGAGGTGAGATAAGCCACTCGAGGCTCCTCACAACAGAGTGAAATGCCACTTTACACAACCTTTCAAAAACTTGAAATTGTTGCTTTTTTTATAACATACAATAACTTAATCACAATCTTTGGTCGTGCTGTCTTTTAGCTGTGACATGTACTGTGTCAGCCAATATTTCTTTTTGACATAAAAAGTTAATAATTCGTGCATTACTAGAAACCTGTGGTTTGGGTTTTTTTTTTAACAAAAAAGACCAGAATATGTAGGAAGCCAAGGGACCTTTAACTGTTTTAAATCCTACACACTAGACCTCATAAAGGACTGTAAAGATATAGTGTCCACTGAGCAGGACATTTAACAGCGGAAAAACATAGGAACTCTATATACCACTTTATATGTTTATTAGTTGGGCTCTGATCCGTATCCCCCTTGGTTTGGATCTGCACCAAACACCTTGGCCACTGTTAAAACAGCAGCATTAGAGCCCCCTCTCGAGCCTCTTGAACCTGCAAGAGTGACACTCACTCCATCCATTACCCAGAATTCAACTGGGTGCCCTTATTATGATGGGTAAAGCCAGAGCGTGCCAGCAGACTTTCTCTGCTCCCTCAGACTGCGTCAAAATAATCCCTCCATCTCTCTCTTTATCTCCTCCCAGGTCATACTTGTGTTTTCATAGGAGTTTTCATAACACATTTTATCTCATGTTGTTCTGTCTCGACCTTTCCAGAGCTAGTGGAGTTAGCAGCAGCAGTTAGCAGCAGCAGACATAATTACCAGATTAGCTACATCTCTCCAGCTCTCCTTCCTCCCAGTTCTCTCTGCCCAGCAATCTGGAAGGACTGCACTCGGTTTCTCGTGTCAAACATCAAGGGCAGGCTCAGGTTTCGGCCGCGGGGTTCACACATGTGCTAACCGTCTGACCCCATGTGTGTCCAAGGCAGCCCCACCCTGATGTCAGCCTTGAAATGTCACTGACATACATACCCAGAACGAGAAAAGCATAAGTTTTGTGTTTCGTGTTCATTGTCTACATGCCAATATTTCTCAGACATAATACAAAGAAACACTGTTCACTGCAGCTCGTAGTGATCCAGGAGCGTCTTGTGTTCTTGCTGCAGTCTGAGTTTGCTTTGTTTCCCTTGTGGCACACATGCTAAGGCAGATATTTTTACATCCATGTAGCAAAGGTATAATTTCCTGGCTCTTGTTCAGCAGGCTGTGAAATCACCGGGGTCCATTTCCAGATCGGGTTCACAGTCAGATATCACTTCCCGTTCAGGCGTTGGTGGAGTGAAGCTTCCAGGCTCTGGGCTCACACTCTTGCACGTTGGCCCGGGTGAGCTCTGGTAGCTGCACTCTCCTTTGCCAGGCCAGCTGCTGGGTTTTCTGTGTCCATGAGACAGCAGTATGTTGGCAGTCTCTCAAGGGGAGGCTGAGCAGTCCAAGCTGAGCAGAATGACACAGGATCTTGTTACCCTGCTGGAAAAAAAAAAAAAAAAAAAAAAAAAAACATACGCCATAGAGACGTATGCTGACTTATAAACGCTGAATGAAAGATCTTTTGTTCTCTCATTTCTGCTGTGAACTGGCTGTTGCATGCAGAATGAACTGTGGCGGTGTGATCCAGTAATATAGTTTAATTGATTTTTTGTGGCAAGCAGCAGTGACTGTGATTCTACTCTTTGGCACTTGATTTTCCCATGTTTGATTTTGTGTGAGTAAAGCTTGATGAAGACAATATTTTTAGCCACGCTGGCGTCGTGGCTTTGGAGATGGAAATGTCACCCGCTCTCTTGGTCTGTCAGTGGATATGCCACTTTGGTTCACAGTGAAATTTCTCAATAACAGGATGCCATTAATATTGTACAGACACTTATGGCTGCCAGAGGACGACACTCAGATGTCTTTTGTGATCCATGGCTCTTTCTCTAGCGCCACCATGAGGTTTACATTCAATTTTTTTAGTTGAATTTTTTAACATAGCATACACATTCATGGTGCACAGAGAATGAATCCTTATCACTTAGGTCAATTGTGATGATTGATAAACTTTTCTTTCTAAGTAAAAATGCTATAAATTTGATGGTATCCGGCTCTCGAATGTTAAAATACAGTAGTGTGAAACCAAAAACCATGCAATTTTTTCATATTTTGGGCTTTTATATTGTTCGCTGAACAAATTAAAAAAATTTGCAGGGTATTTGATAATATGAAGATATTACAAAAAACATGAAATTGCATTGATTGTAACAGGCCGTGTCATAGAAATTATATATATATAAATATATATATATATTTTTTTAAAAAATCTATAAAAAATCTGTTATGGTATTTTAGTTATGAAAAGTGCATCTAATATTTTTAAGTCACATAGATTTTTGTGTTTTTATCCTTTTATTTTTTATGTCAGGCTGAAAGATTGGGACTTAACACGCCAAATGTATTTCCCCTAATTTAACTGTCACTTCCGACATTTACTCACACCAAACAGCATTAAACACTGATGAGCAATAGCTGCTGAGAATATCTGGAATTTCATAATGGTGGGTTTTTCCTCAAGACATCAAAGCTAGCCAGTGGGATTGACACAGCCGTGGCCCAGAGGCCAGTGGGGAGGGTTTTTATCATTCTCAGCTCAGGCCTTATCAGATGGTCATCGTCTGTGAAATGCCACAGTGCATCAATAATCAGAATAAGCCTGACACGGCCCAGCAGGTTCCACGCGGTAAACACACACTGAGCCTTATCACAGCTGTGAGTGTGGGCTACAGCAGAGAGGCCCTTTGTCTTTTGTGCTGTGTGCTGAGCTGCAGAGGGCGGGGGGCCTCTGGAATGGCTGCACCTCACTAGAAGCAGTTTACACAAGCAGGGAAGCCAAACAAAAGAAGATGCATGACTTCCTACGGGGGCGAAGACTGAGCAGAGATTACATCTTCTCATATCAGAGAGGCTAGAAAATGCCACGGTGACAGATTGCGGAATTTCTCTCTTTGTGGTTTCTTTACACCGTGTGCCCAGATGATCTATAATCTACGCTCAGTGTGGCTGCAATTGAGCATGCATGACAAAGCTTTTACACGCAGGAGAATCGAGCAGTATTTCACTCATAACTGCATTGTCTTTAGCGACAGCTCACATCTGTGGCCATTAGGTGGTCGATGTATGGTGATTTGCAGTGTAATAAAATGGGCTTCGTTCAGAGGAAGTTAGCTGCCTACAAAAAAACACACACACTGCAACTCATCTGCTCCATCTGTTAGCAGTTTTGCAAAGTAGAGGTCACAGACTTCATCTTGGCATACTTATCCTTTTTAGGTAGCAGCCAGCCAGCCTATTCAGTGAGAAGTCTGAGGGCTGATTGTGTGGTTTGATCCATTTAGCAAGAATAACTGTGGATTTTCTCAAACAGGGGGGACACAATAAAGAGGCCTGAAAGAAGAGAACACTTGAGCGCTATATGTAGCAGGAAATCCATCCAAAGTCACTTTATCTTTGACTTTGTTTGGACAAAACTCACACTGGCACATAAATCAGTAACAGTATTAACATCAGATGCGCTGCCTCTATCAGCAGTCCAGCTCTTTGTTGCAGTGCCACCCTCTGGCCCTTTCTTGTTAGTTCTGCATTTTCAACATAATCTTTTCCATATGAAACTGATCTATAATCTTTGTGAGTCTCCTCTGAGCCAGCAAGCTAAGCCGAAGGAAATCAGGTCATGCTGTTATGAGGAGAGAAAAATGCTTCAAATGATAGTAGCTGTACACACCTAATAAGTGAACTTTGTGACCTCACAAAGCACAACACATGAAATCTGTTTGACTCAGAGAAGATACGACCAGAATAAAGGATCTCTTTTAGGGCAGGAATGCCAATTTCCAAAAGCACTCCCCAATGGAACTCAAGCTGAATGACGAAAGGATTGTTTTTTG
Source organism: Ctenochaetus hawaiiensis (assembly GCA_029783645.1). Lineage (NCBI taxonomy): Eukaryota > Metazoa > Chordata > Actinopteri > Acanthuriformes > Acanthuridae > Ctenochaetus > Ctenochaetus hawaiiensis. Next base: position 18,762,802 of record JAPZDY010000024.1, read on the forward strand.
TTTTTTGTTTTTTTTTTTGTTCAGTCTCAATAATTAATGGCCTTTTCAAGCATGTTGAAGGTTGCTGCCTGCCTGCTCATTTCTGTTACCTGTGGCTACAGGAGTTGTAATCCTGACTTGTTATAGGGTGAAAGTTGACATCAAGCCTCGGGCAGAACATGGGTGAAGCCCTTTCAAAATAACTGCAAAGAAATGAAACTGGAATCCTCACCAAACCCGGCAGCAATTTATTTGTAGCAAATTCCTTTACAACTGAGCGCTGCTCTCTCTCCTGCCCACGTGTGCTGTTCAAATACTCTGTGATGACGCTTCTTTCTGACATGAGTGAGCTTTTGAAAAGGGAGAGATGTTGTCGGACCCCCACCTGCTTCCTTCCTGTCTTTACACACAGCAGGATGCATGACTAAGCTCCAGCTCTCCCGTCTCTCTGGGCAGGCAGCCTGCAGGAAGACGGGAGAGAGTTTCGTATTCTCTTTCAAGAAGTGTGAATTAATAAAGATTGTGCCAGGCGGTTCAGAGTTTTATGGGGAAATCTTAATGTGGAACGGTTCAAGTAAATGTTCTGTCCTAGTTTCCTTCAACAAAAAACAAGTCTGAACTAATGAGCAGCAAAGAAGTGGGTAATTAGGGTGCAATTTTGCTCCTTGAATGAGCAATAATTACCTTCATGTATGTCAAAGTCATTCAAATGCCAGGTGAGCATGGCGGCATTCGGAAACAAGATACCCCATGCCTCAACCTGAAATTCTGTTGTCTTCTTCAGTTATATTTTAAGGTGACATCACTACACTTGAAGATCAGCAGTTTTTATGCTTTATATGAAGATTGAGGCTCTTTAAACCAGTAATTCTTAACCTCTTATTTTACAATCAGCCCCTTTAAATTTGTATACTTCAGATCTTTTCTAAGGTTGCATTTGTTGTCAGTTCACCTAAACTTGGGTTTGCAGTTTATTTAAAGGGGCCTAAACTGGTCAAATTATCTATCGATACAAGAAAACAAGCCAAACTAAGAATTTATTGATGCAGAACTTGTTAACTGAAATGTAAGAAATTTAAATCATGCAAAAGAAAGTGTTGAACTTGCAGCACGTTGTCAGCGCTGCAATGTTGCATTTTCAAAAAGGTTGAATGATTTTTCAATACACGTAGCTCACAGTGTGCAGAAATTCAGCACTTTCTTTTAAGAAAACAGAAAAAGCCCTGATTTCTTGATAAAGACATTCCCACTTCTGAGCATTACAGGAGAAGCTGGCGTGAGCCTGTTCCCCATGGGGAAGTAAATCCATCCATGCATGCAATCGATGTACCACTGTAACATTTACATGATGTAATATCACACAAATCACGGTCATTTTTTTCTCCTTCACCGCAGGATGACATGACTGATTCCCTGCGGGACTACACGAACCTCCCAGAAGCCGCACCTCTGCTCACAATCCTGGACATGTCGGCCCGTGCCAAGTATGTTCGTGACGTGGAGGAGATCACGCCGGCCGTAGTGGATCAATTTGTCAGCGACTTCCTGGCTGAAAAGCTCAAACCAGAGCCCATTTAAAGAGGAAGTCCAAATATAGAAATTGGACATGCTATTATATGGGACTCACTTCATCTTCAAAACCCTGACCTGTCGCTCCACCCCTCACCCCTCCCAGCCTCCCACTATCTCTTTGTCAGACTGTTAGAGAGACGTCTCACTTTTTACTGACATTTTAACATTTTTTTAGACATGTTCCTCTTTTCATGGAGTCCTCTTTCTCCTGTGGTGCCTTGCATTGATAATAGTCCCTACAGTAATATATATATGGAGATTCTGTTGGTTCTTTTTGTTTGTTTTGGCCTCAAGAAAAATGTTGTTGTTTTTTTTTTTTTCACTCAATAGCTTTTCTGAACTCTAGGCAAAACCAGAGAATTACCCGATGGACCTACTTACTCAGCTGATTCTTTGCTTTGTGTTTTGTCTGCAAGATCCTTGTTACGTTTGGTTTCTGAATGAAAGAATAAAATGCATTTTTACAGTTGTAATTTACATGTAGTGCAAATGTGCTAAACCTCAGTTGGATGTAGCCGTAAGCCTTTATGGCCCTATTTAAAGAAAACAAAAACAGTATGACAGGTGCACATACCGTAAAGATTGCATTATACTTGCTTGTAACAGACCGATGACTGATGTTTTAATCCCCCCTGTGTCCTGTTGTGTGTTATGATGTGAGTGAAAGTCATCTCTTGCCAGTTGTTAATGGTGGTTCTCATCTCAAAGGTCATTAAGAGGATTTTCTGTGAAGGTCCTCTAATGAAGAGGCCGGGTTATTTCTGAAGGCACAAAAAATGGCATTGGAAAAGTGTTGAATGTATAAATCCCTGTACTTCAGTCATGACTTCTCACACCCATTAAAATTCACTGGCAAGCACAAAGTTTTGTTCCTTTTTAAGTTCTATCAATAAAGTTAGCTCTTGGATATGTTAAATACACACAATGCATTGACTCACCAGTTATTTTTGTTCTATGCATTTAAATAAGATTCATGGCGTCAAAGAAAGTGCAAATGCTGAAGGTACTAAATAAGAGAGTGAGTAGGTTGACTTATTTTTGCTCAGGTGTAAATAAAGGCGGGATGAAGTGTAATGATTTCTGCGTATTTGCATTGAGAATGTGGCTGCAGATATAAAGGATGGACAAGACTTTCTCTCTGAGTCTCATCCTGTCTAGAAATAAATGTGCTGTTAAGTAAAGGCATCTATTTAAAGCACTTAGAGACTATACAAGAATTACTGGGGGGTTGGGAGGGTTATGTGCTTTTTGTTAAAGGGGGGTTTTAGTTGTATTTATTTATTTATTTATTTATTATGTCACTTAAAACTCCAGATTCTAATTGGCTGGAGGGTCACTGGACAATATAACCACATACTTTAGACTGATAGTTTTTAATACACCAAACCTGGTCCCTGAGTTATTTGTGTAGCCACGAGCAACAAAAACTGAAAATAGGATCACTGCTAAGTGAGAACCTTGAAAACTAATTTTCAAAGATGTTTGATATTTCAATCAAATAAAAATAGAAGAAAGAAGGAAAAGACTTTGTAAGGGTGTGTTAGCCACAGTGCACAAGCTGGTGGCCTGAGTCTGAGTGACTTTCAAAATGCTTAACCAAGAGAACCATCAGATTAAGTAATAAAAAAAATATTTCCCTAATGCAGCCCTAAAAAGAGAGAAAATATATTAAAAAGGCAAACAAGACTTTAATTTACTGGGCATGAAATTAGGCAATCATTTCACAAATCTGAAGTTCTCTGTTTTATTATTAGCAACACATGATGTAATATAGAAATTTATATTGTTCGGTTTGGTTCATACTAACACAGACAATGAACACCGGAAGTCACACTGATATTTACAGCTAAGGTGACGAAAAGTGCTGCTAAGCTTTAGATTTCCATTTGCTTCCAGATCTCTGCATCAGTTTAAAGAGTTGCCTCCGGCCCTCAAACAGAAGGATGCTGGCCGCCATGGCTGAATTCAGGCTGTCAACATCAGGAACAATAGGAATAAAGAGCCTGTGACCAGCTGTTTTCTCAGCCAACTGGACTGCTTCTAGGCTCAGTCCATGGGTCTCTCCACCAATCACAAGAGCAGTGGGACTCTGAGCCCAACTCTCATGATACAGCTTTGGGTCCACTCTCGGAAGTGAAAGTCCCTTAAATTCAGAATCAGAATCAGAATCAGAGTCAGAGTCAGAGTTGTAATCTTCATATCGAATGTTTTTCTGATTAGGCCTTGTGCTAACCCAGCCATAGTCTCCTGCTTTGGAGGATTTTTGTGCCACATTTACTTGTAAGTCTGTTGTTTCTCTGCTTATGTCAGCATCACAGCTGTTGTCAGCTACATGAACAGTCACAGGTTTAGGGAGATGATCTTCAATATCATCCCAGCCCAAGTTGGGATGGATGGGAAGGCGAAAATGGGCACCCATTGCTGCACGCAGAACTTTAGGCTCCCAAGCATCAACGCAACCTGTCAGACGAAACATATAAACAGGTTTAAAACAAATACAAGCAAACAAGGAAAGAATTTTTGAGGGGTTGAGTTCACCTGTTCACATCTTTAATTGATATAAAGAGCATACCCTTGGTGAGCAGGACATTATGGCAGCCAGCAGCTGCAGCACATCGCAACATAGTCCCAAGGTTCCCAGGGTCTCGGATGTTGTCGCATATCAGGGACAACGGCACTGAATGACCTTTATTTGCAAAGTTCAACTTTGACGGGTCCGGCCTAGAAAATATGGCTGCAGAAGAAGAAGTCGGAGTCAGCAACAACTCATGCGCCATAATAAACCAAAACAAAGTATGTGAGCCTCACCGATCACTCCTTGTGGGGCCACAAGGTCAGACCAGGTCTTGATGTCCTCAAACTTGACTTTGACCAGCGTGGCCCTTTTCAGCTTATTTAAGGGCAGCTCTCTGAGCCGGTCAGCTGTACTGAAGAACACCATCTGTGGGTTGGCTCCGGCATCCAGAGCATCACAGATCAAACGCCGGCCCTCCAGGAGGATTTTACCCTGGTGCTCCCGAAATGCTCTGGAACGAGCAACACTCACCACCCTCCTGAGGACAGCATGATGCAGAGGCAAAGGTAAATTATAATCAGTGTAAATTTGAATTATTATCATAACTTTCATTACTCTTACAATATTATTTATAGGAAGCTTTTATGTTCTGCAGGAGATGAAAGGCAGCAACTGAAACTACAGGCTTTACAGTTCATAATACTATGTAATAGTATTTAAACTAAGTGAAAGTAGTGAATATGATTGAGTACATCAGCACCTCAAAAGTACACACTGCGAGGTCTTTCCTACTGTTCTTAAAACAACTGACTTCTGATGGCTTAAGTGTACCTTCCGTGTCCCTGTCTGCAACCTGATCTAATTCAGACAATAGTGACAATATTTAAGATCGACCAGTTTGAACCGTTTACCCTCAATATCAGTGTTATAACTCGTGACAATAATGGCAGCAATTCTCAGCTGCTTTGATGCAGTGACACTTACGCCAGTCTCTTATCTCCAGGGAAAGCCCTCTCAAAGCGCAGTCCATCAATTTGATCCTTTTTGACGATAACGTGAGCATCCGCTGTAGCTGAATGCACATTAGTCCTCGCCTTCACAAAGTCACCAGCTTCGTAATGCCCTGTGGTAGCTGTGACTTTTGCCTCCCTCTCCCTCTTGATGTTGAGCCCTGCTGGCTGAGTTTGTGGCGTCGGCTTGGGGACTTTATCCGTCTCGTTTTCGGGGAACAACACTTTAACAGGTTTCCTCCTCAGTCCGCGTATATACCGTATTGATTCCACGCTAATAAGGCCTCCATTTTTAAAGAAAGCATTTCGGTCTTTAGAAATAAGACATATCATGCGTCTAATGTACGCTGCCATGTTTGCGCCGTTTCTTCTTCTCTTGTTTAACAGTAAAGCGTTCAAACACAAGCTTACTAGTTACCCCCACCAACTGTAGTGTCGGTAAACTACATTTAGGCATTTAAAAAAATTAACTCGATACTGGGTAACAGTAATAAAACACTGCAGGGGAACATAACCTGATAATGTTGCCAAACTATTTAGTTACTTAACTAATAAGCATTATTTCCTTTTATCAACTAGTCTCAACTATAACCTCGCGAGGGAGTGCGACATACTGGGTGATACCATTATCATGTATGGGGGATGCGAAGTTAGGTAAATTGCATTTTCTTTTATTTTATGTAACGTCGTTGCACTTGTTAATCGAAAAAAAAGTGTTTGACAGTTTTTCCAAAACAAATGAATATGTCTTAGAATTGCATTTGCATTTGCGTTTCCCCATTTGTATTTACTTTCCATCTATCGAAGGCAGAAAAATCGATCATCAAGGACGCTTAATCGTTCACAGCACACCGATCTGCACTACAGACACCGTAAAATCTGAGAAGAAATGGCTTTAAGAAGAGCATTACATTTTGTTTTTAAAGTTGGTGACAGGACCAAAACAGCCACGTTTTACCGAGATGTACTGGGCATGAAGGTACTGTTTATTTGTTTAATTTAATGGCCAGATACGACTGACGCTATTGAATAACTTTTTTTGATGACAGGCTAATATCAGCCACAGTGTTGCATAACGTTAGGTACCCAATATTTCTAACGTTAATTCCTCTTTTTCACATTACTTAATCTATATTGTTTTTATTCTTCCTGTTTAGTGCTTATAAACTCATTTCATCTTATCGATTTTAGATTTTACGCCATGAAGAGTTTGAAGAAGGCTGCAAAGCAACGTGTAATGGGTAGATATAAGACAGCTAGAACAAAGTGGACTTTGTTTATTAAAAGTTTTATAACCCATAGTTATTAATATCTTAATACTGACCGCTGCCCTCATCATGTTACAGCCCCTACGATGGGAAATGGAGCAAAACAATGGTTGGTTTTGGTCCTGAGGATAACCACTTTGTTGCTGAACTGACGTACAATTATGGAGTGGGAGAGTATCAACTTGGCAATGATTTCTTGGTGAATGAGAGTTTTGTTTAACTTTACAGTGAACAGCAACACATTGTATTATTCTGAGTACAGCAGCCTTCTAAAGAGGTTATTCCTGTCATATGTTTTCACCCTAGGGGCTCACTCTGCAGTCCAGCAAAGCTGTAAGCAATGCTAAACGCCTGGGATGGCCCCTTACTCAGGTGGGAGAGGGTCTGTATCTGACCCAGGCACCAGGAGGGTATCCTTTCTTTCTTGTGGACAAAGAGCAACCTTCCAATGGTACGTGTCACTGATCTTGTCTTAGTCTCTTTTTTCCTGCATGAAATGGAATTAACAAACAAGACAGAGACTATTTGATGCAAAGAAATAGTTTTTGCAGGCGCTCACAGATCTTTTGCAGTTGAAAATGCACTTAAAATCCATGTGTTTGTTATGTTTGTGAGAACACAAAAGAACAAATCTAGCACATTTCCCATCAAGACAGTAAAAAAAGACAGTTTCATTCTATAGGTTAGTTAACATATGTCAAGATACTTCGTATTTTATTAAGTAACTGGTTATGTGAGTCTTGCAGCTATAACAACTTTAAAGTGTACTTTAGCAAAATATATTGTAAAATAAAGTTGTCATGATGTTGTTTAAAAGCATCCAGAGTATGTTTTAGTGTCTTGAAGTAAAGCTCATTGTTATTATTTCTTTCAAGGGAATTTCTTGACAACAGCTTGCATGAAAGTTTGCTCTCGATGTATGACTGTATTGTTTAGGTAGTACAAAGCAGCAGGCACATAAATAAATATTTGGGAAGGAGCTTTCCGCTAAGTCATTGCAGGTGTTTGAGCATGCCATGCTGCTTTTACTTGTGTTCCTGACCACCTGTAACTTTTAACCATTTGCTGTCAGACCCTGTGCAGAAGGTTTGTCTCGGAGTATCAGACCTCCAGAGATCAACCCACTACTGGACTATGCTCTTAGGAATGAAGGTGATGGAAAAGAATGAAGAAAAGAAAACAGTGTTGATGGGATTTTCAGACACACAAGTGAGTCCAATCAAGTATTAAAGCAATAATTATGTTTTGTAGTTTGTATTTTTGGTCAATAGATGGCCTAAATGTTTTCATTATATTTTTTTATCTTGACACAGTGTAAACTGGAGCTTCATGATATCGAAGGGGTGGTAGATCATGGAACCGCATTTGGGAGAATAGCATTTTCATGCCCTCGTGACCAAGTACATTATAAATTCATGCATACATCTTTGCATTTGTTGATGTTTGAGAAAAATAATTGTCATAATCTTAACTTTTATTATCCAAAATTTTACAACATTTCACAGCTGCCTGACCTTGAAGCCTTGATGAAAAAGGAGAATCAGAAAATTCTCACTCCATTAGTCAGCCTGGACACTCCTGGAAAAGCCACAGTAGAAGTGGTCATTTTGGCTGATCCGGTAAGTGCATGACAAATACACTGGATCATCAAGTGAGGTCAGTATCTGTTCAAAAATGTAAACTGGACCTTTTTGTTTTTAGGATGGTCACGAGATCTGCTTTGTGGGAGATGAGGCTTTCAGGCAACTGTCCATGTTTGACCCCAAAGGAAATGACTTGCTTGATAAGGTTTGTGCTGCTCCAGTAATTTCCTCTCTACCTTGAATATGTAATATGTGTTGGACATTAACTATACCTGTGCTGTTTTGTGCTTTCATATTTTTAGGCCATGGCAGAAGATAAAAGTGACGAGTGGTTTGCCAAACACAACAGACAAAAAGCTGCTGCATGAGATAAAGGAGCTTGTCTGGAAAATTGTGCACCATCACTTTTTCACTAATTTGATGATGGGTTGCTGTACAACACACATGTAATGTAAATCTTATTTTAAAGAATACTCAGTTATCCTAAAACTGGCTGTATAAGATTGTTTTCCTTGAAAGCATGCCATGAGGCACCGTTGCATTGACAGCACTTTGTAAAAGGACCAAATGTTAATTTCTTGCATTTTTCCATTAAAAATGTTCCTACCAGTAAGGCAGAGGGGTGGGAAAAAAAACAATTTAATGTCTTTTATTCAAGAAAAACCACTAGCCCAACTCTGAAACAAGGTTCCTGCTGACATTTACTACCAAGTGTGCCCCTGATAGTGCTCTCATGGCAGGTGTTACCCTACTTTGTTGCAAGATTTCTCTGTGTCCATTTATAAGAAAAATGCACCATGCAAACAAAACAGACTAAAATAATATGAGTCCCATATGTAGATTTAGTCATGGCCACAACATGATGCAATAATGCAGACGCAGCTTTATTGTTGGTATTCTTTTTAGTAGTGCAATTTCCACAAATTTGCTGCTTATCAAATGACCAAAACTCAATTACATGTAGTGTACCTTAAGTATTCAGGGGTTTTGGGCCCTTGGGTAGTTGCTCGCAAATCCAGGCTTTAGTGCCAAACCTGTAAAGATGCTACATGTGACATTTCAGTACTCTGTCACAGTGTAACTTCAGTTTTATAGATATCAAATCTGTACTGTGCACCGTGCACAGGGCTGGTGTCTTACCTAAATCATGCTATGGAAGCATAAGAGCTGACATGAACACATGAAATTGATCCAACACTGGGAGTTAAACTCCTGCTGCCTGAGTGACCACCAGTAATCCCATTAGTTAGACCATGTTTGACTGACATTGGCATCATCGATTATTACTGACATTATTAACACTGAACTTGACCAGATTTTTATGTAACGTAGAAAAAAGTCAGGAGAATTTTCAAGATACTCAAAGTGGTACTTAAATGCTACTTATGGCAACTATAAAGTAAATTGCATTCAGTATCAAGCAGTAGCAGTAGTAAATTCATGTGATTAAGCTACACTGAATCTTATCATTTCTAAATTACATAATGTCGCTCACCTGTTCATTTTTTTCTCAGCCTTTTACCTTAGCAAATAGTTTGAAAAAAAAGTTTTATTATGACTGTTTGCATTCTTTCTGTTTTACCTTTGTATGAACTGGTTTAAGTGGGTGTATATGAATAAACTGTTACGTCTAAGTGCATTAAAAGTTAATATTTGCCTGAACATTATGACTGGCAAGGCTCCAGCTCCTCTCCCAAAAGTCACAGTCAGTTCTCGGCTGCAGGTCATCCGAGCAGCCAGCTGAGCAGGGCGAACCAGAGCAGAGCCGGAGTGTTTACTCTGTGTGAGCAGGGAGCTAGCAGCCAGATGAAACTGCTCTCTGCTCAATTATGTTGTGAAACGAAAACCCAGGACTTAGGATATGTCAGGGTAAGTGAGCTTAAAGCTTAACTGAAAATGAAAAAAACAAAAGGCACTTTAGTCAAGTACCAAAGAGCGGCGAATGTTCTGCTAAGTTAGCCCTAGCATTAGCATGCTAGCACAGATTGGTAACTGATTTTTTGGGTGACGCGGCGGCAAGTATCTTTAACTATTTCATGTTTGGTTGGTTCGAGCTAGCACTTCCTGACAATGAGTCGCTGTTTTGCCACCGGCTGTTCGTGATTATGCACCAAGCTTGTGTAAAGCTTTTACACACTGTTGAACGATAGTTTTGCTACGTGCCATTTCATGCTGGCTTTGTAGCTACACTGTAGTAAATTAGCGGGTTAGCACTATGGGGCTAGCAGTTACTGTTAGCCAAAAATACACTGTTTACATTTATGAATTCGTTTATTAAAACTTGCTTAAGCCAGCTACGACGATAGACTGATATCTACTATTGAATTTTAGCGACACATTAGCTAAAAATCTCTGAATGTAAGGTGTATTAACGCTGAACTGCACCTCCCTTCCTCTTTGACAGCAGTTGATTGCAGATAGAGGAGCAGGCAGACCCATGTCCAGGATTTGGGTGTGAACAACTTGGGACACAATGTCTCTTTTGCTGATTTCCTTCCTTCTAATTCTTGTGATTGGGATTGTGTTATGTGTCATCTTTAGGTGAGAAATGTGCTTGTTTCTACAGTATTTATATGCTCTCTTTATTGTTACACTGACCTAGCTTAACCTAACACTGCTTAGAAGAGTAAACCCAGATTTTTCCTCAATATAATAAAAGTTGCATACAAGATCAAAGATTTTTGTTGGTTTCCTTTGCTTCTAGGTGGCTCATATGCACCTTGGCTGTGCGATACTTCCAGACTGCACTGAATATTGAATTGAAGATTAAATCAGTTGGACTATTTTCTGTCCAAGGAGTCAGTATCCAGTTTCATCCCCAGCATACTCTGGTGAGACACACTGTGATTATGTTACATTAATGTAGTGAGCTCTTTCAGTGCCGCTGCTCTTATGTCAGTGTTAGATGTTTAATCCAACAATGGCAAAAACACATGTTTGATTGTCCACTGTCCCAAAATATACCATATACTACACTGTACTAAATCATAACACTGACCCTCTCGTTGGCAGGAAATTGACAGAATATGGATTTCAAGTAAACTGCTAAACCAGGATTTGCCGTAAGTTAGCAGATATTTTTTTGTCATTCTGACAGTTGAAGGTAAAATCTTCTGGCAAATTAGTCAGAGATTCTTAACTCTTGTATATAAACACATAGCTCTGTTTTTTGAGATGATTTATGCATGTATGTGTTTCAGGAGATACCTGGCATTGTGCGTTGGTGAAACCAGACTTCGATATGACTTGCAAGCACCATGCAGAACTTCAGTGAAGGAGAACCATGGCAAAAAGTCTGGAAAAAGAGCTGTCAGTCCCACGATGCTCCGAATTCTGTCACAAGTATGGATCTCTGTTGTAGGACAAGTTTTTGCTATAATTTAGGAGGCAACATCTGAATTCCTATCTTGTATTTTCAGCTGCTGTCATTCCACATCAGCTCAATCAATGTGATGGTACTGAACATAGCACTGTCAGAATCTCTATGGCATATGACTATTTCAGGCATCACATTGTTACTCGACCACCAGAGTAAAAGGTAAATACACAGTTTACACTCTGATGTTTCTTTCTGTCATTAATCAAACAAATTATTTCTTTAAAAAGAAAATTTCCCTGTCGTGACTAAGATTGTGTAATTACTATCTCTTACATTTATTACAGGCTAGCATGGGACTTCTCAGTTGTGCAGCTCAGCAGTAAAGTGCTTAAAAGCAGTCAACTGGTAAATTCTGTTATTTTCACTTAAATGGAAATATGTGATTTCCTGTGTGTGACAACCATGATCATCTGTTATAGGATATATGTTTGGCTGAAGTGGCACTGAGCCTGCTGCTGTCTGGAGATGTGAGCCTGCCAGAGATGAAGCCAGGTTGTTTGTCCCTGAGTGTGAGGACTTTAATAGCAGAGCTGCATGAGGGACTGTTCCTCAGCCAACTCCTGTTACCCCCGTCTCCTAAAAAGAGCACTGAGGATGAATCTGGTGAGCAGACGCCAAGTCACACTCCCAAAATGTCAAAGTGATTAGAAGTCTAGTTTAACACACTTACAAGGGAAAAGGTCAATCAGTCAGTCTTGGGATGTTTATCTAATATATATAATGCTGGGTTGATTTTATAAGTGGACGGACATTATCTTGTACAAAGCACAGCTAGTTTGTCTATCAGTTGGATTTTTCTTGTATTTCCCAAGAAAGCTATCTCTACCTGCATATTTGCAACAATTAATTTTAAGTTAGACATAGTTCTGGCACTGATATTTGTTTTTCACCAGCCTCACATCAGTGCCTTCTTCTGCCTATAATACAATTCAGATTTGTACTTTTAGCTGTTCTCCTAACCAGCAGAGAAATGAGAACAAGGTCATATCATAGAGCTTTGCTCTTTACATGTCTGCAGATCTTTTGGATAATTATTCACTGAATTAGAAATTTTTGAAAATGTTCATATAAGGGAAAGTCATTTATAGCACAGACACAGTTAAGGTTGGTTGTTTTGCTTGTTAGTCTACGGTCTAACAAAGGAAAAAAGAGAAAATGACACAGCTCACTTAAGTGTTTCCATGCAAAACCTATTTTAGATCGTCAGGAACTAAAGCATTAAAGTGGTGCTGTCAGTGATTTAACTTGTGACAAACATTTTGGAGATGCTCTGCATTTATAAGCACAGTGGCACCATTCAGACCCCTCCTTCTGTCTGTACACACAGCCAAATAGTAAAGGGGAATACATTTGCTATTAAAGAGGCCTACACAATATGCACATTGCAGTTTAATGCAGTTTCCTTTTGGCTCATGTCAGTTTGTAAAAGCAGAATTTAAAGAAAAATGTCTTTTTTATGTGATTGTATTGAAAGTACTATTGAGAATTTTATAAACTTGTTCTTTATTTCTTCTATTCTTCATTGTTTTAACTATTTCTTGAATTGTTTATATCTGATATTTCTCACAAATACTATGTGGCTTTATGAGAATTTTTGATGCAAATTACTGTGATTTAATAGTACTAATACCATTTCTTTTCAGAGTGTGAAAATGCTGAGTTCATCCAGACTGAGACCGTGGAAGGTTTTCATCAGCTGATTCCTCACAAGGTCAATGTGGAATTTGATAATACAAATGTAACCCTGTCCATGCACAGCCAGAAAAGGTGAGTCAACATTATGCATTCAGCTTCATATGGCCAATTTATTTGAACATCTTATGACTCTATTCCTGCCTGTGCAGACACCTGAACTGGACCCTGAAGTCTTTGAAAGTTTGCTATGGACGTGACGATGAACAGCTTCCACTGAAGAGCTTCACTCCTGAGCTGAGCTTTCCCCAGAGTAGCCTGAAGCTCCTTCTAGAGGGTGAGTGGACAGCTGGCTGCCAGGCGCAGTGCAGAGAGAGTTATGAAAATGTAATAAATAAAACAATGAATAACACGTTTTTTTGTTTTATTGGCAGATGGACTTCTCCTCTCTCAAAGTCGGCAAAGAATCCTTTGTGTGAACACTCTTAAGACAACACTGCAGGTGAGGAGGTTGCTATACAGTCACATCACAAAACTGTGACTTTTGTTTACATTATTTTGACTTCTGTTTTTTTCTACATTTAGCTTACATCAATGGACATCTCAGGGTCATTCACAGTCAACACTTGCATCATCCACTACCGTCACCAAGAGTTCTCACATTGGCTAAATCTATTTCCATGGGAACAGCTAATCCACCGGAAGGCAGCAAACAGAAAAAGGCAAGTTGCTAAAGGAACGCTTTTGATTGCTATATGAAAGTCACCACTGTTCTTCAAATTTTTCACTGCAGTGAGAAAAAAACAAGGTCTAACACCTGTATTATCCTCTCTTTCTTCTCCATATTTGTGTTTGCCCATCACTCATTCTGTATTGTGTTGTTTCATGACTCCATTGTGTTGTGTAGTCCATTAGATTATTTTCCTTCCCTCCTTTTCTTCAGGCGCCTCCCTCACCTGGAAGCTCCAGTGATGGTCACCTTATCTGTGTCCAATGTTAACGTGTCTGTTCAGCTGGGAGACACAACACCTTTTGCTCTTGGTTTCCTATCTGCCAGTGCAGGTACTGCAGGTCTTTCACATGCTGCTTCACATGCACATACACAGAGTGAGAAGCAGGTGAATGTCATATGATGTTACAACTACTTAGCAAATGAGGACATTATCGTGTTAAAGTACAACCTCAGCAACACATGAAAAGCTCTTGCACTCTGTTATGTATTACATCATGTGCAAGTTCTGTGTTATTATTGCTACAAACTCTCCTTTAGCATATCTTCATGGTTTTTATTCTAAAGTGGAAACGTTTGGGTCAGCATTTTTCAAACAAGCCAAACTAGATTAGATAAGGTCTCTTTTTTTCCAGTGCAGGTTAAATGTTACACATTAACTTGCACTTCCTTCTTAACTTTGGATTACTTTGTTGTTGTTTTTTCAACAACTTAAATTACTATACTGCCGAAACTTTGAATGTGTTTCTTCAAAATGTTTTTTCTCAACTTTGTATCTCTGTGTCTGTAGAGCTGCAACATCTCCTTGATATTAAAGATGACACAGAGAGCCCAGAGTCCCAGACTTTGCACCAGCGTGCCTCACTGTTCCTTGACAACTTCTGGTGGAGAGTGGGTCAAGGGTCTCATATCCAACAAGCACCCCACCCTCCTGGTAAACATGTGTGGGGAGAAGCGCTAATTTTAGACTCCCTGAGTCTTCAGGTAGGGAGCAAATTATAAGGATACATTTAGAAATCTGTTTTATGTATGCACAAAAAATTCACAATTTTTTAATAATTTTCATTGCCAACCTTCTTCAGTGTGACCAGTGTGATTTATCTTTTTTTGTTTTGCATGACTGTTTTTAATAATAGATTTTCCTCTAACCACAAGTTAGATTAAAGCTGTTGACTCAGAGCAGTTAAGTTTTTGTATTTAGTAAGGTAGCTGTAGGATTTATTGGCATACTTGATTGCTTATGTTCGTGTGCTTGTAATCTCATCCATGCAGGGCAGTTTAAATCGATCCCAGATTGAGTCGAGCAGCCATTCTCCGAGTTTGAGTGTGCAGTCCAATCTTAAAGGGCTTCAAGTGGAGCTTTCAGAGACATGTGCACTGTGTCTGTCTCGCCTGCTGTCCCTCATCTGTGTTCCCCGTGACACAAGGCCAAAGCTGTCAGATGCTGCCCTGGTGTCTCCCCCTAGTGACGATGCTGTCCAGCCCAACCCCTCCTCCCAGCTACACCTGCTGTTTAAACTGGACTGTTGTCTGGAGGATGTTAATGTGTTCACACTGTCTAATTTGGCAGGTAAATTATTTTAATTTATTTGAGAATGTAGCAAAAGTGGTGTCTGCTGTTCTGCTGGCTCTGTTATGTGGTTAAGGTTTTTGGTATTGGTTGCAAGGTATATTTATTTTATACTCTGTCGTTTTTTCATGAAAAGATGTCCTAATTCAACAGTTTAAATTTCCTTTTTTCCCAGTCAAATATTCTTTTAGTCTAGAGGGACCACAAGGTCCAAAAAAATGAGACCTTTAGATAGATTAGATGAGGCTTCAGGATACTGATTATAAATGCTTACAATTTTTCAGACATTAAATATATCAAAGAACATGAAAAAATTCATAAGAGTTATTTAAAGTGAAAATAAATCATTAGTTTAGCTTTCTACTGTGTTGTCATTCATCACAAACAATGAAAAATACATTTGTAAAAGAAAACAAATGGCCAAATGTATTACAGCAATGCATTAAATGAGTTGACAGAAAGACAGTTAATAATCAGGCTATCCCTCCTCTTGCAAATGCACCGTGGCATCCTCATTGTCTTGCAGCATTAAAGACCACAGAACACACAAATGTCTCTGCTCTGGCTGTCGAGCATCACCTATAACTATCATCTTTTTTTTTGTCCTTGTTTTCTTTAGGTGCCGTTTCCTTGCGGATGGACACAGTTAGAGTCCTGAGTTCTTCAGAGAACTTCACCGTGTCTCTTCGAGGAGTTAGCTTGTCAACGATTAAAACACTCACAGAGAGCATGGAATCATGTTGCCCCGCCTCCCAGACTCCCAACCCTGTGCTCAAACTCACCACGTTCACCTCTACGTATCACATTACCACCCACACCTTGCAGGTAAACACATTCCCTCCCATTTTATCCATCTAGACATAATAAATCTGGGTGTCAACATTGTTATTTTTTGTCTCATCAGGTTCAATGTGAAGAAGAGCTCACTGTTGACTGGACACCTCCAGACCACATGGTTTTATATCAGCACCTGACCGAAGCTCAGGTTTGTTGGTGTATGCTTCGCGGGGAGAAAGAAGAGGACAGTCAAACAGTTAAACCCAAGGAGAGTGAAATCACTACAGGCCAGAGTAGAGGGCTGTGTGTGCGTGTTGAGCTGAGCTGCACCCGTTTGACAGCTCATGTTAGTCAGCAGAACTACATTCTCCTGCACTCAGAGGCCCTCTCAGTCTCCAAGCATGCTGGATCCATTCACTTGCGTTCTCCTTTTGTGATTTTCAACTTCGATGGCAACAACATTGTCTCCTTCAATGATCTAGATGTTGAAACACACACAGAGCTGAGTGAGATGCAGCTGCACAGAGATACCTTCCCCTTCCTCACCACTCCTCACAACCGTGTCTGGGTCCTTACTTGTCCCTCTGTGGCTGTTGAGTTCCCTTACCAGTACAACTTCTCAAACACCTTTGACATGGCTATCAGTGTGCAGAAGTGGCTGAAAACTCTGCATCGCTCCCCGAGCAAAGCCGCTACCGCCCAACGTCTGCCTCCTGACCTTGTGTTCAAAATCAGCCAGTTCTCGTTTGTCTTCCTGGATGACATCTTTGAAATCAAGCTGCGAGACAACTACGAGCTAATGAAAGATGAGAGTAAGGAAAGTGCAAAGCGTCTTCAGCTTTTGGATAAGAAAGTGGCAGATCTGCGCAAGCAGCATGGAGAACTTCTCCCTGCCAGAAAGATTGAAGAGCTGTATAGTTCACTGGAGAAAAAGCACATTGAGATCTACATCCAACGCTCAAGGCGCTTGTATGCTAACACACCCATGAGAAAGTCCTTGCTGACCTGGACAGTGTCAGACTTGGAGTTAGTGGCCCTAGCTGATCAGTCTCTACATGGACCAGAGAGGGTGAGAGAGCAGCTGAGGGACATCGACGGGATCAGTCCCTTCCCCAGAGACGGACTCTCACTGGTGGTCCAGTGGTGCCGTGCTGTCAAGTTTAACTTGACTGCATTTTTGGGTAAGTTGCTACAAATGTACAATTTAATTTGCAAATATGAGATGATTAACAGTAATTATCTAAATTAATTTTCCTTCCCCTCTTTCCAATATGTCAGTGAGAATTCGGGATTACCCTCGCTACCTGTTTGAGATTCGGGACTGGAGACTGTCAGGGCGCCTGATTGGCACTGAGCAGGATGGACAGTCCAGGGCCCATCGCAAAGAGACTGTCCCCCTTGGCCCACCTTGGGGGGATGTGACAGTTCATAGGAACATGCCACCACTGAAGTTCTACTATGATTTTAAATGTGAGTTATAGAGATCAGGCTTTCACCATTTTCTGAGCACAAGCCTCTGTTTGTTTGTTTTTTAGTTTGGGTTCATATGGACATACCTGGTTCTGCACTGTGTTTGACCAGTCACAGCTTTTGAGGATGTGGCGTCATTGTATTTAACCAGAACTGAAGGTTATAAAAAACTAAATTAGGCATCTGCAGGGGCACAATAAATGTAGTAAAATGCACGGGCCAAATATTAATTATGTCAAAGTGCAGATTTTTTTTTGTGTTTTATAGCTTTTCCCTGTAATAATTAGCCATTTGTGTCCTGAAATCAAAGCATACAGTCATAACCATTAATTGTGATGGGTAATGAGAGGGTGACTTTCTTAAAAACTCAAAGTTCATATCTTACACTGAATGGCTGTTCTCTTTTTTTTATGCAGCTAATATTAACCTGTACACTATTGTGTGGGGGCCATGTTGGGACCCTGCCTGGACACTGATTGGCCAGTCTGTTGACCTGCTGACCAAACCCACAGTGGATCCTTCCCCTCTTCTGGCCTGGTGGGACAAGAGTCGTCTCCTTATGCACGGGCGCTGGGTTATGGACATCGATCAGGCCAATCTTCATCAGCTGGCTACAGAGGTAAGTTGTTTAGAAAAATGGATCTTTGGATCTTTATAAGGGTTCTTTAGAAAAAGTTCTCATAAAGTTATGTTTTCACAATCTTTTGATTCTCCCCCCTAAAGCCCACTTTTGTGAGGCCTGTGATGTTTTTTTTTTTTTGGCCCTGACATAGAAGGGTTACTTTAAACTAAGATGTTAATGTTAAACATACACAGGTAACTGAGTTTACACACTTCTGATAATGTCACAAAACCCTTCAACATTCAATCAATCAATCACTGTGGAGTTAATAGCTGAGCTCATTGATTGGATTGCATTAGATTACACTGTTGTGCCTAATTAAGTGGCCCCTGAATGTCGACTTTATGACACATATCACACCCTCTCAGTTGTTTCTGTTGTAGTTTCTTGTGGTACCTGAGTCATATGATGGAAAGCAAAATGAATCACCTAATGTAAAAGGAAAATAAAATCTTTGTTTTTACAGGATCCATACAACACAACAGAAAACCTGCACTGGGAGTGGAATAAGCTGAACTTTGACTGGAACCCTGGACAGTTTGTTTTCAAGGGAGATTTGGATGTAAATGTTAGAACAGCATCAAAGTAAGTAGAGCCATCTGAGGTGAAAGTGTTAAAATGTAGTTTTAAACTTGCTATGTAGAGCATTGTCCACCTTTACATGTATTTTTTTTCCATGCCAGGTATGATGATATCTGCTTTCTGCACCTGCCCAACCTGTGTATGACTCTTGACCTCCAATGGCTTTGCCACGGCAACCCTCATGACCACCATGCTGTAATGCTCTGCAGTGCAGAGAACATCGCAGACGTAACCTCAGGACAACCTCATGACTCCTACAGAGCCTTTCGCTCTGAGAACCTCAACCTCTCCATTACCATGGACCTTAACCAGCACTGTGGCACAGGTAAGTGCATCTGTGTGTAAATCAGCATTATAAATGACTATCTGAGTGTTCTGTTGTGAAGAAGATGTATATTTTTTCTTTGTAGAACCCTCCCAGCCAAGAATCCTGTTGTACAGCAGCACCCTGCGCTGGATGCAAAACTTCTGGGCAACCTGGACGGGTGTGTCTCGACCAATTTGCAGAGGCAAGCTCTTCCACAGCCTCAGGCCAGTCCGCAAGAAGCTGGGTCAACATTACAAACAGATGTCCTACACAGCTGCCTTCCCACAACTTCAAGTAAGTGGTTTTCTTTGCTGCCCTCCAGCAATAGCCCAAATCTGCTCTGTGTTTTGACCATGAAATTTGTTTTTGCATTCAATTACACATTACATTATGGAGCTTAAATCTGACAGATAATTTGCTGAGTTTTTCCTCGATATTTCTTTAGGCCTGTATTTGTACATTTCTTTATGTGGTGTGTCCTTCAGGTGCATTACTGGGCCTCCTTCGCCCAGCAGAGAGGTGTTCAAGTGGAGTGCAACAGAGGTCATGTCTTCACTCGAGGGGCACAGAGACTTATTCCACAGGGTACAGGCATATGCTTAATACTGTTCAAGAAAAAAAAAATTCATACATACATGAAGCTTAGTTCAGTCTTTAAAAGTGTATCAAGTGTTTTGTATTTTTTAAATGTTGATGCAATTTGTATCTGTTTGTATTGTCTATCAGCTGGCACTGTGATGAGGAGGCTGATCTCTGAATGGAATGTAACTCAGATGGTCAGTGAGCTCTCTCAGGTGACGGTTCACCTGATGGCCTCCACCTGGGATGAGACAGCTGACCACCAGATCAACGCTCAGGTGAAGAAGACTCACCTTCTCAGCCTGTCCTCCCTGAGTTACCAGCGACAGAGCAACCGCATGGAGGAGGTAAAACAACAGAGGTGGCTGGAGTTTAAAATCAATCTTTTTCTCTTTGACTGAACTCATAATTTCGATATTTTATTTGTTACTGTCAGGAGGTGAATCAGAAGGATGAGACAAATGCCTCTTATAATCACAAACTGCACCTAGTGGATCTGCGTGCTTCCTGGACCACCACCAACAGGAACATAGCCTTTGGGCTGTATGACGGTTATAAAAAGGCATCTGTGCTAAAGAGAAACCTCTCCACTGAAGCTCTGAAGGGTCTGAGGATCGACACACAGCTACAGACCAAGAAACTCAAACGTTCTCCTTCCAACTACTCTCCCACCACAGCACCTACCACACCAGTTATGCCAGCTGTCAGTCGAGCAGAAAAAAGTCAAAATGAAGGTGAAGAAGTATCTAGATTAAAAAAACAACAACAGCTGAGTCTTTTAAGATGCACTAAGCTTTTTTTTTTTTTATCCTCCTTCACTCTGTAGGAACATCGATGCTCCAGAAACTGATTGAGGAAACAGACAAGTTCGTGGTGTTTTCAGAGGAGGACTCGGGTGTCAGCGATCAGCTGTGCGGCATTGCTGCCTGTCAGACCGATGACGTCTATAACCGCAACTGGTTTATTGAGCTGGTCAACTGTCAGGTACCTTTATAATAACATTTATATTAAGTTTTGTTTTATTTGTTTTCTGAGTCCAGTTTTGTTGAATTTTATGTCAAATCTGTAACGGAAGATCACTTGTTCCGCCGTAAATAAAATCCAGGAATGTTAGCTACGACATCAGCCTTCTGTAAGGGCTGATGAAACCTTGTCAGAACAGGCAGGTTGGCAAACTGGATGGCTCAGTGTTTCTACTGCTATGCTTTGCCCAGATGATGTTGCGTGGCACAGAGACTGCAGGCTGTGTGCTGGTGTCTGCGGCAAAGGCTCAGCTGCATCAGTGTGAGCACCACCCAGCCTGGTACAACGACACGCTGAAGCAAAAAACCACCTGGACCTACCTGCTGGATGGCATGCAGTACTTTGCCACCATGGAGCCCAATCCATCTGAGCAAGAGGACAGGCAGTTGTGGCTGGAGGTAAGCTCAGCTCGTAAAAACACATAGAGGTGCTAAAATTAGTCTAGTCCCTCTGAACTCCTGTCTATTCTGATAAGAGAAGATATTTTAAACTCTTTTTAATGCCATTACACTAAATGAATGGTAATTTTCATCGACAGTCTAGAAAGCCAGACTAAATATCTGTAGTATACCATTAATTTAGAGAGTAACCAGCAAAGTGAAAAGGTTACTATATATACTATATATATTATATTGCAGTCCAATGCCAATGCTTCCAAGTCTGTATCAAGAACTCTTTGGTTTTTGTATAGGTGAAAAACATTGAGGAGCACAGGCAGCGTAATGTAGACTCAGTGCTGGAGCTGATGGAGAGCGGCCAGGCTGTGGGAGGGATGGTCAGCACCACTACAGGTAAAAAAAAAAAAAAGTAACACATCTTCAGTAACACATCAGAGTTCAATGTTTCGCTCAGACCAAATCAACATCACACTGCTGAAGCTGTTTGACTGATCAGAGCAAGCAGAGCTGGACAAGCCTGCCACAGACCTAATTTGCATTTTCAAATGAGCCAACACTCTCACACCTCCACACAAACCTGCAGTTATCACTACAACGCCTGAATGTGTCTAGGTGCTGCTTTAGTGGATTTTTTTTTTTCATTTGCAGGGTTTGGGCAAATTTGTCAGAAATCTGCTTGACCTGAGCCAATTTGTATTTGCCCTTTTACAAATTGTTTCGTTAATTAGCAGGTTATTCAGTGCCAACAAAGACAGAAGGTAATTGTCACGTTTTAAATTAATAATGAGGACAAGGACAAGCATATCTAAGACTCCAGAGGAGGTGCTGTCAGCAGCTCTCTTAGCTTCCATGCTAACGAGAGCCATTTTTCTCACCTGCTTGATAAATAATGCTAAATGACAACTCTTAACAGAAATGAGAGGGCAGGATAACTCATTTCTCAGTAATGTCCATAATAAGTGTCAAAAGCAGTGTTAAATTACTTTTACCAATTGCCTGACCAAGCAATTGAGTTGCAAGATTGACTCGTCTAAGGTAGCATTTTACTTGCCCGGGGTAATCAGGTAGCCCTTATTGTTGAGCTCTGCATAGCGGAAACTGGCACAGAGAAACTGATAAATATTCAGTGTCAGACACTATCCACACTGCCTCTACAGCTGTAAGATACTTTCCTGAATGTTCAAAGAAAAACACTGTTAGAAGTATTACGATTAAAAGGTACTATTTTGAAGTTAATGACATTTTTTTCTGTGTCTGAAGATTGGAACCAGCCAGCCCAGGTGAACGAGGCTCAGCAGGTTCAGAGGATCATATCACGGTGTAGCTGTCGGATGCACTACATCGGTTACAGTCATGACATTAACCCAGAGTTGGCCACACAGATCAAACCACCAGAACTGAGGAATAATCATGAAAAAGAGGATCTGCTGAAAAAACAGGCTGGTATGTCTGCTAACCTACAAGCTAATATCTTCAATCTGAAGGAAACAATGCATCTTTGTTCTTGTGAAAACGAGCACCTTTCTATAGTTTCTCATTATAATGTCAGTTTGTACCTGTGTAAAGGAGGAAGTGGGATTAAAAAAAAAATATTTATGTTCTTTTAACAGGGGCTGTGGACACCTTCACCCTCATTCACCATGATCTGGAGATATCCACTAATCCAGTTCAGTATGCTATGATTCTAGACATCGTTAACAACCTGCTGCTACACGTGGAGCCCAGACGCAAGGTGAGCTGATGGTCAAAGTTTACAAAAGATTTCCATGTACTCACTTGTGTTTCACCTATGCTCATTCCGTGTTTTTCATTAATCTTATGGGCTTGTAGGAGCACAGTGAGAAAAAGCAGCGTGTGCGTTTCCAGCTGGAAATTTCAAGTAACCCTGAGGAGCAGCGCAGCAGCATCCTGCACCTCCAGGAGGCTGTCAGGCAGCACCTCACCCAAATTAGACGCCTTGAGAAACAGATTTACTCCAACATCAGGGTAAGTCACATATTGCCTCAACAGACTTAGAATTTACTCCTTTATTTATCGCTGTTATTTAAAACTAAGAGTTTAAACAAACCAAGTTATGATAAAAATAATAACTCAATCAATAAGAAGAGCAAGATTGGTCTGTAATGTTTCAAGTAAAATGTAAAGTGCTGAATTGACATTACTTACGTGAATAGGCATAATACATGGGTCCATTTTAACTGTATCATCATATTGTTGAATCGTTAAAAGTAGTCGTTGGTGGTTAAATTTCATTTTGGTGTAGGCAGCGGGTGTTGATAAGACAGTGAAGAGTGTGGAAATAAAAAACATTAAAACTCTGGGTCTGCTGATATAATTTTTAATACCCTTTGTTTTTCAACTCTCCGTTGTGAGTTTGACAGTGTTATGTGAGTGAAATTTAAAATCAGTGGTAAATTCTTGTAAACACTGGCTTTATCATCCTTTAGGCACAAGCTGAAGAGCTGAGTGGTGATGAACTGATGGAGATCAACACAAGGCTGCAGAACCAGCTAAACCAGGAGAAGAATGACATGCAGATGAAGAGTGAAGAGCTCAACATTCTCATCAGGTCTCACAACAGCATCCATTCATATTCAGTATTGACAAGTTATGGCACACAGCTGTTAAACAAAAATCTTTCTTTCTTTATTTCAGATGTTTCAAGGACTTTCAGCTGCAACGAGCAAACAAGCTGGAGCTGCGTAAGCCCCCAGAGGATGTGAGTGTGGTGAGGAGAACTGAGATCTACTTTGCTCAGGCCCGCTGGTGTCTGACTGAAGAGGACGGCCAGCTCGGCATTGCTGAGCTGGAGCTGCAGAGATTCATGTACAGTAAGGTGAGCTCAGTCAGGAATTTGAAACAGCTGGCTGATGAATGTAATGCAGCAGAAAGGCCACTTGTTTTCCATTCAGGGCTCAAAACTTTAAATCTAAATAAATCATCTGTCTTCTCACGTATCCTCTTTTAATTCTTGCATTTCAAAAGAGTCTCTCCCTCCTTCTTTTGTTGCTCTTTTTCAGCCTTCTCCATTTCCAGAACCATCCCAGGATAAAAGTCGTGTATAACACATCTCATAGTTGTATTTATTTTATTTTTCTATTTGAAAAGGTGTCAGCTAAAGGAAATAAACATTTACTCAGTTTGCACCACCGTGTTCAATGACGTGTTCCCTCGACACATACAATATTGTTGTAAATCACTGCTGGAGGGTAAATGATGACAACTTTTTTCCCCACAGCTGAACAAGTCTGATGATACAGCAGAGCATCTTTTGGAGCTAGGTTGGTTCACAATGAACAACCTCCTGCCCAATGCAGCATACAAGGTACATTTAACTTTTATTATTTAGATTTAACTATATTATATTTTGGTTTGTATTTTTCGATTACCACAATGAAAAGACACATTAATTTTACTTGACCTAAGTTTGTTAACTTGAATAATATAAAATGCGACAGCATCCATGACAAACTATGACAAACTAAGTCGCCTACAATATGTGATGTTTATGACTCTCTGCCTGGTTTCCTCTGTGCAGCGTGTGAGGGTATGTACTGTGCTGCCACAGTGACCAAACTTAATGTCTGTGTTGACTTTGTCTTGTTTGTTCAGATGGAATCAGAGTTTCACATTCAGTGTTGCATGAAAACATTCAAGGATTCGCTTAAGCATGTGTGAACCAATGACTCATTACAAATTCACTCAGTCTTTGTTGATGCTGTGTTCATATCCTCATTGATATGAAAAGTGTAATGTTGTCAAAACTCATTCTCAAAAGGATTCTCTCAACAATATCTCACAAGAGCTTTATTTTGGGATGACTCCTCCTTCTCTCCTAGGTCGTCCTTCGTCCTCAGAGTACCTGTCAGTCAGGACGTCAGTTTGCCTTGCGCATCTTCAGTAAAGTGCGCCCCCCTGTGGGAGGAATCTCTGTCAAGGAGCATTTTGAGGTGAAGAACATCACATGCAGTCACATTTACTGAAACAGTTGGATCATGTTTAATCAAAGTTTTATTGTGTCCATCGTCAGGTGAATGTGGTGCCTCTCACCATCCAGCTGATGTACCAGTTCTTCAAGCGAATGATGGGATTTTTCTTCCCAGGAAGGAATGTTGAGGAGGAGGAGGTCACGGATGAGGAGGACAAGTTCAGATTGGTTACAACAGGTATGTCTGATGTGTCCAGTTATCTGGCTCCTCATAGTCTGGCATTGTGAGTGGAAACAGCAGTTTCTGGTCTAAGAAAGAACTTCTAATGGGAGCAGTGGGGGCGTGACTAATGTCTAACCAATCAGCTCCATGGGCGGGACTAAAGGCCTTGTCATACTCTTATTTTAGTGTACTCTTTAGCCTAGCCGCACTGTGAGAAAGTTTATAACCTGGCCACATGTTAAAAATATGAGCCGAAACAAAACCAAGCACCACGCTACCATCAGCCAGAACTTTGAATGGTGTGCTATGTCCATCTGTTTGTCTCTTATAATTGGTTAGAGAATTCAAAAAAAAAAAAACCTTACCTGTGGAAATCACAGACATATGAGGCAGTGTGAACTGAAGATGGAAACAGAGTGTGATGAGTTGAGGTGTACTGTCAGATATCAGGCAAATGTTTTGTCCACAGTGGCAGTATGACAGCAGTAAGATGAGAAGCACTTAGTCTCCCTGTGGGATCACCATCTTGTAATCTATACCAACTAAATGATCAATAATAGTTTCCATTTTTCTGCTGTATGTGCTTGTGTGTGTAAATGTGTGCATGTGTGTGAGTGTGTTACTGGATAACCCATTACTGTGTTATGTCATCCCTCTGAACTATTAAAAGGCTCTGTCACTAAAGATATGACCTTGAGAAGGATGTGCGCGAGTGTGTCTGTGTCTATGTGTGAGAGTTTGTGAGAGTGCGTGCGCTCATGTGTGAAAGAGAGAGAGAGTGACTCAGTGGGAGTATAAGGTGCAGGGCACAGAGTCACCCAGAGGCCATGGCGCTGATGCTGTCTATGTCACAGGTATCACTGTCAAGCCCCGGCAGTCATCAGAGGACACCATGGGTGCTATGGGCCCCAGCAAAGGTGTCACCCAGGGACTGAACCGCACTGCGGGGGTCAGAAGGTCATTCAGGAAACCTCCAGAGGTATCCCTGTTTTACAATGGATTGTTTTCAGATGTCAAGAACAAAACAAAATAAAGAAATGTAACTGCATTTTTTCATTTCCTCCCACAAGCATCCTGTTGACGACATCGACAAGATGAAGGAGCGAGCTGCTATGAACAACTCCTTCATTTACATCAAGATTCCCCAAGTGCCCCTCTGTGTCAGCTATAAGGTGGGTTTTCTTTGCATGAAAGATGTTACTG
This sequence comes from Ctenochaetus hawaiiensis, assembly GCA_029783645.1. Lineage (NCBI taxonomy): Eukaryota > Metazoa > Chordata > Actinopteri > Acanthuriformes > Acanthuridae > Ctenochaetus > Ctenochaetus hawaiiensis. The sequence goes on from JAPZDY010000024.1 coordinate 18,789,152, forward strand.
AGCTCTACATTAACTGTAATATTTGATTCAACCACCGCTGGATGAAACAGCTGGTTACCCAAAACAGAAATACCCCAATAGCTATTGGCTAGTTATTAAACATTCTGAATAATCACTTTCTTTTTGTTTGAGTTGAATACTTCATTTCCAGTGAGATTTTTTTCTTCTTTCATGCTGCTGAAGGGAAGCTTGACCATGAAATCCTCTTTCTTTAGGGAGAAAAGAGCAGTGTGGACTGGAAGGACCTCAACCTGGTTCTGCCCTGTTTGGAGTACCATAACAACACCTGGACATGGCTCGACTTTGCCATGGCTGTGAAAAGGGACAGCCGGAAAGCACTTGTAGCACAGGTATAGAATATTTAAGATTCTGACTCTTCTCCTCATCAAATATTGAAAAATACTCTTTTATGCAGATTTAAATGAATGTATTGTTAGATTTCTAAAAGTTTTTTTTTTTTATTGCAGACAGCGTGCTTTCAGTTGTTTCAATTTATTTCCATTGTCTTGACTGACTAGAGGCAGACACAACATAAATTTGAGCTGACATTGAAAAGTTCTGCATTTCTGAACTTGCTCTTTGTGGCCCTCACTACTCAGATGATAAAGGAGAAGCTGCGGCTGAAACCAGCTTCAGGCTCTGACCTGCGGGGCAAAGCATCTGAGGGGAAGTCTGACAACAGCCTGCAGCAGCAGGAGGAAGATGAGAAGGCCCGGCTCCTCATCGGCCTCAGCACCGCAGACAAGAGCTCCAGCAAGAAGAGCATCTTCAACCGACGCAAGTGAAGTAACAAACAGTCGCAAATTCACACTGCATCAGAACTTGACTGGATGATGCTGCTACACTCCCTCAGCATGGCGGTCAGGGAGAAAGCTTCCCTGTATCTTAGTGGTCAGAATTTTAGTCTGGCTGTATGAATCTCAATGGAAAAGGGAGATGGTGAAGCATTTCAAATAGGGATACATTTCCGTATCATGAGCCTGCTGAACTTAGTAAAATTCTGGAGGGTTTTTTTTGTTAGATTTTTATTTATATTTGTGGTGTGTCTCGAATTTATGGCCAAATTCCTGCAGAAAACTCAAATAACTCCAGGATTACCAGAGTGCCATGTTGACCAAATATGTGTCTTGTTTTGTCTGTGTGTGTGTGTGTGTGTGTGTGTGTGTGCGTGTGCCATTTGAAATTTCACTCTGCATTTAATACACTCTGCATCTTTCAAAACAATGACCACTTGCATTGCATTAAATTTGGCAAGGAAGATTAACAGTATGTAGCTTGTCCTTCACTGTCACTGAGTCCTCTGCTGCTTTAAATGCACGACTGAGAGCACCTTTTCCTGCTGGCTCAGGAACTCTGTATGTCAAACGTGTCTGCTAGAGTAAATAGGACTAGACTGAAAGCACCTTTAATGCTTCCAGGTGTAAAAAATGAGATCTTGAAATGTCATAAATAAATATATATTAGATTTCTTTTATCAATTAAAGCTTAAAGAAGATGTTTGTGGCTGTATGACTGTCTCAGACAGGAAGGCCTTTACCACAAATTAATATGAAAGATGCATTTTATATTTTACCTGGAAATGACTGCCTGCATCCCTCAGCTAGCCTTACCTCTTCCCCAGTGCAATATATCAAGAACGGAGCAGTAAAAACATTCTAAAGTGTTGTATAATGTGGCACTTGGTTTGATGGTATTGTGGCAAAAAAAAACATGTAATAGCTAATTGCTGAGTGTACTTTTTGTAATTTTATTACTAAAGCACTTTTTTATGCAAAGTATTTTGATATTTTTGTAACCAAGATTGATTTCTGTTAAATTCCTTGTGTAACTGTGCTCTTAAGCCTGTTAATCAGTCACATTTCTGTTCAGAAAAATATGAAGAAATACCTGAAGATTTCAGTAAAATGGATCATATCGCAAAAGATGTTTCACATTTCTATCAACTCTGTGGCTTACTGTTGATCTGTCAATAAACGTGTTATAGTCTTGCATTTGTGCTCGGGGTTTTTTATGCAGGAAAAAATCAGGAAGGGTCAGGCTTGTGAGTCACAGGAAGTTTTGGAGCAGAGGGCTGATTGATCATGAATGTGACAGCTTTAACTGGAGCGGAATCGAGCTCTTCTCGCTCTGCAGGACTGTCTGCAAACACGATGCAAACACTGCTCACACAAACACGTGGCTCAATGGACATGGAAGGACGCGAGATGGAGAGCTGAGCTTGTTCATATTTGACTTGTTTTTGTGTTAAATGCATTGATTCATTTATGGGAAACGACATCGGTAGGAGCAGAACGGTAAGTGAATCAGATTCTGTCCGACGAGTCGCAGATTTGAGGACATTCACACGCTGAAATCAACATGTAAACAAAGATGTTTGCAACAGTACAGGAATGTTTATTTTGCGCGTGGGATGTAACATTTCTGTAAATAATTTTTTGTGATATTGTGCAGTCTTTTGTCATGGTTTGTGAGGAGGCAGAACGGTATAAATATGTTTTTATATTTTATATACATTATCATTTATACATTATGTTTATTTTATGTGGTGGCGTCGGTTCCAACGTGTTTCAAATTCGAATACGTAAAATTCATGATAGGAGATGTCTGTGTGGTTCTGTCCACCAAAGTCAGGTCAAAAATAGAGCTATCGATTGGCTGTTAAGCTGTTCAGTGATCAGTGACCTTCCGACCAGCAGCTGAGGGTCGTCGGATGTTTAATTGTGTGCGGCACTGAATAAGTCAACTTCAGGTAGGACCGGAAGCGATGTCAAAGGTAACTTATTTGGTAACATTCCGTTATGAATAATCACTGACTGTAGGCTATTTCTTCACAAAATAATAGCTTGTATTAGCTTAGGAAGTATGGATTAGTCTTATAAATAGCAGTGGGGAAAGAAATACTCAAATCTTTTACCTAAGTTGAATTTGTAGCAATGTAAAGAAAAGTTACATGACTATGATCATTTATACGTGAACACATAAGCAACATTTTAGTTTGAACTACTATGGCTTATCTTAAGGAAGTCTAATCTTTGCTACTATAGGACAGATTTTGTAAAAAAAAAGTGAAAAAAAGTGCATCCAATCAGAGTATTTGGCTACTTTTTCTGAATTTCAGTCCACCCCTTGTTATTTTTATCTCTAACTAGAGAGAGGCTCCAGCTGCTCAGCGTCCACTCAGTCATGGCTTCCTCTCAAACATGGGGGTCTCCATCATTTACAGACTCGGACACTCAGCTGTGTTTCCTCGGTCTGTGGGACCAGAGGGCAGATCACCCATCCACAAACCCCTGCTGCCTCCAGAGGACAGCGCTGAGAAATCAGACACAGAGAAAACTTCAGATTTCATCTCTGTCTTTCTGCCTGAGTTCCCACAGCATAAATTTCCTAGACAAGACCATTTCCAGGTAGTGTGAACCACAATTTAGGTCTCTTTAACTGAATAAAAAAGAAAAAAAAGGGCATGCAACACTGAGATAAGTATCCTTCTGTGCCCACAGATCCTGGGCTTCATAGCCAAAGGCTCATATGGACCCATTTTGAAAGTGAAAGACATTTTCAAAGACAAGACCTTTGCTGTGAAGGTCAGTTCAGCCATAATAATCAGTATTAAAACAGCACTCTATAAAAACTTTAAACCTATTTTTTATGTAACAGTTTTATTTGTTGTACAGGTTTTACCAAAGTCAGAGATCCTGAAGAGGGGAGTGGTGGAGCAGTCCAAAGAGGAAGTCATCATTCAGGTATTGCACTGAAAAATTATCAGCTGTTGGAGTATCAGCAGGTCAAGGCACTGATACTTTACTGCTATGTTAGAGAGGGATTAGAGATTACTTGATCAAAATAACTACTGTGAGTAGGGTAAGGTAGAATAAGAAGAAGAGATCTGACTCAACAATAAAAACTCTGAGTGAAACTACAAGTAAGCAGGAATATCAGAGCCATATCAAAGAACAAGGGTCATTTTTACCTAGTTTTTCAAAATAACTAGTTATTCTCCACTCAGCAAGCCTTTTCTTGAATCCGACCATTCTTGTGGTACACATAGTGTAGAAAATGCATAATTTCGAACTAAATTCTTAGATCCAGTGCAAGTGTTTGAATGATTTTAGGCTACAATCACATTTCAGCAATGAGTACATTAAGATATGGACAGATGACGTATAACACAGGATTAAGTTCTTACTCCTTTATAAGGTACCATCTGGACTACAGGAAGTTGCTGGTCCAAATTCTCACTCCCTGTGTGTGTGTTTGTGTGACTGTTGCATTGCAGCGGCAGCTCAAACACCCTTTTATCCACAATCTGCAGGACTGCTGGCAGACACAGCGCCATCTCTTCATTAGTGAGTTAATAAGTATATAAATGAGGCACAGCTCATCCCTCTTCCCTTCTACTATCCCTCCTTACTTTGAGTTTTTCTCTTGTGCTCCCATTAAGTAGACTGTGGTACGACCATGCAGTCTATCTGCAGCATCCTTAAAAATCTCATTGCAGGATACTGAAGAGGCGCACTGCCATCTAATGAAAGCACCAGGTAAAGCTCAGTGTGGCAGCAGACCATGAGCTGTCTGCAGGAGTTTATATGTGTCTAACTTAAAGTCCAGGTTTCTTCAGTGGAAACAGCAGGATAGACTTGATTTGAGTGAGAATAGAATTAAATAAATAAGCTTTTAGGACAAGCATGTGTGTTTTGACTTGTTTTTGTCTCAACTTCAATCCTTCCTCCTTCCTTTTCCCAGCAACATGATGAGCCAGTCTTATGTTTTGTTTTTTTCTTTATTGTGGTTTCCTCCCGTCTGATATTTGATTACAGACCGTGCCAGCCTGTGTTAACTCAGGAGCTGGTTTCACAGGCGTGTCAAGTATCTGTGTGTCTCATCCTCTGCAGTGTGTGACTACTGCAGCGTTGGAGATTTGCACACTTACTGGTCCCTGAAGGGCCAGTTTGGGGAGGATGAGGTTCGGCTCTTTGCTGCAGAGCTGGGCAGTGCGCTGGGTTAGTGTCCATCAGAGCATTGACTTATACTGACAGACATTGTACTCAAATTATGTAGTGCATTAAAAAATTGGATTTCAAACATGAAACCATTTTTATCTATTATTTATGAAGTCTATTTTCACTTCCTGTCTTTTGTTTTTAATTTGTAGGATTCCTGCATGATTTGGGGATCATGCATAGAGATGTAAAGGTATGATTACAGAAATCTCATGTAGCCTACTTATTTTATCTTTATGTGTTTTTATGATTCTAACTGTATCTAACTGTGTTTTTCAGATGGAGAACATTCTTTTAAGTGATCAAGGTAATGCTCATCTGTATTTTTTGCCTAGTCTTTGATTGGATTCAATTATTGAACTTTTCCTCAACTAATGCAGAAACTAGTGTGGTCACACAGGAACGATGACCAATAACAAAAGAGACACGAGTCACACATGTGACAGCCACAGACTGTGTAACAAATAGCGGGCAGATTCACTGTTATGTCAACCATTGGATTGTGGACAACTGTTTTTGAAAACTTGAGCATGGCATTTTGGCTGTTACCATCTTTTTTTTTTTGAGCCAGAAGTGACCGTATTTGGACATAATGCATAACTTAAAGCCTTAATATATTTTGAACAAGTGAGTCACTTAAAAATGAACCCAGTATTTTGTTGTTTTGCTTTTTGAGGGTTTAGCTCAATTATGAAGCCAGCATCTAGAGAATCAACACTCAATATAACAAAAAAAATTATATATAATAAAATTAATAATAAAAAATGCAGATGTACTTTATCTATCATTATGAAAAAATAATGACTGTAAGCAATGCACCTAAAAACAGCTCCAATAGATACAGTACAATATAAAGAAGTTAAAGACTCTTGCAGAGACATTTCCAGCTTCATTTTGAATAATCTATTCATAAATAGTGTATAGACCTCCATCAGTCTCAGCATGTGTTTTGATTCAGGTCATCTTCGTTTGTCTGATTTTGGACTCTCACGGCGGCTGAAACAAGGAGGAAGAGCGTTCACGATATGTGGGACGATCCAATACATGGGTGAGGTTTTGGCTCCGTTTTCACATAAATGAAATAAAGTTGGGTGGGTGTCATTTGTGGCTGATGGAGCTTCAGCAGGCTGTAATGCTTCACTGTATTACAGCGACAGCAGAGCCCCACCTGTGTTTCGCTCCCACTGGATTCATCTGACCCAGTTATGACTGTGATGCACCTGTGATGCCCTTTGCTCCTTCATGTTTTGTCTCCACTGTGTTACAATCACTTATCTTTGTGATTCCCCTTTTCATTTTCTGAGGGATTTTGATCATCTCAAACATTTTTTCTTGTTCTGTCTGAACAGCTCCTGAAGTTTTAGGTGGGGGTCCATACAGCCACGCTGCAGACTGGTGGTCCCTTGGCATTTTGTTGTTCTCACTGGTAACAGGAGAGGTGAGGGCCCATGACCACAACAGTTATCAGCTCTAAATGTGGTTCGATGTCAGTTATTGATCAGTGTGGTTTGTGTGTTTCCTCTTGCAGTTTCCTGTACCTGCAGAATCAGACCACAGCACCATGTTCAACAGGGTTAAAGAGTTTTCTTATGTCCTGCCTACAATCCTGAGCTCTCCTTTGATTTTATTGCTCACTGAGGTTTGTAAATGTTATTGTGTACTCTCTTACGTATACACTGTGATGCCCCTAAATTGTGCATATGTGTGTTTTAATTTCTCTTCATCGATGCAGCTTTTGTGCAAGAATCCAGCGAACCGGCTTCGCAACCTGGAGTGTTTCAAGATGCAGAGTTTCTTCCGTGGCTTTTCATTCGACTCTCTCATTCTTCAAAAGACGACTGTTGATGTCATCCTTGAGCTCAGGACTCATCCTGACTGGGCAGACAAAGCGAGGAGAGGCCTTTCACTGGACTACTTTGATAACTTTGACTGTGATCAAATCCTTCATTCTCCTGAACTGTCTCCTACTTTGGCCAACGTGGACCTGGGCCTAACCTCAGAGCAGACTGATGAAGCATAAGACTGGACTGTGTTTCTGTGCCTGAATGCAGAAGCTGTCTGAAGAGACACACTCTGCAGATAATGAACATTTTTCTGATACATGTTTCACCTCATAGACCTATCTACTTTGACAGTGTTTGAGGGATCCCTTTTGCTCTTTAGAAACTGTATTAATAGATTTGTTACCCACTGTGATCCTGCAACCAGTGTTCCTCCAGACTTTTAGTGCTGTTGGTATATAAAATGAAGCAGTGATATGAAGTACTTTTAAATTTTGATTATTTGTATTGTTTTTTTTATTAACAGTATTGGAATTATATGACATTACTTCCTTGATCTTTAAAATGAAACTTTATTTTAAAGCAAACATTTTGTACTCCTTGATGTGTATGAATGAGGTATGTGTTTTATTATACTTTTGAACAATGTTAGTATATTGCTGCAAATCTTAGTCAAGTGTGGTCATTAGAAGTCCAGTGTGTAGGTTTTAGTGGCATCAAGTGACAAAGTTGTAGATTGCACCCAACTTAATGTCCTGCCACTCACCCTTCTTACTTAAGTGTACAGGACAACCTATGGTGCCCTCAAAATTTGCCGAAAAACACATAATTTGAGCTAGAGCCACTTTGAAGTCTGTGTTTGGTTTGTCTGTTCTGAGCTACTGTAAACACATTGCAGTGAAACATGGTGGACCATCAGGAGGAGGACCTGCTCCTCCTGTAGATAAAAGAGGCTCAATGTAAGGTAATGAAAACCCATCAACTTTTATTTTTTCAGGTGACTATACGTGATATAAATATACATGAGGCATATTTATGAATATCATATTTCATTCCTCCATACATACATGCCTACACACTGGACCTTTAAATTCAAATGGACATTTACACCATACTGTGTATATAAGCTAGATAGATAGATAGATAGATAGATAGATAGATAGATAGATAGATAGATAGATAGATAGATAGATAGATAGATA